>JASDDO010000012.1:192023156-192359463 GCA_030015575.1 Agapanthus africanus | reverse complement strand
GGGTGTTATTGGGCTTCACTCCGACACGACTTATACTGCTATTGGGGGTCTGACGTTACTAGCCCCCTAGGCGGATATGCGATACTCATTGACGAACGGACCGGACTGTATATACATTGTCACTGTTAGGCTCAGTAGGGTTTTCGGAGGAGTTCGCTCATCGGTCTCCCTTGAGTTCGCTCCTCGGCCACCCTTGAGGTCAGTCCATGGGCAACCGTTATGCATTGCTAGTGCCGCTGACGGTTTGTGGTTAAACCCGCTGCCAGGGTGCTGACGAGTCATTAGAGTCCCCCACAGACAGTTTCCCAAGTTCGGGCGAAACGTTGTAGAGGCCGTATGGTTTTATGGCAGGGTTCGGAAAATGCACGTGCGTTTACGCACGTGTCAGTTTTCGGGCAGATAATACTGGTCGGCTTTGGTTTAAGCCGGATCCGAGTATTATATTGAGTAGGTATAATATCTTTGTCTCAGTTGCATTTGTATTCGGTCGTAATACAAATGCGGGTATATTTATACAGTTTCGGGGTTATCCTGAAAGTTGTTTCAGGATCACTTTTGGAAGTTGCCAGTTTCCAGTTTTCTATCAGCCGTCTTTTAACATTCGGTTAAAGACGGATTTATCTATTCTTCAGATATGGTGAGTCAGTGCTTCTAGAAGTTTCTAGAAGGTTCTAGATGATGACTAGGCTTCATGACTCATTAGTGCATTAATGGTTTTTTGATGACTACCCTAATGACTCATGCTTTGTTATTAATACCTTTTGTTTTCTTTAGGATATTTTGAAGTGAGAAGCTTTATCCTATGGTCACCCCCCTCTCCTACGGTCACCTCCCTCTTGCTATATATGGTTGGCCCTCTCCCTCCTCACTCTCACTTGATATTTTTTTTTAGAGAGAAAAGATTATGATAGGTTTTATCGGTGTATGGAATTTCACAGTCCATTTCATTCCATCACCCGATTCCTTCGGCAACTTCATTAACCGATCGTCCACGGATTTGGATGAAGTGAGACAAAGTTATCTACTCATTCTCTACATCAATCTTGGTCGTCTCTTTTAGCAAACTTGACGATCGAGTTGCCTCGAGTCAGAGGCGGGAGCCCGTTTAAAGAACCGATCATGTGGTGCCACCTCGACGAGGAGATCGGAGATCGACGAGATCGGAGCAGCCGCAACGGAGCGTGGGATGATGGTTGAAGAACGAAGGACTCGGATCGTTCGGTATAACCATTCTACACTCTTTACAGTATGTTAGTTTAGCAATAATGGCAGATCCGGGTTAAAGTATACGATAGCGCCAGTTTAAAAGTTTTTGTTCCGCATTTGGCGTCTGTAGACGGCCGGGGCGCTAGCGTAGACTTACAGTAAAACTATACGGCCTCTACACGTTTCGCTCAGTGCAGGGAAACTCTCTGTGTGGGGCTCTAAAGACTCGACACTACGCTGGCAGTGGGTTTAACCACAGACCGCAAGCGGCACTAGCTGTACGTAACGGTCCCCAGGTAGATGTCGATAAGAAGGCCGATGAGGTACACCCATCCGAACTCCTACTGAGTCTGTATGTGACAATCTCCGTACAGTCCGGTCTGTTCATCTGATACATCGCATGTCGGGCCTACGGGGGCGGCAAGCGTCAGACCCCTAATAGCGGTACAAGTCGTGTCGGAGTGAAGCCCAGAACACCCTGAGATAACACTGGAACCTACCAGTATATCTCGCTTGCCCTGGCCAGGGACTACTCGTGTAATGGCTCTCCTAGACACAGCGCGATGTCAACCCCCAATACCGGGAGAGATGAATCCTGTCTAACCGTCACTGCCTCCAAGTGCTTCGGGACTGCTCCCAACTACTACCTGTTTGCACGACTCAGTAGAGCCGTGGTAGGGTAGTAATCAAAGAACAGTGGGAACACACTCGAGGCGAAGTGACAGTGTCAAGTCAGCGGACAAAGCTGTACTCATGTCACCTGGGAACTGATAACTGACGATAGGTATAATACCAACCATCAGTTCCCGACGAGTCCTGTCCAGTGTACTCGTAACCTAACGAGCACCCGCATACTATCTCAAGTACGACGTACCGACGGCTGTGGGACAGACCGTCTCCCGTGCTGGGATGAGAAGCGCATACGCTAGTCTACTCCGGAGTATCGATGCCCTATCTCGGTACTCCCACGACTAGGGACGTGTATAAGGATGTGCTTGTAGATTACCCAGCCCCCACGAGTGTGATCGCCATCACAACGCTGGTAATCAAGCAAAGATCCTAAGGGCTCTACTAATGCGTATAGGTGATATAATAAATAAACACACATGTACACATTAAAGCAGAGACAAACCAAGTAGCATACTACTATATTGAGCAAGATTGTCTGTACAACTGTGAATATCCCAAGCTTCCATCAAGTAATATACATGCTAGTATGATACAGTAATGGCCTCTAGGGCATATACACTAACAATGGCCATGGACTTTGTGTAATGGCTCTCCTAGACACAGTACGACCTCACCCCCAATACCGGGAGAGACGAATCCCCTGCCGATCCGCTCACGTGCCTCCATACGGCTCGGGACTGTACCCAAAAGCTATCTGTTTGCACGACTCCTTTGAGCCATGGTAGGGTAGAAATCAAAGCACAGTGGGAACTCACACGAGACAAATGACGACCTCAGGTCGATGAGCTAACCTGTACACATGTCACCAGGGAACTGCTATCTGACGATATGTATAATACTAACTAGCAGGTTCCCGGCGAGTCCTGTCCGGTGTACTCATAACCCAATGAGCACCTGTATACATCATAGGTGATCCAACTGACACCAGTGGCTTGTGAGACCGCCACCGCCCCTCGTCGGGGTCTCGACTGTACACACTAGTCTACTCCGGAGTATCGATGCCCTGTCTCGAAACTCCCACGACTAGGGACCACAATTAAAGATATGCATATAAACTACCCAACTCTCACGTATATGATCACCATCATACTGTTGGTAGTAAAGCAAGATCCTAAGGGCTCTATCAAAGTGTAACATGTAATCAGTCACCTGAACATGTACACGACTGATGAAGGCAAACCAGATAGCATACTATCATCTCGAGTAAGACTGTCCTACCGTATAGGTCCTCCGCAATCATTGCAATCACGTAGCTGTGATCCAATAATTAACTATGAGGGCACTATCTCCAACAATCTCCCACTTGCACTCAAGGCTAATTATTGCGATGTCGACTACTCACAGCCCGTGTGAAACCGAACATCCAACTCCTCTACTAATCAGTATCACAAAGCTCGTTTGTAAAACTATTATGTTCGAGAAATAGCCTTAGTGAGTGGATCCGCCTAGAAGTTTCTTTCTATATCTCTCTTAATCTCAAGTTCGCGGAGAAAGCCATCTCCTGAATTGAGTAATACCTGTCTTAGAATATGTCTGGATATCTGATGGGACCTAGTTCATAAATGAACTCCAAATCCAAACTTCTTAGACTGTATCGATCACTGAACCTAATCAGTATCCGGCACCAGGCCACCCACAGTATCCTCTTGGACCACCTGTCCATAATACTGTCCCACTTCATCAGAGGGAAAAACTATAACTCTGACAATCACTCTGTCATCTATGTCACCTTTGAAGCCTGGAATGATAACCGTCTCCCGAAGGAGGCTGCCGTCATCTAATCCGTAGAACATGTACTTATGTTCTAAAACTGCTTCCTTATGTTTCTCCAGGATTGGATTAATACAAACTTATTGCATCTAGTGCAAAAACAACATCTGGTGTGGTACTTGACATCTCATGATTGACTCAATTGCCTAAGCAAGTGATCTGCCAATCATGCACATCCCTCTCCGCTTTAGTCTGTAAGACACCTTTAGAGAGGGTGACTCCATCACCTGCAGGTACACCACCATGCTAGGAGTCATCTATTCTAAAAACCATTAGAATACTGTCAAAGTACCCACATTGGGAAACTACCCAAATCCAGATCTAAAACTATAGATCTAGAAACCAGAATGTCGAATATTATATCCATATCCTGTCTGGAGAAACAACTGTGTGACGACCACAGTACAACCGATCGTAGTATAGGAATTTTACTTCCTACTCTGTGTATGTCATCCAGATACCATGACATCACACCCTACTACCTTCTTAACAGATCCATCCCCTATTCTGATTGAAGTCAAAACCATGACTGTCATATCAAAATTAGATGATCTATCTCCGCTATAACTGCTGAAGTCTATAAATAGATATAAGCTATTTGCCCACTATGCTTCCGATGCTCCCACTGACTACGATAACCCTCCTACCGGGTCTCATAGCCTGGAACAACAGTAGTGTCAAGTCTTGGTAGATAAGAACCTCCCTGTCACCGTCCTTGAGGCTACCATAGTACCTCTCAGGTGGCTGAGGTTACCCATCATATCTGCGGAGTGGCTATTGGAAGTCAAACCTGATTGAATATATAGGTCCTATTAAATTTTCCGTAATCGTTTGCGGTTCTGGAATCACTTCCAGTTCTACCATACTCCCACTACTGTTTTCTGAAAAAGATCCATTTTTACTAAAACTGTGGCAAGTCAAGAACAATATCACTATTGATCTTCCAAATGGTAGAATATCAACCCTCGTCATAGCCAGGGTCAACCCACAAACAGCCATTACAGAAACGTGCCCTGAGTTATCCAGAGTCTGGTTTTAAGCATAAGCTGGACAACTCCCCGTACCTTAATATCTTTTAAGGTACGAACTATTCTATATCCAATACAGAAACTTTGGCACTTATTTAATTGGAACCATATTCAAATCATGCAGCTGTCTCCAGTGCATATCATCTTTAATGGAAAGATCCTAATCAGCATTACTCAACTTAGGAATCCATCCAATTATGAGTAACCTGAAAGAGAAACTCGTTTCTCAAAACCATCACTATCATCTGAATACCAATCACAAGAATCTACATCTTCGATCTCTTTGAAGAATCCCGATACTTGTGATACCTGGTTCTCTACTTTATTCTTATACCCACAACTTCTCAAAACTTAGACCTTGTATTTCTACGAAACACTTGTCTAAATACTAGAGAAGTTATAAGTAAACAGAACATAGTATGAGGACCTACCCCTGAAAGGTTCCTAGGCACTCTAGTGAGGTCTCACAAGGCATCGAACATGCCAATTTCAAAAATATGGTGCCGAGAAACCCTAGACTACGGATCGTCGGCTAGATGTCTAGGCGAAAAACAAAACTAGTTAACTACTTAACTAAAAGTTAGATGCTACAACATTTGTAGATCCAGATATCCACTTCCTTAGCTCCACGTAGTGGTCCTCTCGCTGTCCTTTTTCAATCCTAGACTCGTTCATCGGCTTCATCGGGAAAGCGAGCGGAATAGGTCGTCGGCTTCGTGTCAAAGACGATCTACGTCGAGGCATCACAAGTTCAAGCTCCGACTTCACAAAGTTGTGAAACTTGTGAAGAAAACACCCAAAACAACTTGGCAAGAGGTAGAGGGTGAAGAAACAGGAGGTGGGTTCTCTTTAGAATTGGATTTCTCACTTTGGATCTCAAGTTGCCATTGATGGCATCATAGTTTCTTTCTTGAAGATGAAGAAGAAGAAGAAGCTAGATTATGATAAGTTCTTTTTAAAAATGAAAAGAAAAACCAAACTTATCATAATGTGAACCATAGTTAAGTGTAGAGAATTGACTAAGGTTAGAAGAATGGTTAGGGTTTAGTGTGAAGACAAAATGGTCACAAAGTCAAAGCTTCATGAAGCTTCAACAATGTTCAAGAATGAAAGCAACCATTTTGTATTCTTATCCCATTCTTTTTCCAAAAATGAATAAATAAAAGAATGGATAAATAAAAACCCTAATCACTTTCTTAACCTAGGTTTAATTCTATACACTTAACCAAATGAGCAAGCATCATCAAACATGATACTAACATGTGCACAAAAGTATATCACATATACAATTTGCACATCAAGTGAGAAAATCCATATAAAGTGAACCAATACTAGTTAATGCAAAGTAATATATCAAATATATAATTATACATTAAATCATTAAATCAACACTTGATTTAACGATCCGGTTATATCGCATACAACCGACTAGTATCTAATGTATCGATTTATCGAATCAATGATTCGATAACTAGGTCATATCGAATATAACCATTTGAAACATTTATCGCGAGAATGAAATACGGTATCACATACACGCATTATTCTCGGTCCCGCACATATCTCATATGCGCTCCTATTTCGTTTCGCTTGAACCAGGAAACCTCTGTGTAGGACTCTAAAGACTCGTCAATACGCCGGTAGCAGATGATGATCATATCAAGCACCCACAAGCCGCAAGCGGTCTGCTAAACGTAACGGCCATCCGGGTATTGAGCGATCAGAAGATCGACGAGCTAGCCCGCTCATACTCCTGTGAATCCAACCAGTAACACTTACCGTATAGTCCGGTCTGTTCGTCTGATACGTCGCATATCAAGTCTAGGGGTGGTAAACGTCAGACCCCAATAACCGATAAGTCGTGCCGATGTGAGGCTCATAACGGGTCGAGAAACTACTGGTAACACTTACCAGCAAATCTCTGATCAGCCCTGGCCAGGGAATTCCCTGTTACGGCCAATCGAGCACAGCGCAACATCAACCCCCAATACCGGGAGAGACGAAACCCCTCCTATCGCTCATTGCCCCCATGTGACTCGGGACTGTACCCAAAGACCACCGTTTTGCACGCCCTCATGGACGTGGTAAGGTGGAGATCAAAGCATAGTGGGAATCACACAAGACTCTATGACGATCTCGGGCCTACAGACTAACCTGCACAAGTGTCACCTGAGAACTGCCATCTGACGTGAGGTATAATACCATCTGGGAGTTCTCGGCGAGTCCGTCCAGTGTACCCAGTCTCCACTGAGCACCCGTACACCATCTCTGATGTCAAACACCAATGGATATGGGATCATCCATCGCCCATCTCATGGGTCGAGAAGCGTATACACTAGTCTACTTTGGTATATCGATGCCCCGTCTCGATACACCCACGACTAGGGACCTTGAAGGATGTACTTATGGACTACCATGTCCCCACTAGTATGATCCGCATCATAGTCCAGGTAGTCAAGTACACATCCTAAGGGCTTTACCAACATGTAACCATAAGACAGTTTAAAGAGACAAGTGTACATGTTAAGATAAAGAGTAACCAGATAGCATACTATCATATCGAGCAAGAAAGTCATCTCTATATATGTCCAAGCATCCAATATAATATACATCATCTGTACAATACTGGCCTCTAGGGCATACATACAACTAACAACCCCTTTGTCATGATGGACACTGGACAACATACAATACTCTGTATAAGTCCGCTGAGTTAAAGCAACTCAAAACCTGTGCGTCGTAGGTTGAAAACTGTACCCTGGCGATTTCCTCAAATATCACCAATTGCAACGAATTCCGATATGATGAGGATAATCACCTAATTCCCAATAACTTACTCCCACTCATCATCTGTAAAACCATATAGATATGAGAATGAAACCTGGTAAATACATACCCTTGGAGTAAGTGTCTAATCGGGAAAACAGTTTTTCTTTTAACAATGCACTGAAACATGAAAATGTTTCGTAGGGGTATCCTGGTATTCATAGCAATGCCTCTTCCATAATCCAATTTATGACTTCAACCGTATATCTCTTTGCCATCTCTCCAAATCCCTTTATTTGTCTTTAGTCGTTACCTTCTGTACACCATCGTTAGGCTAAATGGTTTTCTTCCTTCCCTACCGTTCGGCACCAGCCTATGGTTTGGAAGAAGACTATCCAGTAAGCATAATAGGTGTACCCTCCTAAACCAAGGAGTACTCGCATCTCGAGAGAAGGTGATGATAAAAGACAACTGAATAATACTTTATTCTTTTAAAGGTGAAATAGGAGTGGCGATGAAGTACGCGGTTTGGTCGTGAATGATAACAGTCGCAATTTACTTTGCCCTCTTTCTAATCTCTTTATTTTGTCTTTACATATTACCTTCTGCACACCCTACTTAGGCTAATTGGTTTTCTTCATTCCCTACCTATCGGCACCAGCCTATGGTTTGGAATAAGACTATCCAATAAGCGTAATAGGTGTACTCTCCTAAACTAAGGAGCCCTCGCAACCTGAGAGAATGTGATAATAAAAGACAACTGAATAAACCAATTCTATTTCTCCTGAACCTGGATCCATCCTCGAAGAAGTCCCTCCGAGTTCGTATATAACCATACGATGGATCTATCCAATGGAAGTGGATATCCATAGTAATACGGGTGTTCTGAGAAATTCAAAGGGTAAAAGAAGGAGTGGCAATGACTTATGCAACTCAGACAATCCAAAAGCCAGTATTTTAAGAAGGTTCGGTCAACATGGTCACTGAGTCATAGTGTAGGGTCGGTCAAAGGCCGTTGTCAAAGAGAGAGAGAAAAGAAACACTCTGCGTGCACTCTAACCTCGATCAGAATGGTTATCACTTTATCTAATCCGGAAACCTCCCACTGTCCTGTCAAATTCTCCTCCAAACCAGAAAGAAGAATCAATCGGGATCACCCTAAGAGTAAACCAACTCATCAGTGGGAATCGGGATCCAACTCTCATCGCATGATAACGTGATGGAATGCATCCACGTTACTCACACTCCAGAAGATATGCGCATACTTGGCAAGTTTCAGTTTCTTTAGAAACTCCCGATATGATTTTTGCCCCATGCTCTTATAATCTTGGCGTTGGTCAAAATGTCATAAGTCACATGCCAAGTTCTACCCGTCACTATCTTGTCAATTTGAACCCACCCGCACATGCCCTTGACGTTGGCCAAAATGGCAGAACGACAGTCCCAAACTAACTCATCTATTTATGCAACAATTGAATACCCAGCAGCTACCAAACACTATGCCTTGGCGTTGGTCAAAATACATAGCTTGAATACTACTGAATACCCAAAAGAAGTGACGGAGGGCTATGACTGATTTTTGGCGAAAAACCTTTAACGTAGCGAACTTGATATCGCTGAAGGAACCTGATAGCTTTTTAAAATATAGTGGCGAAAACCTTTTGCTAAAGAGGTCACTACCGGTAAAGGGATCTCGGCTCTTTCCTCGTGGAATGAGGTGCAGGATATTCCACTGAATACCGCTATGCAAAGCAACATGTAATCGACTATAGTGAAGTTATTACCCTGACGCAAACTTCTGTCCAAGGGGTCAGTCCCGGTGAAGGGATATCGGCCCTTGCCCCGTCGAATGAGGTGCAGGATATTCCACTGAATACCGCTATGCATAACAAAAGGAAACGTCTTTGCAATAACACTTTTTAAATTTGTTCCAACAACTGCAAACAGGTTTGCTTTACTTTGCATTGATCAGAATCAACGCAGTCCCATCATTAATCACACCAGAAAGGAACGAAAATAAAATGTACGTATATGCCATCCGCATTCGTCACTGGGTCCCGTCATCACCCGTTAGGTTACTTAACTAACGACAGAGCGGGGACTGGACTAGCGCGGGTGTAAAACATATACAACATCTAATAGTATATAAACCAATATACAATAATCGCTCCAGGCGTGATAATATGCAACATTACAGAAAAGTAATAAGCATCACAGAACAATACAGATAATCTGGGATCCCCGGGTTTCACAAAGCCGCTGCTGAAACCCGACGTTCCCCTGTCGTGTGGATAGCCTGTGCAATGAAACCTAGACCCCTACGGGTGCGGCAAGTTACCCGCCAAAACCTGAAGCGAGGCAGCCCCCTACAGCATAGTGAATGGACCATCCAGCACTTCACGGAATCCGGTAAGCTTGGGCACCCCTCCTTGGGTCAACCTGTACCCCCTACGAGTGCGGCGAATAGTCTGCCAATTCTAGAGTGGGACCCCTCTGCCTCTCAAAGCCATGAGATGCGGACCCGTTGCCCCTCAGAACCCGGCTATCCGTGCACTCCGTCGCGGGGCAAAACCTAGTACAGTAATGAAAAATAGTACAATAGGTACATCGACCGCAACCTGGTCATGCCCCAAAAGAATATTATACAACAGGCAGTGACGGCTGTCCACAAGTTGGACGCTCGCCCCGCAATATCAAATGTACAAATAAACTCAAACTGTACTACCATTGCACACTGCTATCCACCACGACAAATCCGCAACATCAAAGCACAACACAGAACATCAACGCGAATGTCACGTTCGCAAACCCGTCTAAAAGAACTATAGCAATCTGACGCGGTTTACCGATCAAATGACATTCCCGGTCGGAGATATAATGTAAGCACTGTAAACTAACATGTTTAAATTTCGATCGACCAAATATCACAAAGTGGGCCCCACGAACATCTGTAGAACAGTAACAAAACCTGGGCCCAAACGATATATACCAAAAACCCCAATTTCCAGAGGAGAACACACTGCACAAATTTGGGAGCATGATCTCACCAAGTGGCCGCGGATGCGCGGCCAAACCATGGGTTTGGCCGCGTTTCCGCGGCTGCTTGGTGGAATCTGTAAGTCTACGCTAGCGCCCCGGCAGTCTACAGACGCCAATTGCGGAACAAAAACTTTTTAACTGGCGCTATCGTATACTTTAACCCGGATCTGCCATTATTGCTAAACTAACAAACTGTAAATAGTGTAGAAAGGTTATACCGAACGATCCGAGTCCTTCGTTCTTTAACCATCATCCCACGCTCCGTTGCGGCTTCTTTGATCTCGTCGATCTCCGATCTGCTCGTCTAGGTGGCACCACATCATCGATTCTTTAAACGGGCTCCCGCCTCTGACTTGAAGCAACTCGGTCGTCAAGTTTGCTAAAAGAGACGACCAAGAATGATGTAGAGAATGAGTAGATGACTTTGTCTCACTTCGTCCAAGTCCGTGGACGATCGGTTAATGAAGTTGCCGAGGGAATCGGGTGATGGAATGAAATGAGCTGTGAATTCCATACACCCCAAAATCTATCATAATCTTTTAACAAATGAAAACCATCAAGTGAGAGTGAGAGAGGAGGGGCCGGCCATATATAGGGAGTGGGAGGTGAGTGTAGGAGAGGGGAGAGTAACCATAAGACTAAATATCATGAACAAATATCCTTAGCTAAACAAGAATCATTAATGTCAAAAGATGAGTCATAATAACACATCATCTAACCATTAATGCAACCAATGAAAACACAACACCAATTAATCCTAGTCACCTCATCTAGATGCTTCTAGAACACTGACTCACCTCATCTGAAGAAAAGATAAATCCGTCTTTAACCGAATGTTAAAAGACGGCTGATAGAAAACTGGAAACTGGCAACTTCCAAAAGTGATCCTGAAAAGACTTTCAGGATAACCCCGAAACTGTACAAATATACCCGCATTTGTATTGCGACCGAATACAAATGCAACTGAGACAAAGATATTATACCTACTCAATATAATACTCGGATCCGGCTTAAACCAAAGCCGACCAGTATCATCTGCCCGAAAAATAACACGTGCGTAAACGCACGTGCATTTTTCCGAACCCTGCCATAAAACCATACGGCCTCTACAACGTTTCGCCCGAACTTGGAAAACTGTCTGTGGGGGACTCTAATGACTCGTCAGTACCCTGGCAGTGGGTTTAACCACAAACCGTCAGCGGCACTAGCAATGCGTAACGGCTGCCCATGGACTGACCTCAAGGGAGGCTGATGAGCGAACTCATCCAGAAACCCTACTGAGCCTAACAGTGACAATGTATATACAGTCCGGTCCGTTCGTCTATGAGTATCGCATATCTGCCTAGGGGGCTAGTAACGTCAGACCCCCAATAGCAGTATAAGTCGTGTCGGAGTGAAGCCCAATTACACCCTGAGATACTACTGGAGTACCTACCAGTAAATCTCCTGCCATGGCCATGGACTTTGTGTAATGGCTCTCCTAGACACAGCACGATCTCACCCCCAATACCGGGAGAGACGAATCCCCTGCCGATCCGCTCACGTGCCTCCATATGGCTCGGGACTGTACCCAAAAACTACCTGTTTGCACGACTCCTTTGAGCCGTGGTAGGGTAGAAATCAAAGCACAGTAGGAACTCACACGAGACAAATGACGACCTCAGGTCGATGAACTAACCTGTACACATGTCACCAGGGAACTGCTATCTGACGATATGTATAATACCAACTAGCAGGTTCCCGGCGAGTCCTGTCCGGTGTACTCATAACCTAATGAGCACCTGTATACATCTTAGGCGATCCAACTGACACCAGTGGCTTGTGAGACCGGCCACCGCCCCTCGTCGGGGTCTCGACTGTACACACTAGTCTACACCGGAGTATCGATGCCCTGTCTCGAAACTCCCACGACTAGGGACTACGATTAAGGATATGCATATAAACTACCCAACTCTCACGTATATGATCGCCATCATACTGTTGGTAGTAAAGCAAGATCCTAAGGGCTCTATCAAAGTGTAACATGTAAGCAGTCACCTGAACATGTACACGACTGATAAAGGCAAACCAGATAGCATACTATCATCTTGAGTAAGACAGTTCTACCGGTATAGGTCCTCCGCAATCATTGCAATCACGTACCTGCGATCCAATAATTGACTATGAGGGCACTATCTCCAACAATCTCCCACTTGCACTCAAGGCTAATTATTGCGATGTCGACTACTCACAGCCCGTGTGAAACCGAACATCCAACTCCTCTACTAATCAATATCACAAAGCTCGTTTGTAAAACTATTGTGTTCGAGAAATAGCCTTAGTGAGTGGATCCGCCTAGAAGTTTCTTTCTATATCTCTCTTAATCTCAAATTCGCGGAGAAAGCCATCTCCCGAAACGAGTAATATCTGTCTTAGAATATGTCTGGATATCTGATGGGACCTAGTTCATAAATGAACTCCAAATCCAAACTTCTTAGACTGTATCGATCACTGAACCTAATCAGTATCCGGCACCAGGCCACCCACAGTATCCTCTTGGACCACCTGTCCATAATTGTCACGACCCGAAAGAGCACGTGACTGGCCCTTGAACCACATGAAGCCTATAGGACTCCATCTGATCCAAGTAAGCCAAAAGCCCAGAAATCTAAAACCATTTTGAAGAATAAGTAAGGAAACTGGTTTAAAGAAGTGAAGAAATATGGGTTTGAAATCAAGGTTTTTAAATAACTAAGCCGAAGGTGTGTTTTGAAAACAATAAGTCCTTTCTAAAAATTTCGGCAGAGTCTCTTTTGTAAAAATGGCCCCGAATGGGGTAAAACAAGAACAACAATATTTACATACAATGATAAAGGTATCCCCAAGCGGGAGCTAGCTCTTCGTCAATCGACGGTCACAACCACACAATGATATGATAATATACAACGCCAAGTGGCGAGGATCAAAATCAAAGAAAGCTCAAAAGCAGCATGAAAACCGCAATACAACTAAGCGCGACTCTAAGGTCAAATAATACAACACTGTCTCTAAGTCTGAAAGAATATACAAGATTTGGTTGATGGACAACTTCTAGATACAATAATAATACATGAACAATGGCGGTCCTGATACAAAGAACCCACCTAACCAAGCAAGTCACCCAAAAGAAGTAGTGTGCCAGAAATGCCGCAATGAAACCTGTACGGCAAAACCTGCAAGAACTGTGGCACAACGGGGGTGAGTTGCCAACTCGTGAATAGAAACATCTACAAGGATAAATCGAATGCAAGACATAATCCTAAGTCAACAATCAGTAAAATATCCTCAAGAGTACATCTGAGTGTGATAAGGTGGCAAGGTAACATCTAATCATGTATGTAGTGCCAGGTACTCAGGTAATAACATGTCATCAGTATAAGGTATGTCTGCATAAAGTAAATATGATGAAGTATCAAGTATATCAATACACATATATTAGCGTCCCATACCACTAATATTGGTGTAAGGGTATATATAACAGCGCCCTCATACCCTGTTATATATACAAATAAAGTATGATCAATGTAAAACCAGTCTGTCTATGATCCAAGTCTGTATATATGTGGACCCGTCCACCCGTCACCCAATGACAATAAGCATCATGTATGCAATGTGAGGATATAAATAAAATCATGGAAAAACATCATGAAACCCGTGCCTAGCATCGACACGTAAATCCTCCTGTATCGGGCATCCGTCATTCCGGATCATGCCCTACATCAAAGTACATATCGGGAATCCGTCAGTCCGGGTCATCCCTCTCTCAGTGCATCGGGCATCCGTCATTCCGGATCATGCGCTGTATCAATCCATCGGGCATCCGTCATTCCGGATCATGCCCTATATCAAGGTATATATCGGGAATCCGTCAGTCCGGGTCATCCCTCTCTCAGTGCATCGGGCATCCGTCATTCCGGATCATGCCCTATATCAATCCATCGGGCATCCGTCATTCCGGATCATGCCCTCTCTCAGTACATGCCTCTAGCACCGAGAAAACACGGGGCGACGCCCCAAATATCATATCAAGGGAACCGGGTTTTTAAACGATTACTTATTTGAAAAGAGCACGGTTCCCAAATCCAGAGATCACATGAAAATCCACATCAAGAAGTAAATCCAATGCGATGTGCTATGCAATCAATCCATAATGTATGCGACATGTAAAGAAAGTAACCATATCGGAAATCATGCAACATGGAATAGGAATGTGCATATGTCGAAGGAAGCATCACATCACGAATGCAATAGTACTACGGTGTAGTGACATGGCAATTATCGATGATGAAGTGTGTGAGCCGGCAAATAGTGTACGTGAAACATACGCATCATCGATAATGGTGCTGGTGTCCTAACAGCATGATAATAACATGGTAATGAACATTTGCCAGCAATGCGAATAGCATGAATATGTGGAAATCTAGTAATCAGCAGCACAGTGAAGTATCTACTATGCAACTACATCTAAGTATCCGGTCAATCAGGAAGGGTAGGTGTGGAAACCACCTAAAACCGAGTCAAAGTATATATGTAGATATATATAGTCGGTGATCCCGCCTCAATGTCATATCGTAAGATATCCTCTAGCTATGAGGGCGGATCTATCATCAATATCGGCTCGTACGGTAAACCATCGTACGGCATTCCCAAAAGCTGGGTAGGGGTCAACATCTCACTGTCTCATCACATAACAGATATCACCATCATCAGATTGTATAGTCTGGATGTACTACTCTATATCTAGTACAAACGGTAACATCGGTAAAGTATACATGCGGGGGTAAACACACATCCCAAGCCCGCAAGAATCACAAGTCATATCCCACATATGAATCGTATCAAATCACCGATCCCAGGGCACCAAGCCCGTATCATCGACTCATCTCCAAAGTCGTCACATATCATCAATCACAGTGTAAGTACAAGTGATAAGCAAGAGTGTATGTGTAGGTGTAATTCTATCCTAGGGTTCGCGACTATGAACTACACTAGTCACTTCTAACCCTACACTATCCAAAATACACCTAATATCACAATACTAAATAATAAGCTATCTACGGACTGCGGGGGTGCTATACGCCATCCACCCGACTTCCCCCTGTAGATATAATCTACTCACCTCGCATCACCAATTGTGGACGTCACCACGTATTGCTCGTCGTCCCGAAGTCTTCATGGGTACCTACACATCAAATATCGTATATGCGCATTAAAACCAAATCCAAGCTAAAACGGCGCATGAAATCCAAAACGATACGATATGGGGCCTATAGGTGGGAACCTATGGCACGCCTTCAAAACCATCAATAAATCCTCTATATCGTCGTATAAACGCCAAATTGTCGAGGCAAGACGAAACACACCAATGCAGAAATGAAAATACGGAATACGGAAACTAAAGTCCAAAACAGCAACTCATGAAATATGTTCCAGATTTTACCCCAGGTCACTTTATACAAATCTATATATACCAGGGGCCTAAACTAACAATGTAGGAGCTACAGAACCAACACGACCCAAAATGGTGGGACCCAGGCCGCAATTTGCGGCCAATTGGGGAAAATTGGCGGCCGGGAAGAAGAGTTAGGGGTTGGGGTCTTGGGGTTAGCTTCCTGGGTGCCTGCACATACCACTTTCCACTCAATTTTATTTTAGGGTTCCTCGGGTGATAGCAGATTCGATATACTCATTCCAGATTGCACAAATTTTCCCGATATCGGTTTCTAAAATCCGTATTATGGGTTTCAGGTTGATTTAGGTCAGGGAATTGGTTAAAATAGGGTCTAGGGTCACCATTAGAGTTCAATTGCAAGGTCAAAGCTCAACATTACCCTAATCCTCTCTAGTTTTGTCCAAACATCCACCAATCACCCGATATCGATATGAAACTTGAATTAAACCTTAAATACAACAATTAACACTCTAATTGAGGAGAAATTACCTCACAAGAAACTCATGAATCCTTAACAGCACCAAAACACCATTTTTCTTGGTCAATTCTCTAGCTTGTGAGCTTTTGTGCATGTTTTGTGAAATGAGGCAAGAGTTTTGAGTATGTTTGTGAGATGATTTGAGAGATTGGAGGTGGAGGAAGAGGGGAAAAGAGCAACAGCAGGAGGAGCTCAGAATGAGGGAGGGAAATGGTGAAGGAATGGTGGTTGAAGCCAAGTCAAAGCAACCCCCCCCTCTCTCTCTCTCACCCATACCTAATATACAATTCCTTTCTCTTTTCTTTTCTTTTAAATACCACCTCACAAGAATAGTAAACCCAAATGATAAATCAAGGCTATAATAATGCACAAGTGTAGAAAATGTGATATGTGCAAGTTTTGCACAAAATTGCCAAAAAACCCGATTAGCGATTTTAATCGCGATTAGCACTAAATTAGTGTCAAAATGATCACAAAGACTTAAAAATGTCATAATTCACTAATTTACCCTATTTTAGAATTTTCCCTAATTTTTCGTAATTTTTCTAACATTTTTCCTATTTATTTGCATTTAATATTAAAATAATCAATAAAATAATATTAAATTATAAAAATTCCTGAAATTAATATTTTATATTTTTGAAAATGTTACAATAATACTGTCCCTCTTCGTCAGAGGGAAAAACTATAACTCTAACAATCACTCTGTCATCTATGTCACCTTTGAAGCCTGGAATGATAATCGTCTCCCGAAGGAGGCTGCCGTCATCAAATCCGTAGAACATGTACTTATGTTCTAAAACCGCTTCCTTATGTTTCTCCAGGATTGGATTAATACAAACTTATTGCATCTAGTGCAAAAACAACATCTGGTGTGGTACTTGACATCTCATTATTGACTCAATTGCCTAAGCAAGTGATCTGCCAATCATGCACATCCCTCTCCCCTTTAGTCTATACGACACCTTTAGAGAGGGTGACTCCATCACCTGCAGGTACACCACCATGCTAGGAGTCAACTATTCTAAAAACCATTAGAATATCTGTCAAAGTACCCACATTGGGAAACTACCCAAATCCAGATCTAAAACCATAGATCTAGAAACCATAATGTCTGATATTATATCCATATCCTGTCTGGAGAAACAACTGTGTGACGACCACAGTTCAACCGATCGTAGTATAGGAATTTTACTTCCTACTCTGTGTATGTCATCCAGATACCATGACATCACACCCTACTACCTTCTTAACAGATCCATCCCTTATTCTGATTGAAGTCAAAACCATGACTGTCATATCAAAATTAGATGATCTATCTCCGCTATAACTGCTCAAGTCTATAAATAGAAATAAGCTACTTGCCCACTATGCTTCCGATGCTCCCACTGACTACGACAACCCTCCTACTGGGTCTCATAGCCTGGAACAACAGTAGTGTCAAGTCTTGGTAGATAAGAACCTCCCTGTCACCGTCCTTGAGGCTACCGAAGTACCTCTCGGGTGTCTAAGGTTACCCACCATATCTGCGGAGTGGCTATTGGAATGTCAAACCTGATTGAATGTATATGTCCTATTAAATTTTCCGTAATCGTTCGCGGTTCTGGAATCACTTCCAGTTCTACCATACTCCCACTACTGTTTTCTGAAAAAAATCTATTTTACTAAAATTGTGGCGAGTCAAGAACAATATCACTATTGATCTTCCAAATGGTAGAATATCAACCCTCGTCATAGCCAGGGTCAACCCACAAACAGCCATTACAGAAACGTGCCCTGAGTTATCCAGAGTCTGGTTTTAAGCATAAGCTGGACAACTCCCCGTACCTTAACAACTTTTAAGGTACGAACCATTCTATATCCAATATAGAAACTTTGGCACTAATTTAATTGGAACCAGATTCAAATCTTGCAACTGTCTCCAGTGCATATCACTTTAATGGAAAGAGGCAAATCAGCATTACTCAACTTAGGAATCCATCCAATTATGAGTAACCTGAAAGAGAAACACGTTTCTCAAAACCATCACTATCATCTGAATACCAATCACAAGAATCTACATCTTCGATATCTTTGAAGAATCCCGATACTTGTGATACCTGGTTCTCTACTTTATTCTTATACCCACTGTAGGGTTCCTAGTCACCCTAGTGAGGTCTCCCAAGCCATCAACCATGGTAATTTCAAAAATTATGGTGCCTACAAACCCTAGTGTACGGATCTATAACTAGATGTCTAGGCGAAAATGAAACTAGCTAACAACTTAGCTAAAGAAAATACGGAAATACAACCTTTGTAGATCCGTTTGCTCCACCTCCATAGCTCCGCAACGATCTCCTCTCCGCTGTCCAAATCAAATCCGGGCTCTAGCGTCGACTTCGTCGGAGAATGGGTGAGCTAGGTCGTCGATGTCCATGCCGAAGATGATCTACGTCGAGGCATCGAAAGATCAAGCTCCACCTTCACCAAACCGTGAAAAGTTGTGAAGGAAACACACTCTACTACTTGGCAAGAGGTAGAGGATGAAGAAATAGGAAGTGGGTAGACTTTAGATTTGGATTTCTCACTATTAATAATCAATCACCATTGATGGACATGAAGCTTTCTTCTTTTAAAATGAAGAAGAAGAAGAAAGCAAGAAGAAGATGAATATTATGATAAGATAATTAAAAACAATAGAAAATCAAAACTTATCATAATATTAACTAGAGTCAAGTGTAGAGAATGAATCATGGTTAGTGGGAATGGTTAGGGTTAAAGATGAGATAAGAATGGTTGACTTTATCAAAGATTTATGAAGCTTCAACTAAACTCCAAAATTAGCAACCATTTCATTTCATTTTCTTTTATTCATTTATCATAAATAAATAGATAATTAAATAAGATAAATGAATAAATAAGTAAGAATAGAAAACCCTAATCATTAGTTTAACCATGGCTTAATTCATTACACTTAACTAAAGTTAAACATGTATCATCAAACATGATACAATAAAGTGCACAAAATCATATCGCATATGCAATGCACACACCCGAGTGAGAAAATCCAATTTAAAGTGAACCCATACTAGTTAATGCAAAGTAATATATCAAATATATAATTATGCATTAAATCATTAAATCAACACTTGATTCAATGATCCGGTCATGTCGCACAAAAACCGACTGGTATCATTAGTGACAACTTATCGAATCAACACTTGATCCGATAACCCGGCTATATCGGATATAACCGATCAATGTCACATCGCGAGAATTAAATACAGTATCACATACTGGTATTATTCTCGGTCCCGCACATATCTCATATGCGCTCCTATTTCGTTTCGCTTGAGCCAGGAAACCTCTGTGTAGGACTCTAAAGACTCGTCAATACGCCGGCAGCAGATGATGATCATATCAAACACCCACAAGCCGCAAGCGGTCTGCTAAACGTAACGGCCACCCGGGTATTGAGCGATCTGAAGATCGACGAGCAAGCCCGCTCACACTCCAGTGAATCCGACCAGTAACACTACCGTACAGTCCGGTCTGATCGTCTGATATGTCGCATATCTCGCCTAGGGGTGGTAAACGTCAGACCCCAATAGCTGGATAAGTCGTGTCGATATGAGGTCTATAACATTTCGAGAAACTACTGGTAACACTTACCAGTAAATCTCAACAACCCTGGCCAGGGATTTCCTGTTATAGCCAATCGAACACAGCGCAACATCAACCCCCTATACCGGGAGAGACGAATCCCCTCCTATCGCTCATTGCCTCCATGTGACTCGGGACTGTACCCAAAAACCACCGTTTTGCACGCCCTCTTGGACGTGGTAAGATGGAAATCAAAGTACAGTGGGAACCACACAAGACTCTATGACGATCTCGGGTCAACAGACTACTCTGTACCAGTGTCACCAGAGAACTGCCATCTGACGTGAGGTATAATACCATCTGGGAGTTCTCGGCGAGTCCGTCCAGTGTACCCAGTCTCTACTGAGCACCCGTATATCATCTCCGATGTCAAACACCAATGGATATGGGATCATCCATCGCCCATCTGTATGGGTCGAGAAGCTACACGCTAGTCTACTCTGGTATATCGATGCCCCATCTCGATACACCCACGACTAGGGACTTTGAAGGATGTACTTATGGACTACCATGTCCCCACTAGTATGATCCGCATCATAGTCCAGATAGTCAAGTACACATCCTAAGGGCTTTACCAACATGTAACAGAGAGACAATCAGTGCACACGTTAAGGCAAAGAGTAACCAGATAGCATACTATCATGTCGAGCAAGAAAGTCTTCCCTATATATGTCCCAGCATCCACTACAATATACATCCTATGTACAGTAATGGCCTCTAGGGCATACATATAACTAACAATCTCCCACTTGCACTAGGGCCATCTGTAGCAGTGGTTGTAGTATCTCATACTCAACCATCCCATAAAAGTCTCTATCTGGGAATAGGCCTTCGTGAGTGGATCCGCTGCGTTATCCTCTAAGTCTGCTCTCCTTGCCTCGATCACTCTGGAGATCAACCATCTCCACGATCAGGTGATACTGCCTTAGAATAAGTCTGGATCACTGATGGGACCTGCGTTCCTTGGCAAAAGCCACAACTCCATTGTCTCACAATGGTAGGAACATAGTTCATCTCATGAACCATTATACATCCAAACAGCCTCTTTGGTAGCATCTTAAGTAGCGCTGTATCCTGCCTTTATCGTCTAGTATGTCACGGTATCTAGCTTGGAACTCTTCCAACATACCGTCCCTTTACTGAGGGTAAAGACAATGCCTGCGACTGACATTCAGTCGTCTTTATCACTCTGGAACACTTCCAGTGATTCTCCCCAGGATCGATTGATACCATCTCACTACGACTAGTGAGTATCCTAACATCCAATTAGATCTATCTCATAGATCCAAAATTCAGGATTTAGTAGGTATCATTTTGATCCTATATGGAGAATCATTGTGATAAACGGAGATTGATCGAGCGTAGCATAAGAAACTCCTTTCTTATCAAGAGTATGTCATCCACGTACTCTACGAGGATCACCACCATACTCCCTACTACCTTTTTGTTTATACAAGGTTCATCTACGATTTTGATGATGTCAACTTCTTTGACTAACACATCAAAACAGACGTTCCAACTCCGCGATGCTTGCTTTATCAGATAAAACATCTTGCACACGTTTCCGCTGCTCCCACTGTTTACGAAGCCCTCTGGCTGTGTACTTATAGACTCACTCTTCTAAATCATTATTTAGAAAAGCAGTCATGGCACCCAACCGCCAGATATCGTAGTCATGGTATGTAGCCGTGGCAAGTAGGATCTGGATGGACTTAAGCATAGCTATTGGAAAAGGTTTCATCATTATCCACGCCTGGTTGATGACGAAAACCTTTAACAAGTCTAGCTTTTGAAAGTCTCAACTTTTCCATATACACCAAGTAATCTTCTCAAGATATACTTGCTCCTGATGGGGATTTAACCCTTCAGATATAGCAACCAAAGTCCATACTTTGTTGGTGTATAAGGATTCCATCTCAGATCGCTAAACATCCAGCCATTCTTACAGAGTCTTACTCCCGATGGCTAGCTCGAAACTAGTTGGGTCATCATCTCATGATGCAATCCTCGCTCCCACTGTCATAGAGAAACAGAAGTATCTCTCAGGTGGGTGAGGAACCCTAGTAGATCGGCGGAGAGGCTGAGGTTCGTTGGAATCTACTGAATCCTTTGGTTCTATCAAATCATCAGCTGCATTTTGTATGGCTGGAACATTTCCAGTTGTACTTAACAGACCTAGCCTCGAGCTTGTCCGGATTTTGCTTTTAAACATAGTCCGGACAACCCCAAATCTTAACTAACTTAAGACATGGGCTCTTCCCATTCCATATCACATATGAAGTGGTAGGCACTGATTTGATTCGAACCCTAATTCAATAGGTATGCAGCTTCTCAAGTGCATAACCCCTTAAGGAAAAAGGTAACTTAGTATCACTCATCATAGAGCACACCTTATCATATAGGGTGTATCTGCTCCGCCCTAATATACCATCGTGCTATGGTGTATACGGAGGAGTAATGCTGAGAGAGAATATCATTTTCCTTTAGAATAGTCCAGGATTTCCGTGCTCAAGTATTCTCCTCCTTGATCTCATCAAAGGACATAATACTTATACCCGTATTGGTTCTCTACTTCTAACTTATATTCTATGAATATCTCAAAAGGTTCGGACTTGTGTTTTATCAAGAACATATGTCTGAATCTAAAGAGATCATCAGAGAACGTAATGAAGTATAAAGAACCAGTCTTGGTATGTGTAGACAGGGGACCTACATACATCAACATGTATCATCCCAAGAGTTCACTAACTCTTTCTCTGTTTCCAATAAACAGAGCTGGTGTCATCTTATCTTTGTGACATGACTGACGAGTTTCACAAGATGTAAATTCAAACTGATTTAAATATACATCTAAATGTAACTGCAGCCAGTCGGGTCGCATTGATCTGACCCAGTCTACAATACCTCAAGAAGAATTCGTTCATTTCTGAACTCTTCCTCTTGTGTGTGCTCCATATACTAAGAACTGTAGTTTGATTTAGAACTTCAATGCTTTTAGACAACGTGCCTGAACCGATCAACTTTTGATATAGGAAATGTTCAAAACATTATCCAACAATACAAAATTTTATCATTTCTTTACAGATAAAGAGACTGATATGATTTTGTATATCAGGTTCGGTATCTAATAACATTCGTTCAGAATCAATGTATCAGTAATACAGGGTGACAGTGACCGACAGACTTGGCTGCAACACTTGCCCCGTTTTCTGCCTCATGAAACTTATCACTCGTTCTCAGTTTTTCTACCCTTTTGTAGCCCTATGTAACAGATTACATATCTGGGATCCTGATCCGGTATCATATACCCAGGATCTGGAGGATACTGAGAAACAGTTCTTTGTAATGAACACACCCGAAGATGATGCATCAACATGCATTCTCTTCGTTTGGGCGGCACGGGAAATCTGGTATTCCCCAATTTCCTGCTCTGTCTTATAACAATTATAAGTTGGAGCGGGACCAACGTTCCCCAGCTCAGTATAACAAGCGGGTTCGGTCAATTATCCGTATTATTATCTTGATTAAGGCGTGACATGGTCGCTACCAGGAGAGAGAGAGAAGAAAACACTCAGCGTGCGCTCTTGCAAGAATAGATTGGTTATTATTTTATCTAATCAGGATGGCTCCCACTGCTTTTTATCAAATCTTCCTTCAAACCCTAAAAGGAAAGACTAGCCGGGATTAATTACACACTACAAGTTCGCCAATCTTTCAGCCAGGCCAGTGTCGGTACTTTGAGGGAGGTCCCCCGTGCTTTCGCACGAACCTAATTAATGTAAACCTCGTTTTCCCAGAGGCGTAACCCCGTTGACACCTTTCTAGACACCTACTTGATCGGCTAATTGTAATGTATAAAACTCTCCCAGGAGTAACTCTTACTTGCAGCGGGTATCGGGATCCAACTATCTCATAGAAGGTATGCAATCTCATTGCAAATCTCAACACTTGAAATTCCCGATAATATTTTGCCCCTAGCGTGCTATGACCTTGACGCAGGCCAACAAACCATAGTCCGCTAGTCAAGTTCAACCCGTCATTTCCTGATTGAATTAAACCCACCCGCACGACCCTTGACGCAGGCCAACAAAGTCGCACGACTACCCTAATCCAATCTGCATCATATGCATAAGCAGATAAATACTAGTTAGCTACCGCACACTACGCCTTGACGCAGGCCAACAAACGTAGCACGAATACTAAATAGTACGTATCTGAAATGATGGAGGGCTACGACAGGTTTTTCTGAAAACCTATTGCGTAATGAACTTGATATCGTTGTAGAATCAAATGATTTTAAAATGGAGTGTTTTCGAGGCTTTTCTAGTTTTGCTAAAGGAGTCACTCCCGGTGAAGGGATCGTCGGTCCTTTCCTCGTCGAATGAGGTGCGGGATATATCATATATATCGCTGTGCAAAGCAAAAACACTTAAAAGCAATCAAAAGACAAACCGAGTGTGTAGCATCTGCCAGTTATCGCTAAAGGAGTCACTCCCGGTGAAGGGATCTCGGTCCTTTCCTTATCGAATAAGGTGCAGGATATATCACATATACCGCTGTGCAAAGCAAGAACTGTAGCTACCTGTTTTATTTTGAAATTCGATTCTACAACATCTTAGGTTTCTTTTATTTCATTAATCTCATTAATGAAGTCCCATCATTTAAATACCTAAACATCACAGATAGATATGACGTACACTTATGCCATCCGCATTCGCCTCGATGTCCCCTCGTGCACCGTTAGGTTAGGTAACTAACGACAGAGCAGGGCAGGGCTAGCACGGGTGTAAAACATAAGTAACGTCTATATAATATATCATATATACTATATCTAGTATCTATCATAGAACATCACATGATCGCATCACAGATATCGCAGCAGAAGAATCATATGAAATATTGGATATACTAGGACGTCCGTGTTTTCAATACGAGCCAGTATAAAACACGGATTCCACGGTCGTGATGAATAGCCAATCCCACACCCCTAGACCCCTACGAGAGCGGCAAGCAACCCTACCAATTCTAGGGTTAGGAGACCCGGACTCGACTCCTCGAGTTGGTCTCCCTCTGGACCCCAGAACCCGGTTACTTGTGCTCTCCTCCTTGGGTCTATCCTAGTGCAGAAAAGTAAATAATATACATACGGTGACAACTTCCGCTACCTGGAAGCGCCCCAATAAAAGAATATTACATACAAGTTTTTACATGAATGAAAATGAAAAACACTCATCTCACATAAAAACCCCCGGCTATTCAAACACGACGATCCAATATAACATATCCAGCAACACATAACATCACATGTCATCAACGTAAGTAAACATGCGTATCCCAATTGTCGTTGACATATAGCAACGAAACCGGCGATATCACATATTACACTTACGGTCACAGAAAAGAAAGTGTAAAACTACAACAGTTGGAATCCGCAACCACCTCAGACATCGCATGCCTGACCAAATGAATTACTTAGACATCGCATGCCTAACAATTATAAACCCCGCATTTTAGTCTCAAAATCGAAAACTCTTTTCAAATATCAAGTCGGGGAATTCAACAAGATTCCCGACATTCTGATCGAATACTCGTCGCAAACTTTAGTAGACGGCCGCACCCCCGATACCGTCGACAAAGTGCACCAAGGCGGAACACCGCTACCGCGAGCACCCGAACGGATGCTTTCGGCGACGGGGTTCTCCTACAGTCACTTGGTCGGGGTTATGGAGTGAGGCTGTCTATTAAGTTTACCCGGCGAGTATCCGCGTACGCTACGTGATTGCGACGGACTTTTGATCACATCAAAATTCCGTGGCAACCGATCAAGTGAGACTAAAGTGCTACGTTTATAACATTCATTCAGTTATCACATAACATATTGTGAATTCCAATTATTGTATCCCATTCCAGATAAACAGAAAATGTTAAACTTTTCGATCGAACAATCGAACACCCAAGTTTTCCCGATACAGATCAACACATGAAACAAGTATAACAACATTCCGTTCGTGCCTCAGTACCAACGGTCCAGCCGTAGAAGGGTCAAGCCAACGCCTCACATGTGGCATGCCGTACTGCCCCAAACCCGAAGGTTCAAAGGGCAGTTCAAGACGGTCACATAATCGAGTTAAGGTTTGTTGTCTTCTAGAGGGTCCATCGCGTTACTTGCACTACTTAGAACGTCGTTAAACTACGGAAAAATCCAACACTTAGAAATTTCCCGACAGGGGAAAAGTTGGGTATTTATATCCGGTCGAACTTTTTAACATATTCTATAAATTATCCGGAAAAACACAAAAGACGAAATTTGATAATCCGATCGAACTCTTGAAAACCCAAAACAACCCCTGAAAATGTAACTGTATTTTAAATATTAAAATATCCCAGGAAAATCAACACAGAAAATTAAGAATTACTGTGGAAAAAGAATTGCACAAAACGACAAAACCGCCGCCCTTCCGCCGCACGAGGCATGCTCGTGCCGCGGAAGCGCGGTGGTAAAGTTGAATTAGGTCCTCGAATTTTTACAGTAATTCCTAGAAAACCCTGCTTGATTTTCTGGATATTTTTAATCTTGAAAAATCCACAATTTTAAAATCTGGACAGAGAGCAAGTTTGATTCGGGGTTTCGGGTTCGTTCGGACTTCAAATTCCGTCGGGACTTCGCCTAAGGCTCTAGCTAGGCTCTGATACCACTGTAGGGTTCCTAGGCACCCTAGTGAGGTCTCCCAAGCCATCAACCATGGTAATTTCAAAAATTATGGTGCCTACAAACCCTAGTGTACGGATCTATAACTAGATGTCTAGGCGAAAATGAAACTAGCTAACAACTTAGCTAAAGAAAATACGGAAATACAACCTTTGTAGATCCGTTTGCTCCACCTCCATAGCTCCGCAACGATCTCCTCTCCGCTGTCCAAATCAAATCCGGGCTCTAGCGTCGACTTCGTCGGAGAATGGGTGAGCTAGGTCGTCGATGTCCATGCCGAAGATGATCTACGTCGAGGCATCGAAAGATCAAGCTCCACCTTCACCAAACCGTGAAAAGTTGTGAAGGAAACACACTCTACTACTTGGCAAGAGGTAGAGGATGAAGAAATAGGAAGTGGGTAGACTTTAGATTTGGATTTCTCACTATTAATCATCAATCACCATTGATGGACATGAAGCTTTCTTCTTTTAAAATGAAGAAGAAGAAGAAAGCAAGAAGAAGATGAATATTATGATAAGATAATTAAAAACAATAGAAAATCAAAACTTATCATAATATTAACTAGAGTCAAGTGTAGAGAATGAATCATGGTTAGTGGGAATGGTTAGGGTTAAAGATGAGATAAGAATGGTTGACTTTATCAAAGATTCATGAAGCTTCAACTAAACTCCAAAATTAGCAACCATTTCATTTCATTTTCTTTTATTCATTTATCATAAATAAATAGATAATTAAATAAGATAAATGAATAAATAAGTAAGAATAGAAAACCCTAATCATTAGTTTAACCATGGCTTAATTCATTACACTTAACTAAAGTTAAACATGTATCATCAAACATGATACAATAAAGTGCACAAAATCATATCGCATATACAATGCACACACCCGAGTGAGAAAATCCAATTTAAAGTGAACCCATACTAGTTAATGCAAAGTAATATATCAAATATATAATTATGCATTAAATCATTAAATCAACACTTGATTCAATGACCCGGTCATGTCGCACAAAAACCGACTGGTATCATTAGTGACAACTTATCGAATCAACACTTGATCCGATAACCCGGCTATATCGGATATAACCGATCAATGTCACATCACGAGAATTAAATACAGTATCACATACTGGTATTATTCTCGGTCCCGCACATATCTCATATGCGCTCCTATTTCGTTTCGCTTGAGCCAGGAAACCTCTGTGTAGGACTCTAAAGACTCGTCAATACGCCGGCAGCAGATGATGATCATATCAAACACCCACAAGCCGCAAGCGGTCTGCTAAACGTAACGGCCACCCGGGTATTGAGCGATCTGAAGATCGACGAGCAAGCCCGCTCACACTCCAGTGAATCCGACCAGTAACACTACCGTACAGTCCGGTCTGATCGTCTGATATGTCGCATATCTCGCCTAGGGGTGGTAAACGTCAGACCCCAATAGCTGGATAAGTCGTGTCGATATGAGGTCTATAACATTTTGTGAAACTACTGGTAACACTTACCAGTAAATCTCAACAACCCTGGCCAGGGATTTCCTGTTATAGCCAATCGAACACAGCGCAACATCAACCCCCTATACCGGGAGAGACGAATCCCCTCCTATCGCTCATTGCCTCCATGTGACTCGGGACTGTACCCAAAAACCACCGTTTTGCACGCCCTCTTGGACGTGGTAAGATGGAAATCAAAGTACAGTGGGAACCACACAAGACTCTATGACGATCTCGGGTCAACAGACTACTCTGTACCAGTGTCACCAGAGAACTGCCATCTGACGTGAGGTATAATACCATCTGGGAGTTCTCGGCGAGTCCGTCCAGTGTACCCAGTCTCTACTGAGCACCCGTATATCATCTCCGATGTCAAACACCAATGGATATGGGATCATCCATTGCCCATCTGTATGGGTCGAGAAGCTACACGCTAGTCTACTCTGGTATATCGATGCCCCATCTCGATACACCCACGACTAGGGACTTTGAAGGATGTACTTATGGACTACCATGTCCCCACTAGTATGATCCGCATCATAGTCCAGATAGTCAAGTACACATCCTAAGGGCTTTACCAACATGTAACAGAGAGACAATCAGTGCACACGTTAAGGCAAAGAGTAACCAGATAGCATACTATCATGTCGAGCAAGAAAGTCTTCCCTATATATGTCCCAGCATCCACTACAATATACATCCTATGTACAGTAATGGCCTCTAGGGCATACATATAACTAACACCCACAACTTCTCAAAACTTAGACCTTTTATTTCTACGAAACACTTGTCTAAATATTAGAGAAGTTATAAGTAAACAGAACATAGTACGAGGACCTACCCCTTTGTCCTGATGGACACTGGACAACATACAATACTCTGTATAAGTCCGCTGAGTTAAACAACTCAAAACCTGTGCGTCGTAGGTTGAAAACTGTATCCTGGCGATTTCCTCAAATATCACCAATTATAACGAATTCCGATATAATGAGGATAATCACCTAATTCCCAATAACTTACTCCCACTCATCATCTGTAAAACCATACAGATATGAGAATGAAACCTGGTAAATACATACCCTTGGAGTAAGTGTCTAATCGGGAAAACAGGTTTTCTTTAATAATGCACTGAAACATGAAAATGTTTCGTAGGGGTATCCTGGTATTCATAGTAATGCCTCTTCCATAATCCAATTCATGACTTCAACCGTATATTTTATTGTCATCTCTCCAAATCCCTTTATTTGTCTTTAGTCGTTACCTTCTGTACACCATCGTTAGGCTAAATGGTTTTCTTCCTTCCCTACCGTTCGGTACCAGCCTATGGTTTGGAAGAAGACTATCCAGTAAGCATAATAGGTGTACCCTCCTAAACCAAGGAGTACTCGCAACTGAGAGAAGGTGATGATAAAAGACAACTGAATAATACCTTATTCTTTTAAAGGTGAAATAGGAGTGGCGATGAAGTACGCGGTTTTGGTCGTGAATGATATCAGTCGCAATTTACTTTGCCCTCTTTCTAATTCCTTTATTTTGTCTTTACATATTACCTTCTGCACACCCTACTTAGGCTAATTGGTTTTCTTCATTCCCTACCTTTCGGCACCAGCCTATGGTTTGGAATAAGACTATCCAATAAGCGTAATAGGTATACTCTCCTAAACCAAGGAGCCCTCGCAACCTGAGAGAAGGTGATAATAAAAGACAACTGAATAAACCAATTTTATTTCTCCTGAACCTGGATCCATCCTCGAAGAATTCCCTTTGAGTTCGTATATAACCATACGATGGATCTATCCAATGGAAGTGGATATCCGTAGTAATACGGGTATTCTGAGAAATTCAAAGGGTAAAAGAAGGAGTGGCAATGACTTATGCAACTCAGACAATCCAAAAGCCAGTATTTTAAGAAGGTTCGGCCAACCTGGTCACTGAGTCATAGTCTAGGGTCGGTCAAAGGTCGCTGCCAAAGAGAGAGAGAAAAGAAACACTCTGCGTGCACTCTAACCTAGATCAGAATGGTCATCACTTTATCTAATCCGGAAACCTCCCACTGTCCTGTCAAATTCTCCTCCAAACCTAAAGAAGAATCAATCGGGATCACCCGAAGAGTAAACCAACTCATCAGTGGGAATCGGGATCCAACTCTCATCGCATGATAACGTGATGAAATGCATCCACGTTACTCATACTCCAGAAGGTATGCGCATACTTGGCAAGTTTCAGTTTCTTTAGAAACTCCCGATATAGTTTTTTCCCCATGCTCTTATAACCTTGGCGTTAGGTCAAAATGTCATAAGTCACATGCCAAGTTCTACCCATCACTATCTTGTTAATTTGAACCCACCCGCACATGCCCTTGGCGTTAGGTCAAAATGGCAGAACGGCTGTCCCAAACCAACTCATCTATCTATGCAACAATTGAATACCCAGCAGCTACCAAACACTATGCCTTGGCGTTAGGTCAAAATACATAGCTTGAATACTACTGAATACCCAAAAGAAGTGACGGAGGGCTACGGCTGGTTTTTGGCGAAAAACCTTTAACGTAGTGAACTTGATATCGCTGAAGGAACCTGATAGCTTTTTAAAATATAGTAGCGAAAACCTTTTGCTAAAGAGGTCACTCCCGGTAAAGGGATCTCGGCTCTTTCCTCGTGGAATGAGGTGCAGGATATTCCACTGAATACCGCTATGCAAAGCAACTTGTAATCGACTATAGTGAAGTTATTACGCTGACGCAAACTTCTGCCCAAGGGGTCAGTCCCGGTGAAGGGATATCGGCCCTTGCCCCGTCGAATGAGGTGCAGGATATTCCACTGAATACCACTATGCATAACAAAAGAAAACGTCTTTGCAATAACACTTTTTAAATTTGTTCCAACAACTGTAAACAGGTTTGTTATCCTTTGCATTGATCAGAATCAACACAGTCCCATCATTTAATCACACCAGAAAAGAACGAAAATAAAATGTACGTTTATGCCATCTGCATTCGTCACTGGGTCCCGTCGTCACCCGTTAGGTTACTTAACTAACGACAGAGCGGGGACTGGACTAGCGCGAGTGTAAAACATATACAACATCTAATAGTATATAAACCAATATACAATAATCGCTCCAGGCGTGATAATATGCAACATTACAGAAAAGTAATAAGCATCACAGAACAATACAGATAATCTGGGATCCCCGAGTTTCACAGAGCCGCTGCTGAAACTCGACGTTCCCCTGTCGTGTGGATAGCCTGTGCAATGAAACCTAGACCCCTACGGGTGTGGCAAGTTACCCGCCAAAACCTGAAGCGAGGCAGCCCCCTTACAGCATAGTGAATGGACCACCCAGCACTCCACAGAATCCGGTAATCTTGGGCACCCCTCCTTGGGTCAACCTATACCCCCTACGAGTGCGGCGAATAGTCTGCCAATTCTAGAGCGGGGCCCCTCTGCCTCTCAAAGCCATGAGATACGGACCCGTTGCCCCTCCAGAACCTGGCTATCCGTGCACTCCGTCGCGGGGCAAAACCTAGTACAGTAATGAAAAATAGTACAACAGGTACATCGACCGCAACCTGGTCGTGCCCCAAAAGAATATTATACAACAGGCAGTGACGGCAGTCCACAAGTTGGACGCTCGCCCCGCAATATCAAATGTACAAATAAACTCAAACGGTACTACCATTGCACACTGCTATCCACCACGACAAATCCGCAACATCACAGCACAACACAGAACATCAACGCGAATGTCACGTTCGCAAACCCGTCTAAAAGAACTATAGCAATCAGACGCGGTTTACCGATCAAATGACATTCCCGGTCGGAGATATAATGTAAGCACTGTAAACTAACATGTTTAAATTTCGATCGACCAAATATCACAAAGTGGGCCCCACGACTTACTGGTGAACAGTAACAAAACCTGGGCCCAAAAGATATATACCAAAAACCCCAAAATCCAACAGAGAAACCACTGTACAAATTTGGGAGCATGAGATCACCAAGTGGCCGCGGATGCGCGTCCAAACCATGGGTTTGGCCGCGTTTCCGCGGCGGTTTAGTGGAGTCACGTGCCCAAATTTGGTCGTGGTTCTTAGAAAAGCCTGCACAGATTTTTAAGACATGTAGAAAAATTTTAGGAAGCCATTTAAAATTGACAGAAACTGTGAGCTTGGAAAAATGCGGTTTTTGATTTCCGGTTCGATCGATGTTTTAAACGCGTTAGCACAAGTTAGTACAGCAAAATGGTGAGGCTCTGATACCACTGTAAGTCTACGCTAGCGTCCCGGCAGTCTACAGACGCCAAATGCGGAACAAAAACTTTTTAACTGGCGCTATCGTATACTTTAACCCGGATCTGCCATTATTGCTAAACTAACAAACTGTAAAGAGTGTAAAAAGGTTATACCGAACGATCCGAGTCCTTCGTTCTTTAACCATCATCCCACGCTCCGTTGCGGCTTCTTTGATCTCGTCGATCTCCGATCTGCTCGTCTAGGTGGCACCACATCATCGATTCTTTAAACGAGCTCCCGCCTCTGACTTGAGGCAACTCGGTCGTCAAGTTTGCTAAAAGAGACGACCAAGAATGATGTAGAGAATGAGTAGAAGACTTTGTCTCACTTCGTCCAAGTCCGTGGACGATCGGTTAATGAAGTTGCCGAGGGAATCGGGTGATGGAATGAAATGAGCTGTGAATTCCATACACCCCAAAATCTATCATAATCTTTTAACAAATGAAAACCATCAAGTGAGAGTGAGAGAGAAGGGGCCGGCCATATATAGGGAGTGGGAGGTGAGTGTAGGAGAGGGGAGAGTAACCATAAGACTAAATATCATGAACAAATATCCTTAGCTAAACAAGAATCATTAATGTCAAAGGATGAGTCATAATAACACATCATCTAACCATTAATGCAACCAATGAAAACACAACACCAATTAATCCTAGTCACCTCATCTAGATGCTTCTAGAACACTGACTCACCTCATCTGAAGAAAAGATAAATCCGTCTTTAACCGAATGTTAAAAGACGGCTGATAGAAAACTGAAAACTGGCAACTTCCAAAAGTGATCCTGAAACGACTTTCAGGATAACCCCGAAACTGTATAAATATACCCGCATTTGTATTACGACCGAATACAAATGCAACTGAGACAAAGATATTATACCTACTCAATATAATACTCGGATCCGGCTTAAACCAAAGCCGACCAGTATCATCTGCCCGAAAAATAACACGTGCGTAAACGCACGTGCATTTTCCGAACCCTGCCATAAAACCATACGGCCTCTACAACGTTTCGCCCGAACTTGGGAAACTGTCTGTGGGGGACTCTAATGACTCGTCAGTACCCTGGCAGTGGGTTTAACCACAAACCGTCAGCGGCACTAGCAATGCGTAACGGCTGCCCATGGACTGACCTCAAGGGAGGCTGATGAGCGAACTCATCCAGAAACCCTACTGAGCCTAACAGTGACAATGTATATACAGTCCGGTCCGTTCGTCTATGAGTATCGCATATCTGCCTAGGGGGCTAGTAACGTCAGACCCCCAATAGCAGTATAAGTCGTGTCGGAGTGAAGCCTAATAACACCCTGAGATACTACTGGAGTACCTACCAGTAAATCTCCTGCCATGGCCATGGACTTTGTGTAATGGCTCTCCTAGACACAGCACGATCTCACCCCCAATACCGGGAGAGATGAATCCCCTGCCGATCCGCTCACGTGCCTCCATATGGCTCGGGACTGTACCCAAAAACTACCTGTTTGCACGACTCCTTTGAGCCGTGGTAGGGTAGAAATCAAAGCACAGTGGGAACTCACACGAGACAAATGATGACCTCAGGTCGATGAACTAACCTGTACACATGTCACCAGGAAACTGCTATCTGACGATATGTATAATACCAACTAGCAGGTTCCCGGCGAGTCCTGTCCGGTGTACTCATAACCTAATGAGCACCTGTATACATCTTAGGTGATCCAACTGATACCAGTGGCTTGTGAGACCGGCCACCGTCCCTCGTCGGGGTCTCGACTGTACACACTAGTCTACTCCGGAGTATCGATGCCCTGTCTCGAAACTCCCACGACTAGGGACTACGATTAAGGATATGCATATAAACTACCCAACTCTCACGTATATGATCGCCATCATACTGTTGGTAGTAAAGCAAGATCCTAGGGGCTCTATCAAAGTGTAACATGTAATCAGTCACTTGAACATGTACACGACTGATAAAGGCAAACCAGATAGCATACTATCATCTTGAGTAAGACTGTCCTACCGGTATAGGTCCTCCGCAATCATTGCAATCACGTACCTGCGATCCAATAATTGACTATGAGGGCACTATCTCCAACAGAATCACGAGCCCAAATTTTGTCGGTGTTCTTAGAAAAGCCTGCTGAATTTTCTGTGATGTGTAAAATTAATTTTGGAACCCTTTTAAAATCGACAGAAACTGTCAAGCTTGGATTTTGCAGTTTTTGATTTTCGGTTCGATCGATATTTTAAACGCGTTAGCACAAGTTAGTATAGCAAAATGGTGAGGCTCTGATACCACTGTAAGTCTACGCTAGCACCCCGGCAGTCTACAGACGCCAAATGCGGAACAAAAACTTTTTATCTGGCGCTATCGTATACTTTAACCCGGATCTGCCATTATTGCTAAACTAACAAACTGTAAAGAGTGTAGAAAGGTTATACCGAACGATCCGAGTCCTTCGTTCTTTAACCATCATCCCACGCTCCATTGCGGCTTCTTTGATCTCGTCGATCTCCGATCTGCTCGTCTAGGTGGCACCACGTCACTGATTCTTTAAACGGGCTCCCGCCTCTGACTTGAGGCAACTCGGTCGTCAAGTTTGCTAAAAGAGACGGCCAAGAATGATGTAGAGAATGAGTAGATGACTTTGTCTCACTTCGTCCAAAGCCGTGGACGATCGGTTAATGAAGTTGCCGATGGAAATGAAATGGAACAAGAAATGAACTATGAAATTTCCATGCATCCAAAACTTTAGTCTTTTCTTTTTAGCAACCATAATTTCTCAAATGAGTGAGTGAAGGAGGAGAGAGAGGGCCGGCCATATATATGCAAAGAGGGAGGTGAGTGTAGGAGAGGGGAGAGTGACCATAAGAACAAAGCTTCTCACAAAATATCCTTAGCTAAACAAGAATCATTAAAGCTAAAGCATGACTCACTTAAACACCTCATCAAGTCATTAATGCAACCATTAATGTCAAGATGAGTCATTAGCCACCTCATCATCCTTGTCATCTAATCTAGAAACTTCTAGAAGATTCAACACTTATCTCAAGAAAAGATAAATCCGTCTTTAACCGAATGTTAAAAGACGGCTGATAGAAAACTGGAAGCTGGCAACTTCCAAAAAGTGATCCTGAAACAACTTTCAGGATAACCCCGAAACTGTATAAATATACCCGCATTTGTATTACGACCGAATACAAATGCAACTGAGACAAAGATATTATATCCACTCAATATAATACTCGGATCCGGCTTAAACCAAAGCCGACCAGTATCATCTGCCCGAAAAATAACACGTGCGTAAACGCACGTGCATTTTCCGAACCCTGCCATAAAACCATACGGCCTCTACAACGTTTCGCCCAAACTTGGGAAACTGTCTATGGGGAACTCTAATGACTCGTCAGTACCCTGGCAGTGGGTTTAACCACAAACCGTCAGCGGCACTAGCAATGCGTAACGGCTGCCCATGGACTGACCTCAAGGGAGGCTGATGAGCGAACTCATCCAGAAACCCTACTGAGCCTAACAGTGACAATGTATATACAGTCCGGTCCGTTCGTCTATAAGTATTGCATATCTGCCTAGGGGGCTAGCAACGTCAGACCCCCAATAGCAGTATAAGTCGTGTCGGAGTGTAGCCCAATAACACCCTGAGATACTACTGGAGTACCTACCAGTAAATCTCCTGCCATGGCCATGGACTGTGTAATGGCTCTCCTAGACACAGTACGACCTCGCCCCCAATACCGGGAGAGACGAATCCCCTGCCGATCCGCTCACGTGCCTCCATATGGCTCGGGACTGTACCCAAAAGCTACCTGTTTGCACGACTCCTTTGAGCCGTGGTAGGGTAGAAATCAAAGCACAGTGGGAACTCACACGAGACAAATGGCGACCTCAGGTCGATGAACTAACCTGTACACATGTCACCAGGGAACTGCTATCTGACGATATGTATAATACTAACTAGCAGGTTCCCGGCGAGTCCTGTCCGGTGTACTCATAACCCAATGAGCACCTGTATACATCTTAGGTGATCCAACTGACACCAGTGGCTTGTGAGACCGGCCACCGCCCCTCGTCGGGGTCTCGACTGTACACACTAGTCTACACCGGAGTATCGATGCCCTGTCTCGAAACTCCCACGACTAGGGACCACAATTAAGGATATGCATATAAACCACCCAACTCTCACGTATATGATCGCCATCATACTGATGGTAGTAAAGCAAGATCCTAAGGGCTTTATCAAAGTGTAACATGTAATCAGTCACCTGAACATGTACACGATTGATAAAGGCAAACCAGATAGCATACTATCATCTCGAGTAAGACTGTCCTACCGGTATAGCTCCTCCGCAATCATTGCAATCAATACCTGTGATCCAATAATTGACTATGAGGGCACTATCTCCAACATGAGATATGTGCGGGACCGAGAATAATGCATGTATGTGATACCGTATTGTATTCTCGCGATGAATGTATCGATTGGTTGTATGCGATATAACCTAGTTATCGAATCAAGTATTGATTCGATAAGCCGATACATTGGATACTAGTCGGTTGTATGCGATATAACCGGATCATTGAATAAAGTATTGATTTAATGATTTAATGCATGATTATATATTTGATATATTACTTTGCATTAACTAGTATTGGTTTACTTTAAATGGATTTTCTCGCTCGGATGTGCACATTGTATATGTGATATACTTTTTGTGCACTTGATTGTATCATGTTTGATGATACATGCTCACTAGGGTTTGTGTGAAGATTAAACCATGGTTGTATATTGGTTAGGGTTATGGTTTTCTTATTTATTTATTTATTCTTATTGGAAAATATTATGCATAAAGAGAAAATGGTGGCTTTCTTTGTTTGTACATTGAAGCTTCATGAAGCTTTGACCTTGTGACCATTTTGTCTTGATGCTTAACCCTAACCCTTCATTCTAACCATGGTTTATTCTCTACACCAAACTATGGTTGGATTATGATAAGTATTCATATTATATTCTTTTTAAAAAAGATAATAGAACACTTATCATCTTCTTCCTCTTCTTCTTCTTCATGAAGAAACCTTACTTCAACAATGGTAACTTGAGCAAATGAGTGAGAAATCCAATTCTAAAGTGAACCCACTTCCTATTTCTTCATCCTCTACCTCTTGCCAAGTAGTAGAGTGTGTTTTCTTCACAAGTTTCATGACTTGGTGAAGTTGGAGCTTGATTTAGTGATGCCTCGACGTAGATCATCTTCGGCATCGACGTCGACGACCTAGCCCGTCCATTCTCCGATGAAGCCGACGCTAGAGCCCGGGGTTCGACTTGGACAGAGAGGAGACTTCTTTGCGGAGCTATGGAGGTGGAGGACCGGATCTACAAAGGTTGTATATCCGTTCTTTTAGTTTAGTTGTAAACTAGTTTCATTTTATCGCCTAAACTTCTAGCCAACGATCTTCTTAGGGTTTCTCGGCACCGCAATTTTTGTAAATTGGCATGGTTGATGCCTTGTGAGACCTATAGTGTGTGCCTAGGAACCCTACAGTGGTATCAGAGCCAAGCTAGAGCCTTAGGCGATGCGTAGATGGAATTTGAAACCCGAACGAACCCGAAACCCCAATTTTACATGCTCTCTGGACTTTTTTCAAAAACAGGGTTTTTTGTAAATTAAAAATATGCAGAAAAATAAGCAGGGTTTTATAAGAATTACGGTGCAAAATTTTGGTCGTAATTCCATCAAACAGCCGCGGAACCGCGGCCTTAGCCCACGTGGCGCGGCGGTTCCGCGTCAACACTATTGCATCGTTGACCAAAATTTGCACAGTAATTATTAATTTGCTGTGCTGAGTTCTCTAGGTATTTTTAAATTTTATTCAAGAGTTGAATTTTCTGGAGTTGTTTTGGGGATTCGGTGTTTCGATCGGAGTATCAGATTTTGTCTATTTGGCTTTCCGGATAAATTTTAGAATATGTTAAAAAGTTCGACCGGATATAAATACCCAATTTTTCCCCTGTCGGGAAATTTCCAAGTGTTGGATTTTTTCGTGGTTTAAAGACATTCTAAGTAGTGCAAGTAACTCAATGGACCCTCTAGAAGACAACAAACCTTAACTCGATTATGTGACCGTCTTGAACTGCCCTTTGAACCTTCGGGTTTGGGGCAGTACGGCGTGCCACATGTGAGGCGTTGGCTTGACCCTTCTACGGCTGGACCGTTGGTACTGAGGCACGAACTGAATGTTTTTAGACTTGTTTCATATGTTGATCTGTATCGGGAAAACTTGGGTGTTCGAATGTTCAATCGGAAAGTTTAACATTTTCTGTTTATCCGGAATGGGATACAATAATTGGAATTCACAAGAAGTTATGAGATAACTGAATGAATGTTATAAACATAGCAGTTTAGTCTTAAATGATCGGTTGCCACGGAATTTTGATATGATCAAAAGTCCGTCGCAATCACGTAGCGTACGCGGATACTCGCCGGACAAACTTAATAGACAGCCTCGCCCCATAGCCCCGACCAAGTGACTGTAAGAGAACCCCGTCGCCGAAAGCATCCGTTTGGGTGCTCGCGGCAGCGGTGTTCCGCCTTGGTGCACTTCGTCGACGGCGTCGGGGGTGCGGCCGCCTACTAAAGTTTACGACGAGCATTTGATCAGACTGTCGGGAATCTTGTTGAATTGCCCGACTTGATATTGAAAAGAGTTTTCGATTTTGAGACTAAAATGCGGGGTTTATAATTGTTAGGCATGCGATGTCTAAGGAATTCATTTGATTAGGCATGCGATGTCTAAAGAGATTGCGGATTCCAACTGTTGTAGTTTTACACTTTCTTTTCTGTGACCGTAAGTGTAATATGTGATATCGCCGGTTTCGTTGCTATATGTCAACGACAATTGGGATGCGCATATTTACTTACGTTGATGACATGTGATGTTATGTGTTGCTGGATATGTTATATTGGATCGTCGCATTTGAATAGCCGGGGGTTTTTATGTGAGATGAGTGTTTTTCATTTTCATTCATGTAAAAACTTGTATGTAATATTCTTTTATTGGGGCACTTCCAGGTTGCGGAAGTAGTCACCCTTTGTATATTATTTACTTTTCCACACTAGGATAGACCCAAGGAGGCGGGCACGAGTAACCGGGTTCTGGAGTCCAGTGGGAGACCAACTCGAGGAGTCGAGTCCGGGTCTCCTAACTCTAGAATTGGTAGGGTTGCTTGCCGCTCTCGTAGGGGTCTAGGGGTGTGGGTTTGGCTATTCATCACGACCGTGGAATCCGTGTTTTATACTGACTCGTATTGAAAACACGGACGTCCTAGTATATCCAATATTTCATATGATTCTTCTGCTGCGATATCTGTGATGTGATCATGTGATGTTCTGTGATAGATACAGTATATAGTATATATGATATATTATATAGGCGTTACTTATGTTTTACACCCGCGCTAGCCCTGCCCCGCTCTGCCGTTAGTTACCTAACCTAACGGTGCACGAGGGGACATCGAGGCGAATGCGGATGGAATAAGTGTACGTCGTATTTATCTGTGATGTTTAGGTACTTAAATGATGGGACTTCATTAATGTGATTAATGAAAGAAAAGAAACCTAAAGATGTTGTAGAATCGAATTTCAAAATAAAACAGGTAGCTACAGTTCTTGCTTTGCACAGCGGTATATACGATATATCCTACACCTTATTCAATGAGGAAAGGACCGAGATCCCTTCACCGGGAGTGACTCCTTTAGCAATAACTGGCAGATGCTACACACTCGGTTTGTCTTTTGATTGCTTTTAAGAGTTTCTGCTTTGCACAGTGATATATATGATATATCCCGCACCTCATTCGACGAGGAAAGGACCGACGATCCCTTCACCGGGAGTGACTCCTTTAGCAAAACTAGAAAAGCCTCAAAAACACTCTATTTCAAAATTCATTCAATCCTACAACGATATCAAGTTCATTACGCAATAGGTTTTCAGAAAAACCTGTCGTAGCCCTCCATCATTTCAGATAAGTCCTATTTAGTATTTGTGCTACGTTTGTTGACCTCCGTCAAGGCGTAGTGTGCGGTAGCTAACTAGTATTTATCTGCTTATGCATATGATGCAGATTGGATTAGGGTAGTCGTGCGGCTTTGTTGACCTCTGTCAAGGGTCGTGCGGGTGGGTTTAATTCGATCAAGAAATGACGGGTTGAACTTGACTAGTAGCCTATGGTTTGTTGACCTCCGTCAAGGTCATAGGGTGCTAGGGGCAAAATTATCGGGAATTTCAAGTGTTGAAATTTGCAATGAGATTGCATACCTTCTATGAGATAGTTGGATCCTGATACCCGCTGCGAGTAATTGTTACTCCTGGGAGAGTTTTATACATTACAATTAGCCGATCAAGTAGGTGTCTAGAAAGGTGTTAACGAGGTTACGCCTCTGGGAAAACGAGGTTTACATTAATTAGGTCCGTGCGAAAGCACGGGGCACCTCTCTCAAAGTACCGACACTGGCCTGGCTGAAAGATTGGCGAACTTGTAGTGTGTAATTAATCCCGGCTAGTCTTTCCTTTTAGGGTTTGAAGGAAGATTTGATAAAAAGCAGTGGGAGCCATCCTGATTAGATAAAACAAAACCAATCTATTCTTGCAAAAGCACACGCTGAGTGTTTTCTTCTCTCTCTCCAGGTAGCGACCATATCACGCCTTAATCAAGATAATAATACGGATTATTGACCGAACCCGCTTGTTATACTGAGCTAGGGAACGTTGGTCCCGCTCCAACTTATAAATGTTATAAGACAGAGCAGGAAATTGGGGATTACCAGAATTCCCGTGCCGCCCTAACGAAGAGAGTGCATGCTGATGCATCATCTTCGGGTGTATTCGTTACAAAGAACTGTTTCTCAGTATCCTCCGCATCCTGGGTATATGATACCGGATCAGGATCCCAGATATGTAATATGTTACATAGGGCTACAAAAGGGTAGAAAAACTGAGAACGGGTGATAAGTTTCATGAGGCAGAAAACGGGGCAAGAGTTGCAGCCAAGTCTGTCGGTCACTGTCACCCTGTATTACCAATACATTGATTCTGAACGAATGTTATTAGATACCAAACCTGATATACAAAATCATATCAGTCTCTTTATTAGTAAAGAAATGATAAAATTTTGTATTGTTGGATAATGTTTTGAACATTTCCTATATCAAAAGTTGATCGGTTCAGGCACGTTATCTAAAAGCGTTGATGTTCTAAATCAAACGACAGTTCTTAGTATACAAAACACACACAAGAGGAAGAGTTCAGAAATGAACGAATCCTTCTTGAGTTATTGTAGACTAGGTCATACCAATGCGGCCCGACTAGCTGAGTTACATTTAGATGCATATTTAAATCAGTTTGAATTTACATCTTGTGAAACTCACCAGTCATGTCACAAAGATAAGATGACCATAGCTCCGTTTACTGGAAACAGAGAAAGAGTTAGTGAACTCTTGGGATGATACATGTTGATGTATGTAGGTCCCCTGTCTACACATGCCAAGACCGGTTCTTTGTACTTCATTATATTCTCTGATAATCTCTCAAGATTCAGACATATGTTCCCGTTGAAACACAAGTCCGAACCTTTTGAGATATTCACAGAATATAAGTTAGAAGTAGAGAACCAAAATACAGGTATAAGTATTATGTCCTATGATGAGATCAAGGAGGAGAATACTTGAGCACGGAAATCCTGGATTATTCTAAAGGAGAATGAGATTTTCTCTCAGTGTTACTCCTCTGAATACACCACAGCACAACGGTGTATCAGGGCGGAGCAATTGCACAATATTAGATATGGTGTGCTCTATGATGAGTATTACTGAGTTACCTATTTTCTTTTGGGGTTATGCACTTGAGAAGCTGCATACCTATTGAATTAGGTTTGAATCAAATCAGTGCCTACCACTCCATATGAGATATAGTATGGGAAGAACCCATCTCTTAAGGGAGTTAAGATTTGGGGTGGTCCGGCCTATGTTTAAAGCAAAATCCGGACAAGATCGAGGCAGGATCAGTTCTGTAGAACTGGAAAGGTTCCAGCTATACAAAACTGCAGTTGATGATTTGACAGAACCAAAGGATTCTATAGTTCCCGACGAATCTCAGCCTCTCCGCCGATCTAGTAGGGTTCCTCATCCGCCTGAGAGATACATCGGTTTCTCGATGATAGTGGGAGCGAGGAATGCATCATGAGATGATGACCCAACTAGTTTCGAGCAGGCCATCAAGAGTAGAGACTCTGAAAGAATGGCTGGATGCTTAGCGATCTGAGATGGAATCCATGTACACCAACAAAGTATGGACTTTAGTTGCTATATCTGAAGGGTTAAATCCCCATCAGGAGCAAGTATATCTTGAGACGATTACTTGGTATAGATGGAAAAGTTGAGACTTTCAAAGCTAGACTTGTTAAAGGTTTTCGTCATCGACCAGGCACGGATAATGATGAAACCTTTTCCATGGAATATGCTTAAGTCCATCCAGATCCTACTTGCCACGGCTACATACCATGACTGCGATATCTGTGTAAGTGCACGGCGGCGCCCCGGCCGTCAATCCGACGGCCAAATGCGGAAACGGTGATAAACTTTAATATTTGCGGACTTAGCAAACCGGCACCACCGCGCACTAAACACCCGGATCGTAACCATTAACAAGTCTAAGCTAACAAGAGGAAGGGGAAGAGATATACCGAATGATCCGAGTCCTCCGGTCTTCTCCTCGTCGTCCCGATCTCCTGCGGAAAACTCCGGTCGTCGCCTCCTCGCCGGAAGGGCACCACATCGCTTGTATCTTTTACGGGCTCCCACCTCAATACCGAGGCAACTCGGGCGCGAAGTAGGCTAGCCGACGCATCCAAGATTTGCTGTAGAATGTGTAGGGTTGAAGCTATGTCTCATTTGGGGTTTGTTGCCATTTAAAGATGATGGAGGAAACAAGATAAGAAAAATGGTGCTTGCATTTTTCTTAGCATGAAAAGAGATCAAGAATGAAACACTCTCAAAGATGAAACTCTCTCATTTTCTTCTTCTCAACCATGAAAAACTTATATCCTTAGAAATGGTGGAGGAAAGAATATGAAGCATGAAGGGAGGTGATGGTAGGAGCACAAGTGGTGACCACATCCAAAACATCATCATAACAAATCAACATCAACTACAAATCACTTCTAATCACAAAAAGCAAGTGATGAGAATGGTATCAAAAGATGCTTTCATAATTAAAACATTTGCAAGAAAATCCTCCACAATGTGTTATTTGCAAACTTGCAAATAACACCCTCCATCGGAAAAGTCCGGCCGGGAAAGAACAAAAGAAAACCGGCCGGAACGGAATGCAAACTGGCAACTCCAGAAAACTGGTCCCGTAATAAATTACAGGAAAACCCCGATCCTGTGCATACACACCCGCATCTGTATTCCGTCCGGATACAAATGCAATGAGACAAAATCTACACTGTACTATACTAGGATCCGGCTTAAACCAAAGCCGGCTAGTAATATCCGTCCGATCCTGATCCGTGCAATACCGCACGTATCTGATCGAACGCTGCCATATAACCATACGGCCTCTAGTACAAACCGTCCGATCCTGATCCGTGCAATACCGCACGTATCTGATCGGACCCTGCCATATCTCCATACGGCCTCTACAGCGTTTAGCCCGAAAGCTTGAGTAACTGAAAGTGTGGTGGACTCTAAAGACTCGTCAATACTATGGCTGTGGATTTAACCACTAGCACGTCAGAGGTATAAGCCAATACGTGACGGGCCACCAGCTATTGACCAAAAGGGACGTCGATGAGCGAACTCATCCTGACACCCTACTGAGCCTGTCAGTGACAATATCCGTACAGTCCGGTCCGTTCGTCTATGAGCATCGCATGGCGGGCCTAGGGGGTTGGTAAAAGTCAGACCCCCAAAAGCGGTACAAGTCATGTCGGAGTGTAGCCCAGAACACCCTGAGATACTACTGGAATACCTACCAGTAAATCTCCTGCCTTGGCCAAGGTCTTCGTGTAATGGCTCTTCTAGACACAGCGCGACCTTACCCCCAATACCGGGAGAGACAAACCCCTGAAGATCCGCTCACTGCCTCCATGTGGCTCGGGACTGTACCCAACTAAAACCTGTTTGCACGACTCCTTTGAGCCGTGGTAGGGTAGTAATCAAAGTACAGTGGGAACTCACACGAGACAAATGACGATCCCCAGGTCGATGAACTAACCTGTACACATGTCACCAGGGAACTGCCATCTGACGTCAGGTATAAGACCAACCAGCATGTTCCCGGCGAGTCCTGTGCGTTGTACTCATAACCCAATGAGCACCTGTATACATCTTAGGTGAACCAACTGACACCAGTGGCTTGTGAGACCGGCCACCGCCCCTCGTCGGGGTCTCGACTGTATACACTAGTCTACTCTGGAGTATCGATGCCCTATCTCGAAACTCCCACGACTAGGGACCTTTTAAGGATGTGCTTATAGACTCCAGCTCTCACTTATATGATCGCCCTCATACTGCTGGCAGTCAAGCAAGAATCCTAGGGGCTCTATCAACGTACAATAGCGACATGTCAGGTCACCTAAAGCAGTACACGATGATAAAGGTAAACCAGATAGCAAACTATCATTTCGAGTAAGACTGTCCTACCGGGATAGGTCCTCCCCTCAATCATTGCAATCACGTGCCTGTGATCCAATAATTGACTCTGAGGGCACTATCTCCAACAATCTCCCACTTGCACTCGAGGCTAATTATTGCGATGTCGCATACTCACAGCCTGTGTGATACCGAACACCCAACTCCTCTACTAGTCAGTCTCACAAAGCTCGTTTGCGAGACTATTGCGTTCGAGGAATAGCCTCAGTGAGTGGATCCGCTCTGGTGTTTCTTTCTATGTCTCTCTATATCTCATGTTCGCAGAGAAAACCATCTCCCGAAATGAGCAATACCTGTCTTAGAATGTCTGGATGTCTGATGGGACCTAGCTCATAAATGAACTCCAAATCCAAACTTCTTAGACTGTATCGTCAACTGAACTTAATCAGTATCCTGCGCCATGCCACCCTCAGTATTGCCTTGGACCACCTGTCCAAAATACTGCCCCTCGTCAGAAGAAAAACTATAACTCTGACAACCTCCTTGTCGTCCATGTCATCTTGGAAGCCTGGAATGATAACTGTTTCCCGAATGGGGCTTTCGTTATCATATCCCTAGAACAGCCACTTATGTTCTAAAACTGCTTCCGACTGTTCCTCCAGGATTGGATCAATATCAACTTATTGCATCTAGTGCAAGAACAACATCTGGTGTGGTACTTGACATCTCATGATTGACTTAATTGCCTAAGCAAGTGACCTGCCAATCATGCGTATCCCTCTCCCCTTTAGTCTGTAAGATACCTTTAGAGAGGGTGACTCCATTACCAGCAGGTACACTACCGTGCCAGGAGTCGTCCATTCTAAATACTCTTAGAATGCTGTCAAAGTACCCTGATTGGGAAACCACCGAAATCTAGATCTAAAACCATAGATCTAGTAACCAGTATGTCTGATATAATGTCCAAGTCCTTTGTGGAGAAACCACTGTGTGACGACCAAAGTATAACCGATCGTAGTATAGGAATATCACTTCCGACTACCTTCTCAACAGATCCATCCCCTATTCTGATGACGTCAAACCTATGACTGTCACATCAGAAATAGATGATCTATCTCCGCTATATCTGCTTTAGTCTATAAATAGACATAAGCCTGATGTCCACCAATGCTTCCGCTGCTCCCACTGACTACGACAACCCTCTGGCAGAGTCATATAAACGTGCACTTCTAAAGCCAGTTTAGAACGACGCTATACTCATCCTCCTGCCGGGTCTCGCAGCCTGGAACAACAACAATGGCAAGTGTGGGTAAACAAGAACTTCCCTGTCACCGTCCTTGAGGCTACCGGAGTACCTCTCGGGTGCTTGAAATTACCCACCTTATCTGCGGAGTGGCCAATGGAATGTCAAATCAGATTGAATCTTTAGGTTCCTTATCAAATCTTCAGTAATCGTTTGCGGTTCTGGAATGACTTCCAGTTCTACCATACTCCCACTACTGTTTTTTTTGAAAAAATCCATTTTTAAAAAAACTGTGGCGAGTCTAGAACAATATTTCTATTGATCTGCCAGATGGTAGAATGTCAACCCTCGTCATAGCCTGGGTCAACCCACAAACAGCCATTACAGAAACATGCCTTGAGTTATCCAGTGTCTGGTTTTAATCATAAGCCGGACAACTCCCCGTACCTTAACATCGTTAAGATATGAACTGTTCTATATCCAATATAGAACCAGAGGCACTGATTTAATTGAACCAGATTCAAATCATGCAGCTGTCTCCAGTGCATGTCAACTAAATGGAAGGAGGCCGATCAGCGTTACTCAACTTAGGAATGCTTCCAATTATGAGTAACCTGAAAGAGAAGCAATTTCTCTTAATCATTACTATCATCTGAATACCATACACAAGTATCTACATCTTCGATCACTTTGAAGAATCCCGATACTTGCAATACCTGGTTCTCTACTTTATTCAAATACCTATAACTTCTCAAAATTCAGACACTGTGTTTCCATGAAACACCTGTCTAAAAACTAGAGAAGTCATAAGTAGACTGAATATAGTACGAGGACCAACCCCTCTGTCCTGATGGACCCTGGACAACATACAATACTCTGTATAAGTCCCTTGAGTCTAGTGACTCATTCACTGTGTGTCGTAGGTTGAAAACTGTACTTTTGGTTAAGAAGAATTACACCGTTGTTCAATGCTCCTTACCTAACCATCCACTGATATAGGTAAATGTCATCGACATAATATCAAAAGGTATATCTCACTCTATGAAAATAGACGTACAGATATATCAATTTGAAATTGGTGCACAACAACGGATATTCAAAACCAAATATTTGCCGACCGGCAAACAACCCAGGTGGCTTCCTCAAATATCACCAATTCCAACGAATCCCGATATAATGAGGATGATCACCCAATTCCCAACAACTTACTCCCACTCATCATCTGTAAAACCATACAGATGTGAGAATCCAACCTGGTAAATACATACCCTGGAGCAAGTGTCTAATTGGGAAATCAGTTTTCTTTAACAGTACACAGTGAACCTGAAACATTGAAATGTTTCGATGGGGTATCCTGGTATTCCTAGTAATGCCTCTACCATTATCCAGATTCACAACTATAACCGTATAATTCTTTGCCACCTCTCCAAATCCCTTCATATGTCTTTAGTCATTACCTTCTGTACACCCCTTTAAGCCAAATGGTTTTCTTCCTTCCCTACCGTTCGGCACCAGCCTATGGTTTGGAAGAAGACTATCCAAAAAGCATAAAGGGTGTACTGTCCTAATCCTAGGAGCACTCGCAATGCGAGAGAAGGTGAAGATAAAAGACACCTGAATGTACTTTATTCCTATTTCCCCTGAACCAGGATCCATCCCCGAACTGGAACAAGTTCCTTTCGAGTTCGTATATAACCATACGATGGATTATCCAATAAAATGGGATCTTCGTAGTGATACGGAGTGTCCTGGAGAAATACAAAGGTGATTTAGGATTGGCGAAGAAATACTTGGTTTGGTCGTGAATAGCATTCGCAACTTACTTTGCCCTCTTACTAATCCCTTTATTTGTCTTAACTTAATACCTTCTGTACACTGTTTAGGCTAATTAGTTTTCTTCATTCCCTACCGGTCGGCACCAGCCTATGGTTTGGAAGAAGACTATCCAATTTGCACAATAGGTGTACTACTCCTAACCAAGGAGTACTCGCAACCTGAGAGAGGGTGAAAAGAAAAGACAACTGAATAATCCTATCCGTTTTCTCCAGAACCAGAAACCATCCTCGAATTCCTTCGAGTTCGTATCTAACCATACGATGGTTTTGTCCAATGGAAGTGGACGTTCGTAGTAATACGGGGTGTCCCGGAGAAAAGGGTAAAAGTAGGAGTGGCAATGAGGTCTGCAACTCTGACAATCCAAAAGCCAGTGTTAAGAAGGTTCGGTCAACTTGGTCACTGAGTTATAGTCTAGGGTCGGGTCAATGGTCGCTGCCAAAGAGAGAGAGAAAAGAAACACTCAGCGTGCACTCTAACCTAGATCAAAATGGTTATCACTTTTTCTAATCAGGAAACCTCCCACTGTACCTCAAATTCTCCTCCAAACCTGAAAGAAGAATTAGTCGGGGTCACCCGAGGAGTAAACCAACTCATCAGTGGGAATCGGGATCCAAATATCATTGCATGATAACGTGACGGAATCCGCTCACGCTATCACACTCCAGAAGGTATGCGCATATCTGGCAAGTTTCAGTACTTTTGAAACTCCCGATGTGATTTCTGCCCCATGCTCTTATGACCTTGACGAAGGTCAACAAATCATAAGTCACATGTCAAGTTCCACCCGTCATTGTCCAAGTTAATTTGAACCCACCTGTACAAGCCCTTGACGAAGGTCAACAAGGCTATACGACTGTCCCAAACCAACACATCTATCTATGCAGCAGAAAAGCAACAAGCAGCTACCATGCACTATGCCTTGACGAAGGTCAACAAACATAGCATGAATACTACGTGCTACCCATCTGAAACGACGGAGGGTTACGAATGGTTTCTGGCGAAAACCTTTAACGTAATGAACTTGATATCGTTGAAGGAACGGATAGCTTTTTAGAAAATATAGTGACGAAAACCTTTACTAAAGAGGTCACTCCCGGTGAAGGGATCTCGGCTCTTTCCCCGTAGAATGGGGTGCAGGATATTCCAAATGAATACCACGATGCAAAGCAAAAGTAATCGGCTATAGTGAAGTTAATGCCCTGACGCAAACTTCTGTCCAAGGGGTCACTCCTGGTGAAGGGATCTCGGCCCTTGCCTCGTCGACTGAGGAGCAGGATATTCCAAATGAATACCACAATGCAAAACAAAAGTGAACGTCCTTGCAATAACAGCTTTTTGAAAAGTGTTCCAACAACATCAGAATAGGTTTGTTTAACTTGCATTGATCCGAATCAACGCAGTCCCATCAATGGATCACACCACAAAGAACGAAAATATACTGACGTACGTATATGCCATCCGCATTCGCCACTGGGTCCCGTCATCACCCGTTAGGTTAGCTAACTAACGGCAGAGCGGGGACTGGACTAGCGCGGATGTAAAACATATACAACATCTACTAATATATATACCAATATATTATATTCGCTCAAGGCGTGATAAGAAATGCAACATCACAGAAATGTACAGCATCACAGAACAGTACAGATATCTGGGATCCCCGGGTTTCACAGAGCCACTACTGAAACCCGACGTTCCCCTGGTCGTGTAGATAGCCTGTGCAATGAAATCCTAGACCCCTACGGGCGCGTCAAGTTACCCGCCAAAACCTGAAGCGAGGCAGCCCCCTTCATCGACTTGAATGGACCACCCGGCACTCCACGGAATCCGGCAACTTGGGCACCCCTCCTGGGTCAACCTGTACCCCCTACGAGTGCGGCGAATAGCCTGCCAATCCCAGAGTGAAGCCCCTTCCGTCCCAATGCCATAAGATGCGGGCTTGTTGCCCTCTAGAACCCGGCCATCCGTGCACCCCACCGCGGGGTAATCCTAGTACAGAAAGTAAAATATACATACACCGGGTACATCGACCGCAACCAGGTCGTGCCCTAAAAGAATAATACAAACAGGCAGTGACGGCAGTCCACATGTCGGACGCTCGCCCCGCAATATCAAATGTACATAATACAACAGCACTGTACTACCATTGCATCCAGGCTATCCCCACGACCGATCCGCAACATCACAGCATAAACACAAAATATCAACGTGAAAGTCACGTTCGCAAATCCGTCTAACCGGGCTATAGCAGTTAGACCGGATTTACCGATCGAGTGACATTCACGGTCGCAGATATAATGTAAATACTGTGAAATATGTGTTTAAAATTTTCCGATTGATCAAAAATTAACAAGTGGGCCCCAAAGCAATACTGCAGCACTCACAGAAATTCTGGGCCTAAATTTAATATTCCAAAACCCCCAAAATAAGCCCAGAAGCCCACTGGAAATATATGATACAGTGACCAATCAATACGGCGGCGGAACCGCGGCGCCAAGTGGGGTATGGCCGCGGTTCCGCGCTCCACTCTAGGGTTTACTGTATCGAATTTCTCCAGTAATCTTAGATATTCTTGTACATCAGTTTTATGCAACCTGAAAAATTTTTGGACACCAAAAAATCTTAACAGAAAACTGATGTGAACTAAAATTGGGTTTTTGGAATTTTGATCGATCGGAACTGAAAAACACATCAAACGAAGCTAGACGAAGTTAATGGCGAGGCTCTGATACCACTGTAAGTGCACGGCGGCGCCCCGGCCGTCAATCCGACGGCCAAATACGGAAACAGTGATAAACTTTAATATTTGCGGACTTAGCAAACCGGCACCACCGCGCACTAAACACCCGGATCGTAACCATTAACAAGTCTAAGCTAACAAGAGGAAGGGGAAGAGATATACCGAATGATCCGAGTCCTCCGGTCTTCTCCTCGTCGTCCCGATCTCCTGCGGAAAACTCCGGTCGTCGCCTCCTCGCCGGAAGGGCACCACATCGCTTGTATCTTTTACGGGCTCCCACCTCAATACCGAGGCAACTCGGGCGCGAAGTAGGCTAGCCGACGCGTCCAAGATTTGCTGTAGAATGTGTAGGGTTGAAGCTATGTCTCATTTGGGGTTTGTTGCCATTTGAAGATGATGGAGGAAACAAGATAAGAAAAATGGTGCTTGCATTTTTCTTAGCATGAAAAGAGATCAAGAATGAAACACTCTCAAAGATGAAACTCTCTCATTTTCTTCTTCTCAACCATGAAAAACTTATATCCTTAGAAATGGTGGAGGAAAGAATATGAAGCATGAAGGGAGGTGATGGTAGGAGCACAAGTGGTGACCACATCCAAAACATCATCATAACAAATCAACATCAACTACAAATCACTTCTAATCACAAAAAGCAAGTGATGAGAATGGTATCAAAAGATGCTTTCATAATTAAAACATTTGCAAGAAAATCCTCCACAATGTGTTATTTGTAAACTTGCAAATAACACCCTCCATCGGAAAAGTCCGGCCGGGAAAGAACAAAGGAAAACCGGCCGGAACGGAATGCAAACTGGCAACTCCAGAAAACTGGTCCCGTAATAAATTACAGGAAAACCCCGATCCTGTGCATACACACCCGCATCTGTATTCCGTCCGGATACAAATGCAATGAGACAAAATCTACACTGTACTATACTAGGATCCGGCTTAAACCAAAGCCGGCTAGTAATATCCGTCCGATCCTGATCCGTGCAATAGCGCACGTATCTGATCGAACGCTGCCATATAACCATACGGCCTCTAGTACAAACCGTCCGATCCTGATCCGTGCAATACCGCACGTATCTGATCGGACCCTGCCATATCTCCATACGGCCTCTACAGCGTTTCGTCCGAAAGCTTGAGTAACTGAAAGTGTGGTGGACTCTAAAGACTCGTCAATACTATGGCTGTGGATTTAACCACTAGCACGTCAGAGGTATAAGCCAATACGTGACGGGCCACCAGCTATTGACCAAAAGGGACGTCGATGAGCGAACTCATCCTGACACCCTACTGAGCCTGTCAGTGACAATATCCGTACAGTCCGGTCCGTTCGTCTATGAGCATCGCATGGCGGGCCTAGGGGGTTGGTAAAAGTCAGACCCCCAAAAGCGGTACAAGTCGTGTCGGAGTGTAGCCCAGAACACCCTGAGATACTACTGGAATACCTACCAGTAAATCTCCTGCCTTGGCCAAGGTCTTCGTGTAATGGCTCTCCTAGACACAGCGCGACCTTACCCCCAATACCGGGAGAGACAAACCCCTGAAGATCCGCTCACTGACTCCATGTGGCTCGGGACTGTACCCAACTAAAACCTGTTTGCACGACTCCTTTGAGCCGTGGTAGGGTAGTAATCAAAGTACAGTGGGAACTCACACGAGACAAATGACGATCCCCAGGTCGATGAACTAACCTGTACACATGTCACCAGGGAACTGCCATCTGACGTCAGGTATAAGACCAACTAGCATGTTCCCGGCGAGTCCTGTCCGGTGTACTCATAACCCAATGAGCACCTGTATACATCTTAGGTGAACCAACTGACACCAGTGGCTTGTGAGACCGGCCACCGCCCCTCGTCGGGGTCTCGACTGTATACACTAGTCTACTCTGGAGTATCGATGCCCTATCTCGAAACTCCCACGACTAGGGACCTTTTAAGGATGTGCTTATAGACTCCAGCTCTCACTTATATGATCGCCCTCATACTGCTGGCAGTCAAGCAAGAATCCTAGGGGCTCTATCAACGTGCAATAGCGACATGTCAGGTCACCTAAAGCAGTACACGATGATAAAGGTAAATCAGATAGCAAACTATCATTTCGAGTAAGACTGTCCTACCGAGATAGGTCCTCCCCTCAATCATTGCAATCACGGGCCTGTGATCCAATAATTGACTCTGAGGGCACTATCTCCAACAATCTGGTGGTTGGGTGCCATGACTACTTTTCTAAATAATGATTTGTAGGGTTGCTATGCACGCGCACAAGGGTCTACGAGGCATCAACCATGCCCGATTTAAAATTTAGCCGTGCTGAATAACCCGAATACGGATCTTTAAACTAGAGATTAGGCGAAAACAAATATGTTAAACTCTTTAACACTAAGTGAGAGGGATTACAACCTTTGTAGATCCGGTCCTTCACTTCATATGCTCCATGTTGTCGTCCCTTCGCTGCGATCATCGGGTTCCGGACTCTCGAGAGGTTCCACGAAGAGAAAGATGCAACCTTTGCTTCCGATCTTCGATACTAAGATGATCTACCTTGAAGTTCCGTTAACACAAGCTAACACTCATGAAATGATGTGAACAACCTCATCTAAATGGCAAAGGAAGATGAGGATGATGAAGTAGAATTTTTGCTCTCTTTATTTATTTTTTTCTCATATTTATTCATCACTTTTATCAAAGCAAGAAAGCTTTTCAAGAAGAACTCAAGGAAGAAGAAGATGAACATGATAAGAATCCTTTTGTGATGAATAGGAAAAGAATAATATGATGAATAATGCAACCATGGTCAAACTAACCCTTGTAGAGATTTTACTAAGGTTAAAGGTTTGGTTAGGTTAAGGAAATATCTAGCAAAATATCTTTTCCAAAACAAAAAAAGAAAGCTTCTAGAAACTTCTAGAAAACCTTAACCCTAATCAAACCCTAAACATGTTTAATCTCCACTAAACAAGTTGCATTAGTTATCATATCATGTTACAATATTATATATCACATATATAATATTTATCGTAACAATATAAAATAATACATTTAACATATATCGCATATATATCAATGTATTACCCGAGTGAGAAAAAGAATCTTTTAGTGAGCTAATATTAGTTAATGTAATTTAATATATCATATATATTATTATACATTAAATTATCGAATCAACACTTGATCCGACAATCCGGCTATATCGCATATAACCGACTAATATTTATCCGTACCGATTCATCGAATCAACACTTGATCCGATGATGCGGCTGATATCAAATATCGCGAGAATAGAATACGGTATCTCATATCGTATTATCCTCGGTCCCGCACATATCACATATGTGCTCCTACTCCGTTTTGCCTGAGCCAAGAAACCTCTGTGTAGGACTCTAAAGAATCGTCAATACGCCGGCAGTAGGTGATGATCATATCAAACACCCACAAGCTGCAAGCGGTCAGCTAAACGTAACAGCTACCCAGGTATTGAGCGCTCAGAAGATCAACAAGCAAGCCTGTAACATCTCCTGTGAATCCAATCAGTAACACTCCCGTACAGTCCGGTCTTGTCGTCTAATATGTTGCATATCTCGCCTAGGGGTGGTAAACGTCAGACCCCAGTAGCTTGATAAGTCGTGTCGATATGAGATCTATAACAGTTCGAGAAACTACTGATAACACTTACCAGTAAATCTCAGCAACCCTGGCCAGGGATTTCCGGTTATAGCCAATCGAACACAGCACAACATCAACTCCCTATACCGGGAGAGACGAATCCCCTCCTATCGCTCATTGCCTCCATGTGATTCGGGACTGTACCCAAAAGCCACCTTTTTGCACGCCCTCTTGGACGTGGTATGATGGAAATCAAAGCACAGTGGGAATCACACAAGACTCTATGACGATCTCGGGTCAACAGACTACTCTGTACCAGTGTCACCGGAGAACTGCCATCTGACGTGAGGTATAATACCATCTAGGAGTTCTTGGCGAGTCCGTCCAGTGTACACAGTCTCCACTGAGCACCCGTACACCATCCTTGATGTCAAACACCGATGGATATGGGATCATCCATCGCCCATCATATGGGTCAAGATGCGTATACGCTAGTCTACTCTGGTGCATCGATGCCCTGTCTCGATCACCCTCGACTAGGAACAGTTATAGGATGTACTCGTCGACTACCGTGGCCCCACTAGTATGATCTCATCATAGTCCCAGTAGTCGAGTACATATCCTAAGGGCTTTATCAACATGTAACATAGAGACAATCTGAGTACATGTTAAGATAAAGTACAACCAGATAGCATACTATCATGTCGAGCAAGAAAGTCCTCCCTATATATGTCCTAGCATCCACTACAATATATATCGTATGTACAGTAATGGCCTCTAGGGCATACATATAACTAACAATCTCCCACTTGCACTAGGGCCATCTGTTGTGGTATCGCATACCCAACAATTAGCTGCGGTTGAAGTATCTCATACTCAACCATCCCATAAAAGTCTCTACTGGGAAAAAGGCCTTCGTGAGTGGATCCACGCTGTTGTCCTCTGTGTCTACTCTCCTAACCTCGATCTCCCTGGAGATCAACCATCTCCATGATCAGGTGATATTGCCTAAGAATTATATCTGGATTTCTGATGGGACGGTAGTTCCTTGGCATAAGCCACAACTCCATTGTCACACAATGGTAGGAACGAAGTTCATCGCATGAACTTATATATATCCAGACTGCCTCTTTGGTAGTATCCTTGGTAACGATGTATCTTGCCTTTAATCGTCTAGTAAGTCACGGTATCTAGCTTGGAACTCTTCCAACATACCGTCCCTCCACTGAGGGTAAAGACAATGCCTGCGACTGACATTCAGTCGTCCTTATCACCCTGGAACCTTTCCAGTGATTTTCCCCAGGATCGATTGATACCATCTCACTACAACTAGTGAGTATCCTAACATCCAATTAGATCTATCTCATAGATCCAAAACCCAGGATTTAGGAGGTATCATTTTGATCCTATATGGAGAATCCTTGTGATAAGCGGAGATTGACCGTGCGTAGCATAGGAAACTCCTTCCCTATCAAAAGTGTGTCATCCATGTACTCTACGAGGATCACCACCATACTCCCTACTACCTTTTCGTGTATACAAGGTTCATCTACCATTTTGATGAAGTCAAACTCTTTGACTACCACATCAAAACAGATGTTCCAACTCCGCGATGCCTGTTTTATCATATAAAATATCTTGCACACGTTTCCGCTGCTCCCACTGTCTACGAAGCCCTCTGGCTGTGTACTTATAGACGTTCTTTTCTAAAACATCACTTAGAAAAGCAGTCATGACACCCAACCACCAGATATCGCAGTCATGGTATGTAGCCGTGGCAAGTAGGATCTGGATGGACTTAAGCATAGATCCTTAGAAAAGGTTTCAACATAATCCATACCTGGTCTATGATGCAAACCTTTAACAAGTCTAGCTTTGAAAGTCTCAACTTTTCCATGTACACCAAGTAATCTTCTCAAGATATACTTGCTCCTGATGGAGATTTAACCCTTCAGATAAAGCAACCAAAGTCCATACTTTGTTGGTGTATAAGGATTCCATCTCAGATCGATAAGCACCCAGCCATTCTTACAGAGTCCCACTCCTGATGGCCAGCTCGAAACTAGTTGGGTCATCATCTCATGATGCAATCCTCGCTCCCACTGTCATAGAGAAACCGAAGTATCTCTCAGGTGGGTGAGGAACCCTACTAGATCGGCGGAGAGGCTGAGGTTCGTTGGAAACTATTGAATCCCTTGGTTCTACCAAATCATCAGCTGCAGTCTGTATAGCTGGAACATTTCCAGTTCTACATAACAGACCTCGCCTCGAGCTTGTCCGGATTTTGCTTTTAGACGTAGGCCGGACAACCCCAAATCTTAACAAGCTTAAGATATGGGCTCTTCCCTTTCCATATCACATATGAAGTGGTAGGCAACTGATTTGATTCGAACCCTATTCAATAGGTATGCAGCTTCTCAAGTGTATAACTCCCAAAAGGAAATAGGAAGCTCAGTAGTACTCATCATAGAGCACACCATATCACATAGGGTGTTATTGCTCCGCCCCGATACACCGACGTGCTGTGCTGTATACGGAGGAGTAATGCTGAGAGAGAATCTCATTCTCCTTTAGAATAGTCCAGGAATTCCGTACTCAAGTATTCTCCTCCTTGATCTCATCAAAGGACATAATACTTATACCCATATTTTGGTTCTCTACTTCTAACTTATATTTTATGAATATCTCAAAAGGTTCGGACTTGTGTTTCAACTGGAACATATGTCTGAATCTTGAAAGATCATCAGTGAATATAATGAAGTACAAAGAACCGGTCCTGGCATGTGTAGACATGGGACTTTCATACATCAGCATGTATCAATCCCAAGAGTTCAGTAACTCTTTCTCTGTTTCCAATAAACACAGCTGTGGTCATCTTATCTTTGTGACATGACCGGCAAGTCTCACAAGATGTAAATTCAAACTAATTTAAATATGCATCTAAATGTAACTTCAGCCAGTCGGGTCGCATTGATATGACCTAGTCTACAATGCCTCAAGAAGGATTCGTTCATTTCTGAACTCTTCTTCTTGTGTGTGTTCCGTATACTAAGAACTATAGTTTGATTTAGAACATCAATGCTTTTAGATAACGTGCCTGAACCGATCAACTCTTGATATAGGAAATGTTCAAAACATTATCCAACAATACAAAATTATATCCTTCTTTACTAATAAAGAGACTGATATGATTTTGTATATCAGGTTCGGTATCTAATAACATTCGTTCAGAATCAATGTATTCTGGTAATACAGGGTGATAGTGACCAACAGACTTGGCTGCAACACTTGTACCGTTTTCTGTCTCATGAAACTTATCACTCGTTCTCAGTTCTCTACCTATCTGTAGCCCATGTAACAGATTACATATACGGGATCCTGATCCGGTATCTCATACCCAGGACGTAAAGGATACTGAGAAACAGTTCTCTGTAATGAACACACCCGAAGAAGATGCATCAGCATGCACTTTCTTCGTTTGGGCGGCACGGGAAATCTGGTATTCCCCAATTTCCTGCTCTGTCTTATAACAATTATAAGTTGGAGCGGGACCAACGTTCCCTAGCTCAGTATAACAAGCGGGTTCGGTCAATTATCCGTATTATTATCTTGATTAAGGCGTGATATGGTCGCTACCTGGAGAGAGAGAGAAGAAAACACTCAGCGTATGCTCTTGCAAGATTAGATTGGTTATCTAATATATCTAATCAGGATGTCTCCCACTGTTTTAATCAAATCTTCCTTCAAACCCTAAAAGGAAAGACTAGCCGGGATTAATTACACGCTACAAGTTCGCCAATCTTTCAGCCAGGCCAGTGTCGGTACTTTGAGGGAGGTCCCCCGTGCTTTCGCACGAACCTAATTAAAGTAAACCTCGTTTTCCCAGAGGCGTAACCCCGTTAATACCTTTCTAGACACCTAATTGATCGGCTAATTGTAATGTGTAAAACTCTCCCAGGAGTAACTCTTACTCGCAGCGGGTATCGGGATCCAACTATCTCATAGAAGGTATGCAATCTCATTGCAAATTTCAACACTTGAAATTCCCAATAATATTTTACCCCTAGCGTCCTATGACCTTGACAAAGGCCAACAAACCATAGGCTGCTAGTCAAGTTCAACCCGTTATTTCTTGATTGAAGTAAACCCACCCGCACGGCCCTTGACAAAGGCCAACAAGGTCGCACGACTACCCTAATCCAATCTGCATCATATGCATAAGCAGATAAGTACTATTCAGCTACCGCACACTACGCCTTGACAAAGGCCAACAAACGCAGCACGAATACTAAACAGTCCTTATCTGAAATGACGGAGGGCTACGACAGGTTTTTGAGAAAACCCTTTGCGTAATGAACTTGATATCGTTGTAGAATCGAGTGATTTTAAATGGAGTGTTTTTGAGGCTTTTCTAGTTTTGCTAAAGGGGTCACTCCCGGTGAAGGGATCGTCGGCCCTTTCCTCATCGAATAAGGTGCAGGATATTTCACAAATATCACTATGCAAAGCAAGAACTATAGAAGCAATCAAAAGACAAACCGAGTTTGTAGCATCTGCCAGTTATTGCTAAAGGAGTCACTCCCGGTGAAGGGATCTCGGTCCTTTCCTTATCGAATAAGGTGCTGGATGTTCTACAAGGAACACCGCTATGCAAAGCAAAAACTAGAGCTACCAGTTTTTAAACAAGTTTCTACAACATCTTAGGTTTCTTTTATTTCATTAATCTCATTAATGAAGTCCCATTTTATTATGCTTCATAAGCATGTCATTTGAAACGAAATCTGCAATATAACATATATCTCATATATATAATATAAACATTCATCACAGGCAGTAATATGATCTCATCACAGAACATTGTAGCAGAAGAACATATATGAAATATTGGATATACTAGGACGTCCGTGTTTTCAATACGAGCCTGTATAAAACACGGATTCCACAGTCGCGATGAATAGCCAAACCCACATCCCTAGACCCCTACGAGAGCGGCAAGTAACACTGCCAATTCTAGGGTTAGGAGACCCGGTCTCGACTCCTCGAGATGGTCTCCCACTGGACCCTAGAACCCGGTTACTTATGCTCCCCGCCTTGGGTCTACCTAATGCGGAAAAGTAAATAATATACAACGGTGACATCTTCCGCTACCTGGAAGTGCCCCAATAAAAGAATATTACATACAAAAGAATTTTACATGAATGAAAAAGAAAAAAACTCTCATCTCACATAAAACCCCCGGCTATTCAAACGCGACGATCCAATACAACATATCACAGCAACACATAATATCTCATATCATCAACGTAAGCAAGTATGCGTATCCCGATTGTCGTTGATGTATAGGAACGAAGCCGGCGATACACCACATACTACGCTTACGGTCACAGAAAAGAAAGTGTAAAACTACAACAGTTGGAATCCACAACTACCTTAGACATCGCATGCCTAACCAAATGAATTCCTTAGACATCGCATGCCTAACAATTATAAACCCCGCATTTTGGTCTCATTATCGAAAACTCTTTTCAATGTCAAGTCGGGCAATTCAACAAGATTCCCGACGTCCTGATCGAATGCTCGTCGCAAACTTTAGTAGACGGCCGCACCCCCAGATGCCGTCGACGAAGTGCACTAAGGCGGAACACCGCTGCCGCGAGCACCCGAACGGATGCTTTCGGCGACGGGGTTCTCCTACAGTCACTTGGTCGGGACTTTGGGGCATGGCTGTCTATTAAGTTTACCCGGCGAGTATCCGCGTACACTACGTGATTGCGACGGACTTTTGATCATATCAAAATTCCGTAGCAACCGATCATTTGAGACTAAACTGCTATGTCTATAATATTCAAATTAGTTATCTCATAACTACCTGTGGATTCCAATTATTGTATCACATTCCAGATAAATAGAAAAAGTTAAACTTTCCGATCGAATCATCAAGCACCCAAGATTTCCCCAATATATCTCAACACTTGAAATCAGTTTAAAAACATCCATCACATGCCACAGTACCAATGGTCCAGCCGTAGAAGGGTCAAGCCAACGCCTCACATGTGGCACGCCGTACTGCCCCAAACCCTAAGGTTCAAAAGGCAGTTCAAGACGGTCACATAATCGAGTTAAGGTTTGTTGTCTTCTAGAGGGTCCACCGCGTTACTTGCACGACTTAGAACGTTCTTAAACACGAGAAAAATCCAACTTTTGAAAAATTTTCCGACAGGGGAAAAAGTGAGTTATTGATATCCGTTCGAACTTTTTAACAGTTTCTAAAAATTATCCGGAAAACCACATAGACAAAAATAGACATCCCGGTCGAAACATCGAATCCCCAAAACAACCCCAGAAAATTCAACTCTTGAATAAATATTAAAAATTTCCAGAAAATCCAGCATAATAAAATAGGAGTTACTGTACAAACAGGGAATGATGACGTCATCCTTTAGCCGCGGAACCGCCGCAGAAGGCATGATTCTGCCGCGGTTCCGCCGCACTTTGTACTGTTCATCGAAAACTTTTTGCACCGTAATTCTTATAATTCTCTGCTGAATTTTTTAAGCATTTTTAATGTGGAAAAATCCCAGTTTTTAGAAAAAGTCCAGAGAGCGGGTTTTATCGGGGTTTCGGGTTTCGATCGGACTTTAAACTTCATCTAGACTTCGCCTAAAGCTCTAGCTTGGCTCTGATACCACTGTAGGGTTGCTATGCACGCGCACAAGGGTCTACGAGGCATCAACCATACCCGATTTAAAATTTAGCCGTGCCGAACAACCCAAATACGGATCTTTAAACTAGAGATTAGGCGAAAACAAATATGTTAAACTCTTTAACACTAAGTGAGAGGGATTACAACCTTTGTAGATCCGGTCCTTCACTTCATATGCTCCATGTTGTGGTCCCTTCGCTGCGATCATCGGGTTCCGGACTCTCGAGAGGTTCCACGAAGAGAAAGATGCAACCTTTGCTTCCGATCTTCGATACTAAGATGATCTACCTTGAAGTTCCGTTAACACAAGCTAACACTCATGAAATGATGTGAACACCATCATCTAAATGGCAAAGGAAGATGAGGATGATGAAGTAGGATTTTTGCTCTCTTTATTTATCTTTTTCTCATATTTATTCATCACTTTTATCAAAGCAAGAAAGCTTTTAAAGAAGAACACAAGGAAGAAGAAGATGAACATGATAAGAATCCTTTTGTGATGAATAGGAAAAGAATAATATGATGAATAATGCAACCATGGTCAAACTAACCCTTGTAGAGATTTTACTAAGGTTAAAGGTTTGGTTAGGTTAAGGAAATATCTAGCAAAATATCTTTTCCAAAACAAAAAAAGAAAGCTTCTAGAAACTTCTAGAAAACCTTAACCCTAATCAAACCCTAACCATGTTTAATCTCCACTAAACAAGTTGCATTAGTTATCATATCATGTTACAATATTATATATCACATATATAATATTTATCGTAACAATATAAAATAATACATTTAACATATATCGCATATATATCAATGTATTACCCGAGTGAGAAAAAGAATCTTTTAGTGAGCTAATATTAGTTAATGTAATTTAATATATCATATATATTATTATACATTAAATTATCGAATCAACACTTGATCCGACAATCCGGCTATATCGCATATAACCGACTAATATTTATCCGTACCGATTCATCGAATCAACACTTGATCCGATGATGCGGCTGATATCAAATATCGCGAGAATAGAATACGGTATCTCATATCGTATTATCCTCGGTCCCGCACATATCACATATGTGCTCCTACTCCGTTTTGCCTGAGCCAAGAAACCTCTGTGTAGGACTCTAAAGAATCGTCAATACGCCGGCAGTAGGTGATGATCATATCAAACACCCACAAGCTGCAAGCGGTCAGCTAAACGTAACAGCTACCCAGGTATTGAGCGCTCAGAAGATCAACAAGCAAGCCTGTAACTTCTCCTGTGAATCCAATCAGTAACACTCCCGTACAGTCCGGTCTCGTCGTCTAATATGTTGCATATCTCGCCTAGGGGTGGTAAACGTCAGACCCCAGTAGCTTGATAAGTCGTGTCGATATGAGGTCTATAACAGTTCGAGAAACTACTGATAACACTTACCAGTAAATCTCAGCAACCCTGGCCATGGATTTCCGGTTATAGCCAATCGAACACAGCACAACATCAACTCCCTATACTGGGAGAGACGAATCCCCTCCTATCGCTCATTGCCTCCATGTGATTCGGGACTGTACCCAAAAGCCACCTTTTTGCACGCCCTCTTGGACGTGGTATGATGGAAATCAAAGCACAGTGGGAATCACACAAGACTCTATGACGATCTCGGGTCAACAGACTACTCTGTACCAGTGTCACCGGAGAACTGCCATCTGACGTGAGGTATAATACCATCTAGGAGTTCTCGGCGAGTCCGTCCAGTGTACACAGTCTCCACTGAGCACCCGTACACCATCCTTGATGTCAAACACCGATGGATATGGGATCATCCATCGCCCATCATATGGGTCAAGATGCGTATACGCTAGTCTACTCTGGTGCATCGATGCCCTGTCTCGATACACCCTCGACTAGGAACAGTTATAGGATGTACTCGTCGACTACCGTGGCCCCACTAGTATGATCTCATCATAGTCTCAGTAGTCGAGTACATATCCTAAGGGCTTTATCAACATGTAACATAGAGACAATCTGAGTACATGTTAAGATAAAGTACAACCAGATAGCATACTATCATGTCGAGCAAGAAAGTCCTCCCTATATATGTCCTAGCATCCACTACAATATACATCGTATGTACAGTAATGGCCTCTAGGGCATACATATAACTAACATGATTTAGAAGAGAACGTCTATAAGAACACAGCCAGAGGGCTTCGTAAACAGTGGGAGCAGCGGAAACGTGTGCAAGTTGCTTTACATAATGAAGCAGGAATCGCGGAGATGGAACGTCTGTTTTGATGTGATAGTCAAAGTGTTTGACTTCATCAAAATGGTAGACGAACCTTGTATATACAAAAGGGTAGTAGAGAGTAAGGTGGTCATCTTCGTATTGTACGTAGACAACATACTCTTGATAGGAAAAGAGTTTCCTATACTACGATTGGTCAATCTCCTATTATCACTAGGATTCTCCAAATAGGATCAAAGTGATACCTCCTAAATCCTGAGTTTTCATCTATGAGATAGATGTAATTGGATGCTAGGATTCTCACTAGATGTAGTGAGATGGTATCAATCGATCCTGGGGAGAATCACTGGAAGAGTTCCAGGGTGATAAAGACGACTGAATGTCAGTCACGGGCATTGTCTTTACCCTCAGTAGAGGGACGGTATGTTGGAAGAGTTCCAAGCTAGATACCGTGACATACTAGACGATAAAGGCAGGATACATCGCTACTTAAGATGCTACCAAAGAGGCTGTTTGGGTGTATACTGGTTCATGAGATGAACTAGGTTCCTACCATTGTGTGACAATGGAAGTGAAGCTCTGGCCTGGGAACCCCGGTCCCATCAGTGATCCAGACATATTCTAAGGCAGTATCACCTGATCATGGAGATGGTTGATCTCCAGGGTGATCGAGGTTAGGAGAGCAGAAACAGAGGACAACACGGCAGATCCACTCACGAAGGCCTATTCCCAGAGAGAGACTTTTATGGGATGGTTGAGTATGAGATACTACAACCACTGCTACAGATGGCCCTAGTGCAAGTGGGAGATTGTTAGTTATATGTATGCCCTAGAGGCCATTACTGTACATAGGATGTATATTGTAGTGGATGCTGGGACATATATAGGGAGGACTTTCTTGCCCGATATGATAGTATGCTATCTGGTTACTCTTTACCTTAACGTGTACTCAGATTGTCTCTCTATTACATGTTGGTAAAGCCCTTAGGATGTGTACTTGACTACCTGGACTATGATGCGGATCATACTAGTGGGGACATGGTAGTCCATAAGTACATCCTTCAAAGTCCCTAGTCGTGGGTGTATCGAGACGGGGCATCGATATACCAGTGTAGACTAGCGTGTACCTTCTCGACCCATACAGATGGGCGATGGATGATCCCATATCCATCGGTGTTTGACATCAGAGATGATATACGGGTGCTCAGTAGAGACTGGGTACACTGGACGGACTCGCCGAGAACTCCCAGATGGTATTATACCTTACGTCAGATGGCAGTTCTCTGGTGACACTGGTACAGAGTAGTCTGTTGACCCGAGATCGTCATAGAGTCTTGTGTGGTTCCCACTGTGCTTTGATTTCCATCTTACCACGTCCAAGAGGGCGTGCAAAACGGTGGTTTTTGGGTACAGTCCCGAGTCACATGGAGGCAATGAGCGATAGGAGGGGATTCGTCTCTCCCGGTATAGGGGGTTGATGTTGCGCTGTGTTCGATTGGCTATAACAGGAAATCCCTGGCCAGGGCTGCTGAGATTTACTGGTAAGTGTTACCAGTAGTTTCTCGAATTGTTATAGACCTCATATCGACACGACTTATCGAGCTATTGGGGTCTGACATTTACCACCCCTAGGCAAGATATGCGACATATCAGACGACGAGACCGGACTGTACGGTAGTGTTACTGGTTGGATTCACTGGAGTGTGAGCGGGCTTGCTCGTCGATCTTCTGATTGCTCAATACCCGGGTGGCCGTTACGTTTAGCAGACCGCTTGCGGCTTGTGGGTGCTTGATATGATCATCATCTGCTGCCGGCGTATTGACGAGTCTTTAGAGTCCTACACAGAGGTTTCCTGGCTCAAGCGAAATGAAATAGGAGCGCATATGAGATATGTGCAGGACCAAGAATAATGCGTGTATGTGATACCGTATTGTATTCTCGCGATGAATGTATCGATTGGTTGTATGCGATATAATCTAGTTATCGAATCAAGTATTGATTCGATAAGCCGATACATTGGATACTAGTCGGTTGTATGCGATATAACCAGATCATTGAATCAAGTATTGATTTAATGATTTAATGCATGATTATATATTTGATATATTACTTTGCATTAACTAGTATTGGTTCACTTTAAATGGATTTTCTCGCTCGGATGTGCACATTGTATATGTGATATACTTTTTGTGCACTTGATTGTATCATGTTTGATGATACATGCTCACTAGGGTTTGTGTGAAGATTAAACCATGGTTGTATATTGGTTAGGGTTATGGTTTTCTTATTTATTTATTTATTCTTATTGGAAAATATTATGCATAAAGAGAAAATGGTGGCTTTCTTTGTTTGTACATTGAAGCTTCATGAAGCTTTGACCTTGTGACCATTTTGTCTTGATGCTTAACCCTAACCCTTCATTCTAACCATGGTTTATTCTCTACACCAAACTATGGTTGGATTATGATAAGTATTCATATTATATTCTTTTTAAAAAAGATAATAGAACACTTATCATCTTCTTCCTCTTCTTCTTCTTCATGAAGAAACCTTACTTCAACAATGGCAACTTGAGCAAATGAGTGAGAAATCCAATTCTAAAGTGAACCCACTTCCTATTTCTTCATCCTCTACCTCTTGCCAAGTAGTAGAGTGTGTTTTCTTCACAAGTTTCATGACTTGGTGAAGTTGGAGCTTGATTTAGTGATGCCTCGACGTAGATCATCTTCGGCATCGACGTCGACGACCTAGCCCGTCCATTCTCCGATGAAGCCGACGCTAGAGCCCGGGGTTCGACTTGGACAGAGAGGAGACTTCTTTGCGGAGCTATGGAGGTGGAGGACCGGATCTACAAAGGTTGTATATCCGTTCTTTTAGTTTAGTTGTAAACTAGTTTCATTTTATCGCCTAAACTTCTAGCCAACGATCTTCTTAGGGTTTCTCGGCACCGCAATTTTTGTAAATTGGCATGGTTGATGCCTTGTGAGACCTCTAGTGTGTGCCTAGGAACCCTACAATATCTCCATACGGCCTCTACAGCGTTTCGCCCGAAACTTGAGAAACTGGTCTGTGGGGGACTCTAAAGACTCGTCAATACTTTGGTTGTGGATTTAACCACTAGCACGTCGGAGGTATTAGCCTATACGTAACGGGCTACCAGGTATTGACCAAAAGGGACGTCGATGAGCGAACTCATCCTGACACCCTACTGAGCCTGTCAGTGATAATATCCGTACAGTCCGGTCCGTTCGTCTATGAGCATCGCATGGCGGGCCTAGGGGTTGGTAAAAGTCAGACCCCCAAAAGCGGTAAAGTCGTGTCGGAGTGTAGCCCAGAACACCCTGAGATACTACTGGAATACCTACCAGTAAATCTCCTGCCTTGGCCAAGGACTTCGTGTAAGGGCTCTCCTAGACACAGCGCGACCTCACTCCCAATACCGGGAGAGACGAACCCCTGCAGATCCGCTCACTGTCTCCATGTGGCTCGGGACTGTACCCAACTAAAACCTATTTGCATGTCTCCTTTGAGCGTGGTAGGGTAGTAATCAAAGCACAGTGGGGACTCACACGAGACAAATGACGATCTCAGGTCGATGAACTAACCTGTACACATGTCACCAGGGAACTGCTATCTGACGTCAGGTATAAGATCAACTAGCATGTTCCCGGTGAGTCATGTCCGGTGTACTCATAACCCAATGAGCACCTGTATATATCTTAGGTGAACCAACTGACACCAGTGGCTTGTGAGACCAGCCACCGCCCCTCGTCGGGGTCTCGACTGTATACACTAGTCTACTCTGGAGTATCGATGCCCTGTCTCGAAACTCCCACGACTAGGGACCTTTTAAGGATGTGCTTATAGACTACCAGCTCCCACGTATATGATCGCCCTCATACTGCTGGCAGTCAAGCAAGAATCCTAAGGGCTCTATCAACGCGCAATAGTGACCTGTAAGGTCACCTACAGGTCACCTAAAGCAGCACACGATGATAAAGATAAACCGGAAAGCATACTATCATCTTGAGTAAGACTGTCCTATCGGGATAGGTCCTCCATCAATCATTGCAATCACGTGCCTGTGATCCAATAATTGACTCTGAGGGCACTATCTCCAACACAGATAATGTATATTATATTGGATGCTTGGACATATATAGAGAGGACTTTCTTGCTCGATATGATAGTATGCTATCTGGTTGCTCTTTATCTTAATTTGTATACTTGTCTCTTGATACTGTCTTATAGTTACATGTTGGTAAAGCCCTTAGGATATGTACTTGACTACCAGGACTATGATGCAGATCATACTAGTGGGGCCATGGTAGTCCATAAGTTCATCCTTTAATGTTCCTAGTCGTGGGTGTATCGAGACAGGGCATCGATATACCAGAGTAGACTAGCGTATACGCTTCTCGACCCATGAGATGGGCGATGGATGATCCCATATCCATTGGTGTTTGACATCAGAGATGGTATACGGGTGCTCAGTGGAGACTGGGTACACTGGACGGACTAGCTGAGAACTCCCAGATGGTATTATACCTCACGTCAGATGGCAGTTCTCTGGTGACACTTGTGCAGGTTAGTCTGTGTAAGTGCACGGCGGCGCCCCGGCCGTCAATCCGACGCCGGAATGCGAAAGCGGTGATTTGCATTAACTTTTCAAACCGGCACCACCGCGCACTATAAACCCGGATCGTGCCATTAAACTAGTCCTAGCTATCTAGAGAGGTGGTAGAGAGATATACCGAGCGATCCATGTCCTTCGGTCTTCTCGTCGTCGTCCCGATCTCCCCGCGGAATCTCCGGTCTCCACCAAGTCGCCGGAAGGGCACCACGTCGCCTGCTTCTTTTACGGGCACCCACCTCTGAACCGAGGCAACTCGGGCACGAACCTGGCGAGTCGGCGTGCCCAAGATTTGCTGTAGAATATAGTGTAGAACCATGTCTCATTTTGGGGTTCATGGAGGTTGCCTTTTGAGATGGTGGAGGAATGAAGTTTTGGAGATGGAGCTAAATGGATTTTGTGCAATACAAATGAACAAAAATCCCCTCCAAAACTTTTTGGGACAGCCCCCCTACTTGGAATGGCCGGCCTCATGAGGTGGGAGAGGAGAGAATGAGAGAGGGAGTATGAAAAAGATAGCCATAAGAATAATGCAAGTGAGAGGAATGGTCATCATGCAAGAATCATCATCACTAGCAAAACCACACTCCATCAACTAATCAACAACCATGATTGCTACAAAAAGTCAAGCAATCATGAACCATGGAAGGTCAAGGGATGGGGCTCCATCATGAAACCATCATGATACAAAAGTATGCAAAAACAACCCTCCAAATAGCTAATTTGCACAAATGCAAATAAGCCCTCCTCCACCAATCTTCGGCCAAGGAAAGATACAAAGAAATATGGCCGAAACGGAAAGCAAATTGGCAACTCCAGAAAACTGGTCCCGTAATAAATTACAGGAAAACCCCGATACTGTGCATACACACCCGCATCTGTATTCCGACCGAAATACAAATGCAATGAGACAAAATCTACATTGTACTATACTAGGATCCGGCTTAAACCAAAACCGGCTAGTAATATCCGTCCGATCCTGATCCGTGCAATACCGCACGTATCTGATCGATCCCTGTCATATATCCATACGGCCTCTAGTACTAACCGTCCGATCCTGATCCGTGCAATACCGCACGTATCTGATCGAACCCTGCCATATCTCCATACGGCCTCTACAGTGTTTCGCCCGAAAACTTGAGCAACTGAATGTGGGGGACTCTAAAGACTCATCAATACAATGGTTGTGGATTTAACCACTAGCACGTCAGAGGTATTAGCCATACGTGACGGGCCACCAGCTATTGACCAAAAGGGACGTCTGTGAGTGAACTCATCCTGACACCCTACTGAGCCTGTCAGTGACAATATCCGTACAGTCTGGTCCGTTCGTCTATGAGCATCGCATGGCGGGCCTAGGGGGTTGGTAAAAGTCAGACCCCCAAAAGAGGTACAAGTCGTGTCAGAGAGCAGCCCAGAACACCCTGAGATACTACTGGAATACCTACCAGTAAATCTCCTGCCTTGACCAAGGACTTTTCATGTTCTGGCTCTCCTAGACACAGCACGACCTCACCCCCAATACCGGGAGAGACGAACCCCTGAAGATCCGCTCACTGCCTCCATGTGGCTCGGGACTGTACCCAACTATAACCTGTTTGCACGTCTCCTTTGAGCGTGGTAGGGTAATAATCAAAGCACAGTGGGGACTCACACGAGACAAATGACGATCCCCAGGTCGATGAACTAACCTGTACACATGTCACCAGGGAACTGCTATCTGACGTCAAATATAAAACCAACTAGCATGTTCCCGGTGAGTCATGTCCGGTGTACTCATAACCTAATGAGCACCTGTATACATCTTAGGTGAACCAACTGACACCAGCGGCTTGTGAGACCAGCCACCGCCCCTCGTCGGGGTCTCGACTGTATACACTAGTCTACTCTGGAGTATCGATGCCCTGTCTCGAAACTCCCACGACTAGGGACCATTTAAGGATGTGCTTATAGACTACCAGCTCCCACGTATATGATCGCCCTCATACTGCTGGCAGTCAAGCAAGAATCTTAGGGGCACTATCAACGTGCAATAGTGACCTGTCAGGTCACCTAAAGCAGTACACGATAATAAAGATAAACCAGATAGCATACTATCATCTCGAGTAAGACTGTCCTACCGGGACAGGTCTTGTTCATCACAGAATACTGCATTTTATACCGCCCATTCTTACGCTCGGTTGTTTATAGGTAGGTGCTTTTAATCCGTGTTTGTTACATATTTGCAGGATACAGGTTCTCGGTTCTAAAACGGTGAAATTCATGGAAAACACGACAAAATCCGGGTTCCTGCCAAACACAGATAAAACACGGTCTCCGCTCTTCATCCGTATGTTGCCAGATATCAGTTTAAGAGACAAAATGTCAAATCAATGTCGCTTTCATGCACAAGGCTCAATGACAGCACAAGATCCAAGAGATCTACGCGGAGCTCGAGGCAATCATGACAAAAACATCCACAAAAAGTCCACCTTTCCTCAACAGAAATTCTGGAAGAAATGTGAATGTATTTTCAGAAAATACATGTACCAGAAAACAGGGCACGACAAACCAGGGAATGCCACAAAAACCTACTTCCTAACTCCCTCATACGGCCGCGTTTCCGCGGCCAATAGGGGGTATTGGCCGCGGAAACGCGGCCGTACTGTGGCCTCCTTTTGTCGTATTTTGGGGGTATTTTTGGTACTTCATTTCTGGGCTGATGGTTGCCCTAGATCTTCAACTCCCTGCCTATAAATACAGCAGAACTGAGCTCAACCAAGGGGTCATTCTTTTGTTCATCTTTCTTTTGTAGTTTTAGTTCTTTCTTCTTCTTCTTCTTCATTCTTGTTCCATGAAAATTGTAGTGAGAGCTTTTTTGAGTGGGAGATTAATGAAGATGAGGGTTTTGTATCATTCTCTTTTGTTTCTTCTTCCCCTTGAGATTCTTGCTTCCTCTTGATCATTCAACCTCTTCATTGAGCTTGAATGGTTAAGGGTTAGTTATTGATCTCAAGGGTCGTATTCTTTCATGGAATTAGCACTTCATTTCACATGCGTTCTCTATCCTTCCCTTGATCTTGCAACCTCCTGATTGAGCTTGCAAGTTTAAGGGTTGGCTATTGATCACATGCTTGTCTTGAGTCCTAGTTTCTTGTTCTCTTTATTACCCGCTTTTTATTACTTGCTTTTTATTACTTGCAATTTATTTCCTTGCACTTTAATTACTTGCAATTTATATTCATACACTTAATTACTTGTATTCTTTTCTTTTCTTTGTTCTTTTCTTTTTGTTCTCTTTTGTTCATTTTGTGAATGTTGTATTTATTGTTGTTGTTAAGAATCATATGATATTGTAAGTTAACAATTCTTTGCCCAATTCCTTTTCCCGTTATTTTCCATTGAACTCCGCCCAAACCATACGCGAGCGCTCCGTTAGGCACCGTACCCTGACAAGGTAGCGGTGATTCCTAACCGCGACCGGTTGCGTTCGGTTTGGCCGGAGGCGAAAGCAAGAGACAAGAACGGAAGGACAAGGGTAAATAAGCCGTATTCCATGAATACCGCGCTTAAATCCCCTAATCCACGTTGTTGCCGATTGCTTAGCTTCAATTGGTCAAGACTCGGCTCAAAGGTTTTGAGTACGGATTTCTTTAGCTTACAATCTCGTATTTTTCTTAACAACTTTATACTTGCAAATAAACACATAGGTTAGAATCAAACTCATACAAATTCTTTATTGACTCGTCTAAGATAAGAAGGTAAAATACCACCATCTCCCTGTGGACCGACCCGTGCTCAACCGGCTAGCTGCAAAGCGACACCGTCCTGGTCGCGGTTACACTTTAATTCTTTGAACATCCGACATGCCAAAAGCGTGCGATCAAATGGCGCCGTTGCCGGGGAGACGGTAGCGTATTTTCTTTCTTGTTATTCGGGTTAATATTCCTTTTTGTATATATAAAAAAAAAATCTTTTTGTTTTTATTTTATCATTTTTGTGGGCAAGAGTGCAGGTTTTTGCAAGTTTGCAAACTGCGATTGTGGGGAGCAAAGTGTGCATTCAAGGCAAGGGTGATTTACGAAGTACAGTGCCAAAGATCCGGGTAGTTTGACCCGCGCAAGCGAACTTTCCAAGCTTACCGGATTTGATTCAACGGGGGTTTCCTAACCCAAAAACTTAACGGTACGTACTTTACTAACACCTTCTTCTCAAATCTGACGCATCCAATATACTATTCTTTGCAAGTTCGCTAGCAAACGCTAAAAATTGACTAACCCGTATTTGTTGCAGCGCCGCGCTTAAACTAAAAAACGATTTTTTGATTCTTTATAGAATTTTTATTGAATTGCGCATTGCATCAATTAATACGGACTTAAGGGCAAGCGAACCCCACAAGATACGGTAAAGGATTTCATCACCTTTTCCGTGGCCCACAAATCACGAACTTGAGCATAACATTTACCCGCACAAAATTTAAAAGAAACTAGACTTTAAGCCTTAAGGACTTCGCGCTCACTAGGAGAAGTTAACTGTGTTTAGAACCTTGCTTAACGGTATATTGTTTACGGGGTGTCTAGGAAAGTGTTAACGGCGAAACCGCCAAAAGAGAAAGGGTTATTTAATTAAGGAACTTCGCGAAAGCGTTGGAAAACCTTCCCTTATCTCTGCACTTACCTGGCCTCGTGATCAGTGTATCTTGAGCCTGTTTCTCGACACAGTTTTACTTCAACAATCAAGTTCTGGAGCAGGTCTAGTTTACCTATGTGAACCCTAGAACGATTAGGTGTGTGGTATTTTTGTGTCGTGATTATTTTTGTTCATATTCTTTTTGTGTATATTTCATTCTTTTGTCTATAAAAAAAATATCATATTCTTTTTCCCCTCCTTTTCTCTACCTTTCTTTCTCTCTCTTCATATCATGGGTACTCCACCTCGCAAAACTCTTGCCGAACTTCGGTACCCACAACCAGACATAACTTCTTACGGTTCTTGTTTTGGTCGAACTTCGAACGATCCCTCTATGCCCAAAATTTCTTTGAAAGATCGGATAGACGCGTCTAGGACGAACAACTGGACCCCGCAATCCACTTCGTATCAACCATTTCAAACATTCACACCTTCTTGCGTTGATACCCCTTTTGAAAATCCAGTTGTAACCCCGAGACCTATGTCTATTGCTGAACGTATTGAACAATCTCGTAGCCGATCTTTCACTCCTTTCACCACTACAAATTCTTGGGATCAACAATTCCATTCACCTTCTTATCCCACTGTTGATCCCACTCCTGTCCAGCCATTCAATTCCTACCAATCCTACCCAACTTTTACACCTTCCCTAGACATTGTATCAGAACCGCCATTTGGGAGTTTTCAGTATCCAAACAACTTTGAATCTTTTACTGAAACCCCTTCACAACCAATGTCTAGTCTAGAACAGTCGTTGGAAGACTTTAGGGTAGCGTCAAGCCAACAGATGATGGATTTGAATGCGTCCATGGCCGCCCTTATGCAACCTAGTGACCCGGTAGCTAGTTTTCAACTAGCTCCAACTTTTTCAATGTATGATGAGGCGGCAGGACAGGCTGTGAATTTGAGTGGAGAGAGTGAGATGTACCCCCTTCCAAATCAAACCTACCCGTCTTAAATTGAATCCCACAACTCCTGTGTTGAAAGTCTATCAAGTGTCCCAAATGAATTATCAGTTGAAGATAGAATGTTTAATGAGTTGTGCGACTTTGTAGTGTTTGATTTGCCCGATTGTGAAGGGACCTTCCCAAGTGAAACCACACCCAATCCTTTTGACCTCTACACCTCCATCTTAGAACCTGAATTGATTAATATCCATGCTTTGGTTGAGGTGTCAGAGAATTTTGATTTTCACTTGATTAAGGATATTGACGCTGGGAATATTTTGGATGATGAACCCGTAGATTTGACTGAGTTTTTCTCTCCAATTCATCATCCCGAGTCATTAACTGTTTTTCCCGAACAACATATGCGTCTGGACTTTGATGAAATATGCATGGATAAGCTTAACTTTGAGGAGAATTTTGAGGATATTTTTGAGGATGAAACAGTTCTAGATGATGAGTCGGATTTTCCAATTCATCCTGTTCCTTTCACTGACTGTGTACACCCTCCAGAACCCTTAACCGATTCCCTTCCTCAACCACTTCCCTCCATCCTTTCCATTGTTCCGACCTTGCAAGAACCCGTACCATTTTCACTTCCTGTGTTTGGTTTACCAAGTTCGGCGTACCCATGGTTTCTCACGAATCTTGAGGGATTTGACCCAATCTCTCGACGGGTTAATAGATTAGCACAATCGCTGTTTACACATCGCTCATCACAAATTGTGCTAATCTATTCACTCCATTTGCACCCTCAAGTTTGTACTCCACTTCTTTTTCCCTTCCGCCATTCTTCTTCTTTTAATATACCGAGACCGTATCCCGCTTCTCTCCGCATACGGTCTCGCTTATTCTCCATCTCTTTTCTCTACGCCTTCTTTCACCAACCAGCACATTATAGAGATAAAATCTTTGAATGGTTGGTGCTCACTTTTGGCCTGTGTAAGGCCTTGTATAGCTTGATACTGTTCTTTCCCCCCCTAAATCCTGAATTTCAACGCTTAACAGTGGAAACACTGTTTTACTTAAGTTTGGGGGGGCACTTTTTTGTATATATTTTTGTTTTCCTTTTTGTTTTGTATATAATTTGTTTCTAGGAAGTGCCGGCAATTTTAACCCTCTTGGTATAGCCTGACAGTGAGGGCACTGTCAAGTTTAAGTTTGGAGGTGTGCTCGGTAAGCTTTCTTCTTTCGCATTCATATGTATATTTTGCATCTGCATATTAAATCCATAAAATCCATAAAAATCTGAAAATTTTCTAAAAATATAAAAACTTTTTTGTCAAGTTAGCTTGTGGAAGAACTCTGATTCAACATTCGACGGTTTTTGTTTGAAAAAATAGGAATAACTAAATCTTATGTTTAGATTTTGAAAACCTGAAAGATAACTCTCCTTTGAAGTTAACTATAGCTGATATACGTCTTTACATCACACTACACGTGTCGTGAATTTTGGGAATTAGATGACAAGTCTTTCATGTTTAAACTTTTAAACAGATAAATGATTTTCTGAGGATCAAATAGGTTTGTTCTGAAATAAGTAATGTCAAGAATAGTTTATGAAGTAAAGCGAATATGAAGGAATGTTATTGATGCCGTAATTGGAGCTAAGTCTGAAAAATAACCCATCGGAAACTTGATTGGAATGATTACACACCAAACCCACTAAACAAGTCTTTTATCCAAAAAAAAATATTTGAACTGCCGGTTATACCTCCGTTCGTATTAAATCATCTGATTTTCACGACAAAACTGTCTTTTGTTTTTGGACCTAGGTAACTTGAGTAATTAAGTCCGCTGGGGTGTTTCTACACCTAATGCCCTAAAACCAACTGGTTTGGGTGCATTGGCCCAAAGCTCGCTAAGAAGCCTAGAAAGTCCAGTTTTAAAACAAAGTCAAGCAAGTGTTCTCTCCGAGTTAAAATTCCTAACGGTTCTTTGTGTGAGAATAATCTTGATAAAAGACAGGCTTTTTATAAAAAAAAAATTTTTAACGGAGATATGAAGGTTTTATTCTATGATAAAGACTATTGCACGTTCACAGAGGTGTGTATGAAATGAAAACAAGAAAAAGGTGGAGTGAAAAATACGACTTAGTTTCCTGTTAAGGAAGATAGAAATTCTGAAGTTGAAACCTTACTGGAAAACGAAACTTGAAAAATGCTTAACTCTTTATAAAACTTATGTGATCCTTTTAAAATTGTTATCTGGGCTTTATTGTGCGACATGATGACTTTAATCGATCCTTCTGGAACTTAACGACACTAATTGCACTGCACGTAAAAACATATAAAAACTGTAGTTAAATAAGAAGCGAGGTGTGAAAAATAAAGGTTCGATAGTCTAGACTTAGGATTATAGAATTGTTATTTTCTGAAACAAAAACTTTAGGGTTTGAATCGTAGTTATTTTACAAAACCAACTTGAACGGATTTTGTGGGTGTAATCCGCTGAAAACCCTCAGGAGACAACACTCCTCCTACTAGGGACACCTAGAGGTTTAACGGCTTGTTGCACATGCTCAGTGCAATCGCGTTCCCTGCGAAAGTGCGGTTAGGATTTTATTTTTGTGAATAATTGGTTTTGCTCGGGACGAGCAAAAGTTAAGTTTGGGGGTATTTGTTCATCACAGAATACTGCATTTTATACCGCCCATTCTTACGCTCGGTTGTTTATAGGTAGGTGCTTTTAATCCGTGTTTGTTACATATTTGCAGGATACAGGTTCTCGGTTCTAAAACGGTGAAATTCATGGAAAACACGACAAAATCCGGGTTCCTGCCAAACACAGATAAAACACGGTCTCCGCTCTTCATCCGTATGTTGCCAGATATCAGTTTAAGAGACAAAATGTCAAATCAATGTCGCTTTCATGCACAAGGCTCAATGGCAGCACAAGATCCAAGAGATCTACGCGGAGCTCGAGGCAATCATGACAAAAACATCCACAAAAAGTCCACCTTTCCTCAACAGAAATTCTGGAAGAAATGTGAATGTATTTTCAGAAAATACATGTACCAGAAAACAGGGCACGACAAAACAGGGAATGCCACAAAAACCCACTTCCCAACTCCCCCATACGGCCGCGTTTCCGCGGCCAATAGGGGGTATTGGCCGCGGAAACGCGGCCGTACTGTGGCCTCCTTTTGTCGTATTTTGGGGGTATTTTTGGTACTTCATTTCTGGGCTGATGGTTGCCCTAGATCTTCAACTCCCTGCCTATAAATACAGCAGAACTGAGCTCAACCAAGGGGTCATTCTTTTGTTCATCTTTCTTTTGTAGTTTTAGTTCTTTTTTCTTCTTCTTCTTCATTCTTGTTCCATGAAAATTGTAGTGAGAGCTTTTTTGAGTGGGAGATTAATGAAGATGAGGGTTTTGTATCATTCTCTTTTGTTTCTTCTTCCCCTTGAGATTCTTGCTTCCTCTTGATCATTCAACCTCTTCATTGAGCTTGAATGGTTAAGGGTTAGTTATTGATCTTAAGGGTCGTATTCTTTCATGGAATTAGCACTTCATTTCACATGCGTTCTCTACCCTTCCCTTGATCTTGCAACCTCTTGATTGAGCTTGCAAGTTTAAGGGTTGGCTATTGATCACATGCTTGTCTTGAGTCCTAGTTTCTTGTTCTCTTTATTACCCGCTTTTTATTACTTGCTTTTTATTACTTGCAATTTATTTCCTTGCACTTTAATTACTTGCAATTTATATTCATGCACTTAATTACTTGTATTCTTTTCTTTTCTTTGTTCTTTTCTTTTTGTTCTCTTTTGTTCATTTTGTGAATGTTGTATTTATTGTTGTTGTTAAGAATCATATGATATTGTAAGTTAACAATTCTTTGCCCAATTCCTTTTCCCGTTATTTTCCATTGAACTCCGTCCAAACCATACGCGAGCGCTCCGTTAGGCACCGTACCCTGACAAGGTAGCGGTGATTCCTAACCGCGACCGGTTGCGTTCGGTTTGGCCGGAGGCGAAAGCAAGAGACAAGAACGGAAGGACAAGGGTAAATAAGCCGTATTCCACGAATACCGCGCTTAAATCCCCTAATCCACGTTGTTGCCGATTGCTTAGCTTCAATTGGTCAAGACTCGGCTCAAAGGTTTTGAGTACGGATTTCTTTAGCTTACAATCTCGTATTTTTCTTAACAACTTTATACTTGCAAATAAACACATAGGTTAGAATCAAACTCATACAAATTCTTTATTGACTCGTCTAAGACAAGAAGGTAAAATACCACCATCTCCCTGTGGACCGACCCGTGCTCAACCGGCTAGCTGCAAAGCGACACCGTCCTGATCGCGGTTACACTTTAATTCTTTGAACATCCGACACGCCAAAAGCGTGCGATCAGGTCCTCCCTCAATCATTGCAATCACGTGCCTGTGATCCAATAATTGACTCTGAGGGCACTATCTCCAACAATCTCCCACTTGCACTCAAGGCTAATTATTGCGATGTCGCATACTCACAGCCAGTGTGATACCGAACACCCAACTTCTCTACTAGTCAGTCTCACAAAGCTCGCTTGCGAAACTATTGCATTCGAGGAATAGCCTCAGTGAGTGGATCCGCCTTGATGTTTCTTTCTATGTCTCTCTATATCTCAAGTTCGCGGAGAATGCCATCTCCCGAAATGAGCAATACCTGTCTTAGAATGTGTCTGGATGTCTGATGGGACCTAGCTCATAAATGAACTCCAAATCCAAACTTCTTAGACTGTATCGTTAACCGAACTTAATCAGTATCCTGCGCCATGCCTCCCTCAGTATTGCCTTGGACCACCTGTCAAAAATACTGCCCCTCGTCAGAAGGAAAAACTATAACTCTGACAAGCTCCTTGTCGTCCAGGTCACCTTGGAAGCCTGGAATGATAGCTGTCTCCCGAATGAGGCTGTCGTTATCATATCCCTAGAACATCCACTTATGTTCTAAAACTGCTTCCGACTGTTTCTCCAGGATTGGATCAATGTCAACTTATTGCATCTAGTGCAAGAACAGCATCTAGTGCAAGAACAACATCTTGTGTGGTACTTGATATCTCATGATTGACTCAATTGCCTGAGAAAGTGATCTGCCAATCATGCATATCCCTCTCCCCTTTAGTCTGTAAGACACCTTTAGAGAGGGTGACTCCATCACCTGCAGGTACACTACCGTGCCAGGAGTCGTCCATTCTAAATACTCTTAGAATGCTGTCTAAGTACCCTGATTGGGAAACACCCAAATCTAGATCTAAAACCATAGATCTAGTAACCAGTATGTCTGATATAAAATCCATTTCCTTGTGGAGAAACCACTGTGTGACGACCAAAGTATAACCGATCGCAGTATAGGAATTTCTTTTCCTACTCTGTGTATGTCATTCAAATACCATGACATCACACCCTACTACCTTCTTAACAGATCCATCCCCTATTCTGATGAAGTCAAACCTATGACTGTCATATCAAAAATAGATGATCTATCTCCGCTATATCTGCTTTAATCTATAAATAGACATAAGCCACTTGTCCACCAATGCTTCCGCTGCTCCCACTGACTACGACAACCCTCTGGCAGAGTCATATACACGTACACTTCTAAAGCAAGTTTAGAACGACGCTATACTCATCCTCCTGCCGGGTCTCATAGTCTGGAACAACAGCAATGGCAAGTGTGGGTAAACAAGAACCTCCCTGTCACCGTCCTTGAGGCTACCGTAGTACCTCTCGGGTGCCTGAGGTTACCCACCAAATCTGCGGAGTGGCCAATGGAATGTCAAAACAGATTGAATCTTTAGGTTCCTTATCAAATTTTCAGTAATCGTTTGCGGTTCTGGAATCACTTCCAGTTCTACCATACTACCACTACTGTTTTCTGAAAAAATCCATTTTTATTAAAGCTGTGGCGAGTCTAGAACAATATTTCTATTGATCTTCCAGATGGTAGAAAGTCAACCCTCGTCATAGCCTGGGCCAACCCACAAACAGCCATTACAGAAACGTGCCTTGAGTTATCCAGAGTCTGGTTTTAAGCATAAGCCAGACAACTCCCCGTACCTTAACATCGTTAAGATATGAACTGTTCTATATTCAATATAGAACCAGAGGCACTGATTTAATTGAACCAGATTCAAATCATGCAGCTGTCTCCAGTGCATGTCTACTAAATGGAAAGATGCCGATCAGCGTTACTCAACTTAGCAATGCTTCCAATTATGAGTAACCTGAAAGAGAAGCAAGTTCTCTTAACCATTACTATCAACTAAATACCACACACAAGTATCTACATCTTCGATCACCTTGAAGAATCCCGATACTTGCAATACCTGGTTCTCTACTCTATTCATATACCTATAACTTCTCAAAATTCGGACCCTGTGCTTCTACGAAACATCTGTCTAAAAACAAGGGAAGTCATAAGTAAACCGAATATAGTACGAGGACCAACCCCTCTGTCCTGATGGACCCTGGACAACATACAATACTCTGTATAAGTCCCTTGAGTCTGATAACTCATTCACTGTGTGTCGTAGGTTGAAAACTGTACTTATGGTTAAGAAGAATTACACCGCTGTTTAATGCTCCTTACCTAACCATCCACTGATATAGGTAAATGTCATAGACATAATTTCAAAAAGGTATATCTCACTCTATGAAAATAGACGTACAGATGTATCAATTTGAAATTGGTGCATAACAGCGGATATTCAAAACCAAATATTTTCCGTCCGGCAACCAACCCAGGTGACTTCCTCAAATATCACTGATTACAACGAATCCCGATATAATGAGGATGATCACCCAATTCCCAATAGCTTACTCCCACTCATCATCTGTAAAACCATACAGATGTGAGAATCATACCTGGTAAATACGTACCCTGGAGCAAGTGTCTAACTGGGAAATCAGTTTTCCTTTAACAGTACACAGTGAAACTGAAACATTGAAATGTTTCGATAGAGTATCCCGGTATTCCTAGTAATGCCTCTTCCATTATCCAGATTCACAACTGTAACCTTGTAATTCTTTGCCATCTTTCCAAATCCCTTTATATGTCTTTAGTCATTACCTTTTGTACACCCTTTAGGCCAAATGGTTTTCTTCCTTCCCTACCGTTCGGCACCAGCCTATGGTTTGGAAGAAGACTATCCAATAAGCATAATGGGTGTACTGTCCTAATCCTAGGAGCACTCGCAATGCGAGAGAAGATGAAGATAAAAGACAACCGAATAAACCTTATTCCTATTTCTCCTGAACCAGAATCCATCCCCGAACTGGAACAAGTTCCTTTTGAGTTCGTATATAACCATACGATGGAGTATCCAATAAACCGTGGATCTTCGTAGTGATACGGAGTGTCCTGGAGAAATACAAAGGTGATTTAGGATTGGCGAATAAATACCTGGTTTGGTCGTGAATAGCAGTCGCAGTTTACTTTGCTCTCTTACTAATCTCTTTATTTGTCTTAACTTAATACCTTCTGCACACCATCATTATGCTAATTGGTTTTCTTCATTCCCCACCGTTCGGCACCAGCCTAAGGTTTGGAAGAAGACTATCCAATTTGCGTAATAGGTGTACTACTGCTAAACCAAGGAGTACTCGCAACCTGAGAGAAGATAAAAGAAAAAGACAACTGAATAGTCCTATTCGTTTTCTCCAGAACCGGAAACCATCCTCGAATAAATTCCTTCGAGTTCGTATATAACCATACGATGGTTTTGTCCAAAAGAAGTGGACGTTCGTAGTAATACGGGGTGTCCTGGAGAAAAAGGTAAAAGTAGGAGTGGCAATGAGGTTTGCAACTCTGACAATCCAAAAGCCAGTGTTTAAGAAGGTTCGGTCAACTTGGTCACTGAGTCATGGTCTTAGGGTCGGGTCAATGGTCGCTGCCAAAGAGAGAGAGAAAAGAAACACTCAGCGTGCACTCTAACCTAGATCAGAATGGTTACCAATTTATCTAATCTGGAAACCTCCCACTGTACCGTCAAATTCTCCTCGAAACCTGAAAGAAGAATTAGTCGGGATCACCCGAGGAGTAAACCAACTCATCAGTAGGAATCGGGATCCAACTATCATCGCATGATAATGTGACGGAATCCGCTCACGTCATCACACTCCAGAAGGTATGCGCATATCTGGCAAGTTTCAGTTTCTTTAGAAACTCCCGATGTGATTTCTGCCCCATGCTCTTATGACCTTGATGAAGATCAACAAATCATAAGTCACATGTCAAGTTCTACCCGTCATTGTCCAGGTTAATTTGAACCCACCCGTACAAGCCCTTGACGAAGGTCAACAAGGGTATACGACTGTCCCAAACCAACGCATCTATCTATGCAGCAGAAAGGTAACAAGCAGCTACCATTCACTATGCCTTGACAAAGGTCAACAAACATAGCATGAATACTACGTGCTACCCGTCTGAAACGACGGAGGGCTACGAATGGTTTCTGGCGAAAACCTTTAACGTAATGAACTTGATATCGTTGAAGGAACTGGATAGCTTTTATGAAAATATAGTGACGAAAACCTTTGCTAAAGAGGTCACTCCCGGTGAAGGGATCTCAGCTCTTTCCTCGTAGAATGAGGTGCAGGATATTCCAACTGAATACCACGATGCAAAGCAAAAGTAATCGGCTATAGTGAAGTTATTGCCCTGACGCAAACTTTTTGTCCAAGGGGTCACTCCCGGTGAAGGGATCTCGGCCCTTGCCTCGTCGACTGAGGAGCAGGATATTCCAACTGAATACCACGATGCAAAACAAAAGAGAACATCCTTGCAATAACGGTTTTTTTTTAAAAGTGTTCCAACAACATCAGATTAGGTTTGTTTTTAACTTGCATTGATCCGAATCAACGCAGTCCCATCAATTGATCACACCACAAAGAACGAAAATATACTGATGTACGTATATGTCATCCGCATTCGCCACTGGGTCCCGTCATTACCCGTTAGGTTAGCTAACTAACGACAGAGCGGGGACTGGACTAGCGCGGATGCAAAACATATACAACATCTACTAATATATATACCAATATATTATATTTCGCTCAAGGCGTGATAAAATGCAACATCACAGAAATGTACAGCATCACAGAACAATACAGATATCTGGGATCCCCGGGTTTCACAGAGCCACTACTGAAACCCGACGTTCCCCTGGTCGTGTGGATAACCTGTGCAATGAAATCCTAGACCCCTACGGGCGCGGCAAGTTACCCGCCAAAACCTGAAGCGAGGCAGCCCCCTTCAGCAACGTGAATGGACCACCCGGTACTTCACGGAATCCGGTAACTTGGGCACCCCTCCTGGGTCAACCTGTACCCTCTACGAGTGCGGCGAATAGCCTGCCAATTCTAGAGTGAAGCCCCTTCCGTCTCAATGCCATGAGATGCGGGCCCGTTGCCCTCTAGAACCCGGCTATCCGTGCACCCCTCCTTGGGGTAATCCTAGTACAGAAAGTAAAATATACATACAACGGGTACATCGACCGCAACCTGGTCGTGCCCCAAAATAATAATACAAACAGGCAGTGACGGCAGTCCACATGTCAGACGCTCGCCCCGCAATATCAAATGTACATAATACAACAAAAACTATACTAGCATTGCATCCAGGCTATCCCCCACGACCAATCCGCAACATCACAGCATAACACAGAACATCAACGTGAATGTCACGTTCGCAAATCCGTCTAACTGGGCTATAGCAGTTAGACAGGATTTACCGATCGAGTGACATTCACGGTCGCAGATATAATGTAAATACTGTGAACTAATGTGTTTAAAATATCCGATAGATCAAATTTACCAAGTGGGCCCCCAAGTACTACTGTAGCACATCAAGAAATTCTGGGCCCAAAATTAACATTCCAGAAACCACATTTTCAAGTCTGAAGGCCTCTGTAAAAAAATTGGTGTACTGATCTGTCAAAACAGCGGCGGAACCGTGGCCCAAGCATGGGTTTGGCCGCGGTTCCGTGGTCAAATAATGAGATCTCGCGACCAAATTTTTACAGTAGGCTTATACTTCCCTGCACAGTATTCTGAGATCACCTGAAAAATTTTTGGACTCCAAAAAATTTCGACAGAAACTGATGCTCTTGGAAAATGCGGTTTTGGAATTTTGTTCGATCGGAAATGTAAAACACATTAGACAAAGCTAGACTATGTTAATGGCGAGGCTTTGAACTGTAAGTGCACGGCGGTGCCCCGGCCGTCAATCCGACGTCGGAATGCGGAAGCGGGGATTTACTTTAACTTTTCAAACCGGCACCACCGCGCACTATATGTTGGAGATAGTGCCCTCAGAGTCAATTATTGGATCACAGGCACGTGATTGCAATGATTGAGGGAGGACCTATCCCGGTAGGACAGTCTTACTCGAGATGATAGTATGCTATCTGGTTTATCTTTATCATCGTGTACTGCTTTAGGTGACCTGACATGTCGCTATTACACGTTGATAGAGCCCCTAGGATTCTTGCTTGGCCACCAGCAGTATGATGGCGATCATATACGTGGGAGCTGGTAGTCTATAAGCACATCCTTAAAAGGTCCCTAGTCGTAGGAGTTTCGAGACAGGGCATCGATTCTCCAGAGTAGACTAGTGTATACAGTCGAGACCCCGACGAGGGGCGGTGGCCGGTCTCACAAGCCACTGGTGTCAGTTGGTTCACCTAAGATGTATACAGGTGCTCATTGGGTTATGAGTACACCGGACAGGACTCGCCGGGAACTTGCTAGTTGGTCTTATACCTAACGTCAGATAGCAGTTCCCTGGTGACATGTGTACAGGTTAGTTCATCGACCTGAGGATCGTCATTTGTCTCGTGTGAGTTCCCACTGTGCTTTGATTACTACCCTACCACGGCTCAAAGGAGTCGTGCAAACAGGTTTTAGTTGGGTACAGTCCCGAGCCACATGGAGGCAGTGAGCGGATCTTCAGGGGTTCGTCTCTCCCGGTATTGGGGGTGAGGTCGCGCTGTGTCTAGGAGAGCCATTACACAAAGCCCTCGGCCGAGGCAGGAGATTTACTGGTAAGTATTCCAGTAGTATCTCAGGGTGTTCTGGGCTTCACTCCGACACGACTTGTACCGCTTTTGGGGGTCTGACTTTCACCACCCCCCTAGGCCCGCCATGCGATACTCATAGACGAACGGACCGGACTGTACGGATATTGTCACTGACAGGCTCAGTAGGGTGTCAGGATGAGTTCGCTCATCGACGTCCCTTTTGGTCAATAGCTGGTGGCCCGTCACGTATTGGCTAATACCTCTGACGTGCTAGTGGTTAAATCCACAGCCATAGTATTGACGAGTCTTTAGAGTCCACCACACTTTCAGTTACTCAAGCTTTCGGGCGAAACGCTGTAGAGGCCGTATGGAGATATGGCAGGGTTCGATCAGATACGTGCGGTATTGCACGGATCGTTGATCGGACGGTTTTTACTAGCCGGCTTTGGCTTAAGCCGGATTCTAGTATTTGATAGTTTAGTTTTGTCTCTTTGCATTTGTGTTCAGTGGAAATACAAATGCGGGCATGTATTTGCAGTAGTGGGGTTTTCCTGTAATTTATTACGGGATCGGTTTTCTGAAGTTGCCAATTTGCGTTCCGTTCTGGCCGGTTTTCTTTCATTCCTTCTCGGTCGGACTTTCTTGATGGAGGGTGTTAATTGCAAGTTTGCAATTAACATTTAGTGGAGGGCTTTCTTGCATATGTTGCATTATGATGAGACTTGCTTCATGATGATATTCCATTCTTTTCATTTGATGGTTTGTGAAAGGAAATGGTTGTGACCATTTTCTTTAAGATATTGTTTTTCCATTCTATTATTCTACACAAAAAGAGGTGCCATTCTTTTTTCTCTCTCCAATCTTCTTCATTCTTGGAGAGGGGCCGGCCACATAGGAGAGGAGAGAGGGTGAGATCATTTTAGAGGAGGAAAAACTTTGTTCATCTCATTTTTCCCTTTGCTAAGTTGAGAGCATCATATTCCTCCATAGTTCTTTCTCTCATCACCACCTCCATCCATGGCAACTTCATGAAACCCCAAAGAGACATAGCATTCTACACTATTCTATAGCAAGCCTTGGACGCGTCGGCTAGCCTACTTCGCGCCCGAGTTGCCTCGGTTAAGAGGCGGGAGCCCGTAAAAGATTCCGGCTACGTGATGCCCTTTCCGACGAGCGAGGAGGTGACGAACATTCCGCAGGAGATCGGAGTGGAGACGAAGACCGAAGGACACGGATCGCTCGGTATACTTCTCTTCCCATCTCTTGTTAGCTAGCATTAGGTTAATGGTTACGATCCGGGTATATTGTCCGCGGTAGCGACAGTTTAAAAGATAAGAAAATTTTGATTCCGCAATTTGGCCTCGGATAGACGGCCGGGGCGCTGCCGTGGCGCAACATGGTATCAGAGCCATGCCATTAACCTTGCCTAGCTTGTTCTAATGCGTTTTGCTTATCCGATCGACCAAAATTCCAAAAACTACATTTTCGTTCAAATCAGTTTTTTGTTGAAATTTTTTGGTGTCTAAAAATTTTTCAGGTTGTATAAAACTATTGTACTGGACATTCTAAGACCTCTGTAAAAATTCGACTCAGTCAGTCGTACATTGAAGCGCGGAACCGCGGCCAAACACCCACTTGGGCCGCGGTTCCGCCGCACTCTAATGTCTTCACTGTGTCCAATTTGTACAGTGGGCTTGTGGGCTGCTTTTGTGGGTTTTGGAATATTAAATTTGGGCCCAGATCTTCTGTGACTGCTACAGTATTACTTGGGGGCCCACTTGTTAATTGTTTGATCAATCGGATATTTTTAAACACATTATTTCACAGTATTTACATTATATCTGCGACCGTGAATGTCACTTGATCGGTAAATCCCGTCTAGCTCCTATAGCCCGGTTAGACGGATTTGCGAACGTGACTTTCACGTTGATGTTCTATGTTTATGCTGTGTTGTTGCGGATCGGTCGTGGGGGATAGCCTGGAAGCAATGTTAGTACAGTTTTGTTTTATATGTACATTTGATATTGCGGGGCGAGCGTCCGACATGTGGACTGCCGTCACTGCCTGTTTGTATTATTCTTTTGGGGCACGACCTGGTTGCGGTCGATGTACCCGGTATATGTATATTTTACTTTCTGTACTAGGATTACCCCGCGGAGGGGTGCACGGATAGCCGGGTTCTAGAGGGCAACGGGCCCGCATCTCATGGCATTGAGACGGAGGGGGCTTCACTCTAGGATTGGCAGGCTATTCGCCGCACTCGTAGGGGGTACAAGTTGACCCAGGAGGGGTGCCCAAGTTACCGGATTCCATGAAGTGCTGGGTGGTCCATTCACGGTGCTGAAGGGGGCTGCCTCGCTTCAGGTTTTGGCGGGTGACTTGCCGCGCCCGTAGGGGTCTAGGATTTCATTGCACAGGCTATCCACACGACCAGGGGAACGTCGGGTTTCAGCAGCGGCTCTGTGAAACCCGGGGCTTCCAGATATCTGTATTGTTCTGAGATGCTGTATTTTTCTGTGATGTTGCATTTTATCACGCCTTGAGAGAAATATAATATATTGGTATATATATTAGTAGATGTTGTATATGTTTTACATCCGCGCTAGTCCAGTCCCCGCTCTGTCGTTAGTTAAGTAACCTAACGGGTGATGACGGGACCCAGTGGCGAATGCGGATGGCATATACGTACATCATTATTTTCGTTCTTTATTGGTGTGATCATTTGATGGGACTGCGTTGATTCGGATCAATGCAAGATAAACAAACCTATTCTGATGTTGTTGGAACATTTTTCAAAAAGCTGTTATTGCAAGGACGTTCACTTTTGTTTTGCATCGTGGTATTCATTTGGAATATCCTGCTCCTCAGTCGACGAGGCAAGGGCCGAGATCCCTTCACCGGGAGTGACCCCTTGGACAGAAGTTTGCGTCAGGGCAATAACTTCACTATAGCCGATTACTTTTGCTTTGCATCGTGGTATTCATTTGGAATATCCTGCATCTCATTCTACGGGGAAAGAGCCGAGATCCCTTCACTGGGAGTGACCTCTTTAGTAAAGGTTTTCGTCACTATATTTTTATAAAGGCTATGCAGTTCCTTCAACGATATCAAGTTCATTACGTTAAAGGTTTTTCGCCAAAAACCAGCCGTAGCCCTCCGTCATTTCCTACAGGTATTATTTGGTATTCGTGCTGCGTTTGTTGACCTAGTCAAGACGTAGTGTTCGGTAGCTAAGTGGTACTTGTTTGTTGCATAAGTGGGATTGGTTAAGACAGTCGTGCGGCCTTGTTGAGCTAGTCAAGGGCACGTACGGGTGGGTTTAATGCAATCCAGAATAATGACGGGTTGAACTTGACTGGCGGTTTATGGTTTGTTGACCTAGTCAAGGTCATAAACCGCTTAGGGTAAAAATTCACATCGGGAGTTTCAAAAGAACTGAAACTTGCCAGGCATGCGCATACCTTCTGGAGTGTGGTGACTTGAGTGGATTCCGTCAAGTTATCATGCGATGATAGTTGGATCCCGATTCCCACTGATGAGTTGGTTTACTCCTCGGGTGATCCCGACTAATTCTTCTTTCAGGTTTGGAGGAGAATTTGAGGTACAGTGGGAGGCTTCCAGATTAGATAAAGTGATAACCATTCTGATCTAGGTTAGAGTGCACGCTGAGTGTTTCTTTTCTCTCTCTCTTTGGCAGCGACCATTGACCCGACCCTGGACTATGACTCAGTGACCAAGTTGACCGAACCTACTTAACACAGGCTTTTGGATTATCAGAGTTGCAGACCTCATTGCCACTCCTACTTTTACCCTTTTCTCCAGGACACCCCGTATTACTACGAACGTCCACTTCCATTGGACAAAACCATCGTATGGTTATATACGAACTCGAAGGACTTCGAGGATAGTTTCCGGTTTTGGAGAAAACGAATAGGATTATTCAGTTGTCTTTTCTTTTCACCTTCTCTCATTGCGAGTACTCCTTGGTTTAGGAGATAGTACACCTATTACGCAAATTAGATAGTCTTCTTCCAAACCTTAGGCTGGTGCCGACCGGTAGGGAATGAAGAAAACCAATTAGCATAACGATGGTGTGCAGAAGGTATTAAGTTAAGACAAAGCAAGGGATTAGTAGGAGGGCAAAGTAAATTGCGACTGATATTCACGACCAAACCAAGTATTTCTTCGCCAATCCTAAATCACCTTTGTATTTCTCCAGGAGACTCCGTATCACTACGAAAATCCACAGTTTATTGGATACTCTATCGTATGGTTATATACGAACTCGAAAGGAACTTGTTCCAGTTCGGGGATGGATTCTGGTTCAGGAGAAATAGGAATAAAGTACATTCAGTTGTCTTTTATCTTCACATTCTCTCGCTTTGCGAGTGCTCCTAGGATTAGGACAGTACACCTTTTATGCTTATTGGATAGTCTTCTTCCAAACCATAGGCTGGTGCCGAACGGTAGGGAAGGAAGAAAACCATTTGGCCTAAAGGGGTGTGCAGACGGTAATGACTAAAGACATATAAAGGGATTTGGACAAATGGCAAAGAGATATACGGTTACAATTGTGAATCTGGATAATGGTAGAGGCATTACTAGGAATACCAGGATACCCCATCGAGACATTTCAATGTTTCAGTTTCACTGTGTACTGTTAATAGAAAATTGATTTCCCAATTAGACACTTACTCCAGGGTATGTATTTACCAGGTATGATTCTCACATCTGTATGATTTTACAGATGATGAGTGGGAGTAAGTTATTGGGAATTGGGTGATCATCCTCATTATATCGGGATTCGTTGTAATCGGTGATATCTGAGGAAATCACCTGGGTTGTTTGCCGGACGGCAAATATTTGGTTTTGAATATCCGTTGTTATGCACCAATTTCAAATTGATATATCTGTACGTCTATTTTCATAGAGTGAGATATACCTTTTGATATTATGTCGATGACATTTACCTATATCAGTGGATGGTTAGGTAAGGAGCATTAAACAGCGGTGTAATTCTTCTTAACCATAAGTACAGTTTTCAACCTACGACACACGGTGAAAGAGTTGTTAGACTCAGCGGACTTATACAGAGAATTGTATGTTGTCCAGCGTCCATCAGGACAGAGGGGTTGGTCCTCGTACTATATTCGGTTTACTTATGACTTCTCTAGTTTTTAGACGGCTGTTTCGTGGAAACACAGGGTCCGAATTTTGAGAAGTTATAGGTATTTGAATAAAGTAGAGAACCAAGTATTGCAAGTATCAGGATTCTTCATAGTGATCGAAGATGTAGATACTTGTATATGGTATTCAGTTGATAGTAATGATAAAGAGAAATTGCTTCTCTTTCAGGTTACTCACAATTGGAAGCATTCCTAAGTTGAGTAACGCTGATCGGCCTCCTTCCATTTAGTTGACATGCACTGGAGACAGCTGCATGATTTGAATCTGGTTCAATTGAATCAGTGCCTCTGTTTCTATATTGGATATAGAACAGTTCATATCTTGACATTGTTAAGGTACGGGGAGTTGTCCGGCTTATGCTTAAAACCAGACACTGGACAACTCAAGGCACGTTTCTGTAATGGCTGTTTGAGGGTTGACTTTCTACCATCTGGATGAACAATAGCAATATTGTTCTAGACTCGCCACAGTTTTATTAAAAATGGATTTTTTCAGAAAAAGTAGTGGGAGTATGGTAGAACTGGAAGTGATTCCAGAACCACAAACGATTACTGAAGATTTGATAAGGAACCTAAAGATTCAATCTGGATTGACATTCCATTGGCCACTCCGCAGATAAGGTGGGTAACTTCAGGCACCCGAGAGGTACTACGGTAGCCTCAAGGACGGTGACAGGGAGGTTCTTGTTTACCCAGACTTACCATTGCTGTTGTTCCAGACTGTGAGACCCGGCAGGAGGATGAGTATAGCGTCGTTCTAAACTAGCTTTAGAAGTGCACGTCTATATGACTCTGGCAGAGGGTTGTCGTAATCAGTGGGAGCAGCGGAAGCATTGGTGGTCATCAGGCTTATGTCTATTTATAGACTAAAGCAGTTACAGCGGAGATAGATCATCTATTTCTGACCTGACAGTCATAGGTTTGACTTCATCAGAATAGGGGATGGATCTGTTGAGAAGGTAGTAGGGTATGATGTCCTGGTATTTGGATGACATACACAGAATAGGAAAAGATACTCCTATACTACGATCGGTTGTACTTTGGTCGTCACACAGTGGTTTCTCCACATAGGACTTGGATATTATATCGTACATTCTGGTTACTAGATCTATGGTTTTAGATCTAGATTTGGGTGGTTTCCCAATCTGGGTACCTTGACAGCATTCTATGAGTATTTAGAATGGACGACTCCTGGCACGGTAGTGCACCTGCAGTTGATGGAGTCACCCTCTCTAAAGGTGTCTTATAGACTAAAGGGGAGAGGGATACTCATGATTGGCAGATCACTTGCTTAGGCAATTGAGTCAATCATGAGATGTCAAGTACCACACCAGATGTTGTTCTTGCAGTAGATGCAATAAGTTGATATTAATCCAATCCTGGAGAAACGGTCGGAAGCAGTTTTAGAACATAAGTTGATGTTCTAGGGATATGATAACGGCAGCCTCCTTTAGGAGACGGTTATCATTCCAGGCTTCCAAGGTGACCTGGATGGCAGAGTGGCTGTCAGAGTTATAGTTTTCCTTCTGCCGAGGGGCAGTATTTTGGACAGGTGGTCTAAGGCAATACTGAGGGTGGCATGGCGCAGGATACTGATTAAGTTCAGTTGACGATACAGTCTAAGAAGTTTGGATTTGGAGTTCATTTATGAGCTAGGTCCCATCAGACATCCAGACATTCTAAGACAGGTATTGCTCATTTCGGGAGATGGCTTTCTCCGCGAACTTGAGATATAGAGAGACATAGAAAGAAACATCACAGCGGATCCACTCACTGAGGCTATTCCTCGAACGCAATAGTTTCGCAAACGAGCTTTGTGAGACTGACTAGTAGAGGAGTTGGGTGTTCGGTATCACACGGGCTGTGAGTATGCGGCATCGCAATAATTAGCCTTGAGTGCAAGTGGGAGATTGTTGGAGATAGTGCTCTCAGAGTCAATTATTGGATCACAGGCACGTGATTGCAATGATTGAGGGAGGACCTATCCCGGTAGGACAGTCTTACTCGAGATGATAGTATGCTATCTGGTTTATCTTTATCATCGTGTACTGCTTTAGGTGACCTGACATGTCGCTATTACACGTTGATAGAGCCCCTAGGATTCTTGCTTGGCCACCAGCAGTATGATGGCGATCATATACGTGGGAGCTGGTAGTCTATAAGCACATCCTTAAAAGGTCCCTAGTCGTAGGAGTTTCGAGACAGGGCATCGATTCTCCAGAGTAGACTAGTGTATACAGTCGAGACCCCGACGAGGGGCGGTGGCCGGTCTCACAAGCCACTGGTGTCAGTTGGTTCACCTAAGATGTATACAGGTGCTCATTGGGTTATGAGTACACCGGACAGGACTCGCCGGGAACTTGCTAGTTGGTCTTATACCTGACGTCAGATAGCAGTTCCCTGGTGACATGTGTACAGGTTAGTTCATCGACCTGAGGATCGTCATTTGTCTCGTGTGAGTTCCCACTGAGCTTTGATTACTACCCTACCACGGCTCAAAGGAGTCGTGCAAACAGGTTTTAGTTGGGTACAGTCCCGAGCCACATGAAGGCAGTGAGTGGATCTTCAGGGGTTCGTCTCTCCCGGTATTGGGGGTGAGGTCGCGCTGTGTCTAGGAGAGCCATTACACAAAGCCCTCGGCCGAGGCAGGAGATTTACTGGTAAGTATTCCAGTAGTATCTCAGGGTGTTCTGGGCTTCACTCCGACACGACTTGTACCACTTTTGGGGGTCTGACTTTCACCAACCTCCTAGGCCCGCCATGCGATACTCATAGACGAACGGACCGGACTGTACGGATATTGTCACTGACAGGCTCAGTAGGGTGTCAGGATGAGTTCGCTCATCGACGTCCCTTTTGGTCAATAGCTGGTGGCCCGTCACGTATTGGCTAATACCTCTGACGTGCTGGTGGTTAAATCCACAGCCATAGTATTGACGAGTCTTTAGAGTCCACCACACTTTCAGTTACTCAAGCTTTCGGGCGAAACGCTGTAGAGGCCGTATGGAGATATGGTAGGGTTCGATCAGATACGTGCGGTATTGCACGGATCGTTGATCGGACGGTTTTTACTAGCCGGCTTTGGCTTAAGCCGGATTCTAGTATTTGATAGTATAGTTTTGTCTCTTTGCATTTGTGTTCAGTGGAAATATAAATGCGGGCATGTATTTGCAGTAGTGGGATTTTCCTGTAATTTATTACGGGATCGGTTTTCTGAAGTTGCCAATTTGCGTTCCGTTCCGGCCGGTTTTCTTTCATTCCTTCTCGGTCGGACTTTCTTGATGGAGGGTGTTAATTGCAAGTTTGCAATTAACATTTAGTGGAGGGCTTTCTTGCATATGTTGCATTATGATGAGACTTGCTTCATGATGATATTCCATTCTTTTCATTTGATGGTTTGTGAAAGGAAATGGTTGTGACCATTTTCTTTAAGATATTGTTTTTCCATTCTATTATTCTATACAAAAAGAGGTGCCATTCTTTTTTCTCTCTCCAATCTTCTTCATTCTTGGAGAGGGGCCGGCCACATAGGAGAGGAGAGAGGGTGAGATCATTTTAGAGGAGGAAAAACTTTGTTCATCTCATTTTTCCCTTTGCTAAGTTGAGAGCATCATATTCCTCCATAGTTCTTTCTCTCATCACCACCTCCATCCATGGCAACTTCATGAAACCCCAAAGAGACATAGCATTCTACACTATTCTATAGCAAGCCTTGGACGCGTCGGCTAGCCTACTTCGCGCCCGAGTTGCCTCGGTCAAGAGGCGGGAGCCCGTAAAAGATTCCGGCTACGTGGTGCCCTTTCCGACGAGCGAGGAGGTGACGAACATTCCGCAGGAGATCGGAGTGGAGACGAAGACCGAAGGACACGGATCGCTCGGTATACTTCTCTTCCCATCTCTTGTTAGCTAGCATTAGGTTAATGGTTACGATCCGGGTATATTGTCCGCGGTAGCGCCAGTTTAAAAGATAAGAAAATTTTGATTCCGCAATTTGGCCTCGGATAGACGGCCGGAGCGCTGCCGTGGCGCAACACTATAAACCCGGATCGTGCCATTAAACTAGTCCTAGCTATCTAGAGAGGGGGTAGAGAGATATACCGAGCGATCCGTGTCCTTCGGTCTTCTCGTCGTCGTCCCGATCTCCCCGCGGAATCTCCGGTCTCCACCAAGTCGCCGGAAGGGCACCACGTCGCCTGCTTCTTTTACGGGCTCCCACCTCTGGACCAAGGCAACTCGGGCACGAAGCTGGCGAGTCGGCGTGCCCAAGATTTGCTGTAGAATATAGTGTAGAACCATGTCTCATTTTGGGGTTCATGGAGGTTGCCTTTTGAGATGGTGGAGGAATGAAGTTTTGGAGATGGAGCTAAATGGATTTTGTGCAATACAAATGAACAAAAATCCCCTCCAAAACTTTTTGGGACAGCCCCCTACTTGGAATGGCCGGCCTCATGAGGTGGGAGAGGAGAGAATGAGAGAAGGAGTATGAAAAAGATAGCCATAAGAATAATGTAAGTGAGAGGAATGGTCATTTGCAAGAATCATCATCGCTAGCAAAACCACACTCCATCAACTAATCAACAACCATGATTGCTACAAAAAGTCAAGCAATCATGAACCATGGAAGGTCAAGGGATGAGGCTCCATCATGAAACCATCATGATACAAAAGTATGCAAAAACAACCCTCCAAATAGCTAATTTGCACAAATGCAAATAAGCCCTCCTCCACCAATTTTCGGCCAAGGAAAGATACAAAGAAATATGGCCGAAACGGAAAGCAAACTGGCAACTCCAGAAAACTGGTCCCGTAATAAATTACAGGAAAACCCCGATACTGTGCATACACACCCGCATCTGTATTCCGACCGAAATACAAATGCAATGATACAAAATCTACACTGTACTATACTAGGATCCGGCTTAAACCAAAGCCGGCTAGTAATATCCGTCCGATCCTGATCCGTGCAATACCGCACGTATCTGATCGAACCCTGCCATATATCCATACGGCCTCTAGTACTAACCGTCCGATCCTGTTCCGTGCAATACCGCACGTATCTGATCGAACCCTGCCATATCTCCATACGGCCTCTACAGCGTTTCGCCCGAAAACTTGAGCAACTGAATGTGGGGGACTCTAAAGACTCGTCAATACAATGGCTGTGGATTTAACCACTAGCACGTCAGAGTTATTAGCCATACGTGACGGGCCACCAGCTATTGACCAAAAGGGACGTCTGTGAGTGAACTCATCCTGACACCCTACTGAGCCTGTCAGTGACAATATCCGTACAGTCCGGTCCGTTCGTCTATGAGCATCGCATGGCGGGCCTAGGGGGTTGGTAAAAGGCAGACCCCCAAAAGCGGTACAAGTCGTATCAGAGAGCAGCCCAGAACACCCTGAGATACTACTGGAATACCTACCAGTAAATCTCCTGCCTTGGCCAAGGACTTTTCATGTTCTGGCTCTCCTAGACACAGCGCGACCTCACCCCCAATACCGGGAGAGACGAACCCCTGAAGATCCGCTCACTGCCTCCATGTGGCTCGGGACTGTACCCAACTAAAACCTGTTTGCACGTCTCCTTTGAGCGTGGTTGGGTAGTAATCAAAGCACAGTGGGAACTCACACGAGACAAATGACGATCCCCAGGTCGATGAACTAACCTGTACACATGTCACCAGGGAACTGCTATCTGACGTCAGGTATAAGACCAACTAGCATGTTCCCGGCGAGTCCTGTCCGGTGTACTCATAACCCAATGAGCACCTGTATACATCTTAGGTGAACCAACTGACACCAGTGGCTTGTGAGACCGGCCACCGCCCCTCGTCGGGGTCTCGACTGTATACACTAGTCTACTCTGGAGTATCGATGCCCTGTCTCGAAACTCCCACGACTAGGGACCATTTAAGGATGTGCTTATAGACTACCAGCTCCCACGTATATGATCGCCCTCATACTGCTGGCAGTCAAGCAAGAATCCTAGGGGCTCTATCAACGTGCAATAGTGACCTGTCAGGTCACCTAAAGCAGTACACGATGATAAAGATAAACCAGATAGCATTCTATCATCTCGAGTAAGACTGTCCTACCGGGATAGGTCCTCCCTCAATCATTGCAATCACGTGCCTGTGATCCAATAATTGACTCTGAGGGCACTATCTCCAACAGTCTGTAGACCCTAGATCGTCATAGAGTCTTGTGTGATTCCCACTGTGCTTTGATTTCCACCTTACCATGTCTAAGAGGGCGTGCAAAACGGTGGTTTTGGGGTACAGTCCCGAGTCATATGAAGGCAATGAGCGATAGGAGGGGTTTCGTCTCTCCCGGTATTGGGGGTTGATGTTGCGCTGTGCTCGATTGGCCATAACAGAGAAGTCCCTGGCCAGGGATGATTTAGAGATTTACTGGTAAGTGTTACCAGTAGTTTCTCGACCCGTTATGAGTCTCATATCGGCACGACTTATCGGTTATTGGGGTCTGACGTTTACCACCCCTAGACTTGATATGCGACATATCAGACAAGCAGACCGGACTGTACGGGAAGTGTTACCATTAGGCTTTTACAGGAGTTGAAGCGGGCTTGCTTGCTGATCTTTTGATCGCTCAATACCCGGGTAGCCGTTACGTCCAGCTAGTACCGCTGACGGCTTGTGGGTGCTTGATGTGATCATCACCTACTGCCGGCGTATTGACGAGTCTTTAGAGTCCTACATAGAGGTTTTACTGGCTCAGGCAAAACAAAATAGGAGCACGTATGTGATATGTGCGGGACCGAGAATAATGCGTGTATGTAATACCGTATTCTATTCTCGCGACTTTTTGTATCGGTCGGTTATATGAGATATAGCCGGGTTATCGAATTAAGTGTTGATTCGATAAGTCGATACATTGGATGTTAGTCGGTTATATATGATATGACCGGATTATTAAGTCAAGTGTTGATTTAATAATTTAGTGTATAATTGTATATATGATATACTAATTTACATTAACTAACATTTGTTTACTTAAACATTTTTCTCACATGTGCACAAGTTTAATATATATGTGATATATATTAAAATGTGTTTTCATTTTGTATCATGGTTGTTGATACATCATGCATGGGTGTGCAAGACACACACCATTCTATTTTAAATGGTGGTTTATAATTATTTAAGGTAATTACAAATTAGTGGAGATTTTGTCACAAGCATGAAGCTTGTGGATGCTTTGACAAAGTCCATTAACTTTGTTTTACTTTAGATTTTTATTAACCTAACCATTTTGGATTAGCCATGGTTACGTCTCTACATGAGTTAGTATATGGTACTCACTCACCCATGGTTAGCTCTCTTGACTTGATCATTATCCTCATCTTTTCTTTTGTTCATCTTCTTCTTCTTCTTTGAGCAAAAGAAAAGCTTGCTAGGGTTTTAAAAAGAGAGTGAAAGATTGTGAGAAATCAAATTCTAAAGAGAACCCACTTCCTATTTCTCCATCCTCTACTAGACTAGCACTTTAGTTTAGGGTGTTTGCTTCACTAATTCTCTAGGTTAGTGAAGTAGTAGCTTGAGTTGGTATTCTCTTGACGTAGATCATCTTCGACCTCGAAGACTTCAAGCAAGGACGCTTCTCTCGCCTCGTGAAGCCATGCAAGAGCCCGAGAGAACCATGATCGCAGCGAAGGGACTACGACAAGGAGCTTTAGAAGTGAATGACCGATCTACAAAAGTTGTATTTCGTATTCACTTAGTCGTAAATGATATTTACTTGCATGTGTAACCCTAATAATCTAGCAAAGATCTTGTTTAGGGTTGTTCGGCACGGCTAAAATTTTAATCGGGCATGGTTGATGCCTTGTAGAACCTTGTTAGAGTGCCTAGTAACCCTACAATACCATCTCTGATGTCAAACACCAATGGATATATGATCATCCATCGCCCATCTATATGGGTCGAGAAGCGTATACGCTAGTCTACTCTGAAATATCGATGACCCGTCTCGATATACCCACAACTAGGAACAATTAAAGGATGTACTTATGGACTACCTTAACCCCACTAGTATGATCTGCATCATAATCCTAGTAGTCAAGTGCACATCCTAAGGGTTTTACCAACATGTGAGAGTAAGACAGTATCAGTATACTAGTCCACATGTTAAGATAAAGAGCAACCCGATAGCATACTATCATGTCGAGCAAGAAAGTTCTCCCTATATATGTCCAAGCATCCATCATAATATGCAATCATGTACAATAAGAGCCTCTAGGGCATACACATAACTAACAATTTCCTCAAATATAACTTCTCCAACTTATTTCACAAATCAGTCGCCGTCTTCTCCACCAAAACTTCTTGTAATACTTCGTTAGTCAGACACGAGTGAATAGCAGTGATGGCCTTCTCATCCATCTCCTCCCAGGCTTCCTCCATCATAGTGAAAGACTTTTTCTCTTTCTTATGAATCGCCTTCTTCAAATTGTTTTGAGTCAAAACGGAAACCATACGGACTTGCCACAAACAGAAACTCATATTTCCATCGAACTTCTCGATATCGAACTTCATGATTGTCGGAGATATGATGTGATATCAAAATACTTTGAGTACTAACGAATCCTAAACTTCAAAATCACGATCTATGAAAGTGGGGAAGAGAACGTAGTTGTCGTTACCCACCGTTAATCTTGATCGCAAAATTAAAAAGCTAATGCTTCAACCAAAAACCCCACAACAACGCAAAAATAGCTCTAATACCAGTTTGTTGCGAATAAGACAATCGCAAAGCACAAAACAATTAATATAGAGAAAAGTATTAAACCATAGACAAAATAGAAATATGAATACTAACCAAAAAACAAATAGACGAAGGCGAAACTTTAAATCGATGGAGAATACAAATCCGACACAAAGAACTCTAGAACTCTCATAATACAATATGTTCTCTCAAATCTAATAATTGCATCAGATTTAGGGTTGCTACAAACTATCATATAAATAAGATACAAAAGATATTCCCAAAAAAACTAATTTCCTAACTTAGGAAATTGCGCATCCAGCCCGATGCTGTGGACATGCGTCTGTCCGAGCATATCCCGAAACTCGAATTCTTTGTCCAGAACTACAGATGTCCGCTACATAGTGGCAAACGTCTGTAGGGTATTTACCGAAACTTCAGAATTGATAGAGCGAGACGGTCGTCTGCACAGACGTCTGTACAAGACATCTGTCATGAAGGTAACTTCAAATCTGCTTCATGATAACGCCAGATCAAATAGGGAAATCAATAGGGATGAATGTGAGGCACACATAATAGCCTTTTACATTTCCAATTCAGCCACACTTTCAATACGAAACTATCTCCTCCTCCTTAATCAGGTTTATGTAAATAGTAATATAAGCAAAATTCATCATTTTTATTTATGCTATATTCTAGCCAAGCAGAATAATCCTTGAACCACTCAGGATTGGTACGCCTATACTCATTTATGGTTTTCGTTCTTGAATATTCATAATTATTAGGCTGGCATGGACCTCTTAACTAATAAGCTCTTCGAACATCATCTAAAAGCCTTTTGCAATAAGATAATTTAATTCTCTCTAGGGTCTACTTAAAGGCTCGCAACATCTAACTCTAACTATGCTCAAGCACGATTTGAGAACGTTGATGATACTTTATCATCTTTCTCTTATTAGGTAGATGAAATTTGAATTTCCTAATAAATTAAAATAAGACATAGCATGATATATTTCAATCTTTGTTTCAAGCAAAGCTGCATAAGAGTCTAAAATTAAATACCAACATCATATATGTAGATAAGTAAATTATATATATCTAGTAATTGAGAAACAAAATAAAGAAAGGATTTACAAACTTTGGACAGGAGCAAAAGACTTCTGCATGATATCACGATTTTATCGTTTCAATATTGACTTCAAAAATTTACAATTGCACAAACAAACCATAAATCAAAAAAAGACTTCAAACGGGGTCTTAATAAAAATTATGAAAAGAAAAACTAGTTAAAACGCAAGCTTAACTCAATCAATACATTATCAAGATGAGAATTCATTACTCCAATGAAATGAAAGTATGTAATAATCTTATTTTAAACTTGAATATGTAATAAAAAATCTGAATTTCAATGAAGAGGGCTGATGGGATTTAAGAAAAAACGCTAAAAAAATATAATTAAGTAGATTGATGGAACTAGGACCTTAAAAAGCCTACTGTCTATATTTTGTTGCATAAAACTTCTTCAATGCAATATTCAGGCATATCTACAAATTAAGTCTACCAGTTTCGGATCTATATCATCTATTATTGATTTATTTCATCACTTGCACTTTGAAAATTAAAGCATACAACTCTTACATCACCAAGTTCAAAATTGATCCATCGAACAAATAAAAAGAAATAAAAAAAGCACACAAAAAAACAAAGGATTTGAAGAGGCCATGGGGCTTTATATGGTGTCATGGTGAGATGCTACAAAGTATGAAGAAAGATGAGCTTTGTCTGAAGTGAGAATCGGAGATGCGAGAAGCGGGAGTTGATGATGTCGACTTGGCGAGTAGGCGATGAAATGGGAATCGACGATGAAAATTTGATGATTCCTGTTTCATCACCTACTCGCCAAGTCGTCATCGTCGATTCCCATTTTGACACCGACTCGCATCGCCGATTCTCACTTCGTCTCAGACAGAGCTCATTTTTCTTCAAATTTTATAGCATCTCACCATGACACCATGTAAAGCCCCATGGCCTCTTCAAATCCTTTGTTTTTTTGTGATTTTTTATTTCTTTTTTTTTGTTGGATATTATGAACTTGGTAATTAATGTAAAGAGCTGTATGCTTTAATTTTCAAAGTGCAAGTCGTGAAATAAATCAATGATAGATCTTGGTCTAAACCTTGTAGGCTTAATTTGTTGATATGCTTAAATATTGCATTGAAGAAACTTTATACAATAAAATATAGACAATAGGCTTTTCTAGATCTTAAATATTTTAGGGGTTTTCCCTTAATCCCATCAGCCCTTTCATTGAAATTATATATGCAAAATTTGCATATATTCAAGTTTAAAATAAGATTATTACATACTTTCAATGGAGTAATGCAATTTCATCTTGGTAATGTGTTGATTGAATTAAGCTTGCTTCTTAATTAGTTTTTCTTGTCACAATTTTTAACAAGGCATTGTTTGGAGTCTTTTTTATTTATGTGCCGTTCGTGCAATTGATGATTTTTGAATTTTACATCGAAACAATAAGATAGCAATATCATGAAGCAGTTTTTTGCTCCTATCCAAAGTATGTAAATACTTGTTCTAATTTGTTTGTGAATCAGTTAATTAACATAAATAGTTCACTGATCTATATTTATGATGTTGGTATTAAATTTTAGACTTTTTAATATATTAGCTTGAAACAGAGATTGAAATATACCATGTTATGTCTTATTTAAATTTACTAGGAAATTAGAATTTGATCTCCAAACCAAAAAAAAAAAGATAATATAGCATCGTCTTCCTCAAATGAGCAAGAGCATAGTTGGAGTTAGATGTTGCAAGCATTCCTATAGACCCTAGAGATAGAATTAAAATATCTGATTACAAAAGCCATCAATATGAAATTCAAAGAGCTTATCGTTCAAGAGGTCCATGCAAACCTAATAATTATGAATTTCCAAGAATGAAAATCATGAAGGACTATAAGCATTTTAATCATGACTTGTTCAAGAGTATTCTACTTAGCTAGAATATAGAATAAAAAAAGAAGCCGCATTTTGCTTATATTGCTCTTTATTTAAACTTTATCAAGGAGGAGACAGTTTCGTAACGAAAAGGTAACGAAAAGGTGACGAAATTGGAAAGATGAGAAACAATTGAATAGTCATATTGCAAATCATAATAGTTTGCACAACCAAACATGTCGCAAATGTGAAGAATTGATGAAGCCAAAACAGCTGGTCGTTAGTAATCTGAATAGAACATCCAAACGTGACAAAAATGATTATAGAAACTCGTTTGAAGACATCGGTTGATTGTGTTCGATTTTTGCAGAAACAAGGATTGGTGTTTCGAGGGCATGATGAATCTAACGAATCAAAAAATCGAGAGAACTATAGCTCTTGCAGTTTCTACCTGACCATAATGAGGAAATTAATGGTGTTGTATTGCAAAATGCACCCGCCAATAATAGAATGACTGCATTGGACATTCAAAAAGACAAAACCAATTCATTAAATGAGAAAATTGCAAATGTCATTATCAAAGATCTTGGAGATGCTTATTTTTCTATTTTAATAGTCGAATCACAAGATGTATCAGTGAATATACAAGTTGCTCTTGTTCTTCATTATGTTAATCGACAAGGATATGTGGTTGAGCATTTTCTTGGCATTGCTCATGTTGCTGATACAAAAGCCGCAACACTTAAACTTGCAGTTGAAACGTTGTTAATGAAGTACATATTAACTTTGTCTAGAGTTTGAGGACAAGGATATGACAAGGCTACTAATATGAGTGGAGCGCTAAATGGACTAAAAACTCTTATCTTGGCTGATAATCCTTGGAACATATTGTGCTAAAAACCATCTTCAAATCGGTGTGTTCCTTGATATATTCTCGAGTATACTTAATGCATTGTTGCAGGGACATCATTTAAACGTCGAGATATCCTTCGAGAGCAACAAAACATTAAACTTGTAGAAGCACTTGGTAACAATGACATAGAAACCGGCCAAGGAAAAAAATAAGAGCTTAGTCTTAAACTATCCGGTGATACACGGTTGGGGGTCTCATTATGCCTCATTGACAATTTAATTGTTATGTTCGATGTAGTGGTTGTTGTAATCAAGATTGTTATAGAAGATGGATTAAAGCTCAAGCAAAGAGCTGAAGCAAGCACATTGTTGGATTCAATGAGCACTTTCGATTTTGCATTTAATTTACATCTTATGAGAACCGTCTTGGGAGTAACAAATGAGTTGCCACAAGCTCTGTAAAGAAAAGATTAGGATATTATGAATTCTATGAACTTACTTGATGTTTCAAAGCAGTGTTTATGAGAAATGAAAGATAGAGGATAGAATTTTCATCTAATTGATATTATTTTATTCTGTGAAAAGCATGATGTATATAGATGTCTCGGATATGACTAATATATATGTTTCTCTTAACCGATCTAAACGCAATCAACCGCAAGTTACAATTTACCTCATTAAGGTATAGAATTACTTTTCACCGTAATTGATATGCAACTTTTAGAACTTAATAATCGATTTACATTTACAGAGATTTGTCATGATCGCATATGACGTATATCATGCTTGAATCCAAGAAACTCATTCTCAGCTTTTAATAAGGAGGATTTGCTTAGGCTTGCAAAATATTCAGCACAATGATGATGCTTGATGATCAACTTGAAACATATATTGTTGATATGCGTAGAGGTACTAAGTTTTCAAATTTAAATAGTGTGAGAACTTGCTGGAAAAATGGAGTTAAAGAAAAGGTTTACATATTTTCATTGGAATATTTACTTTGACTTTGCCCGTCGCTACAACTACCATTTTGAGAGGCTTTTTTGCTACGGGAATTGTGAAAAATGGTCTTTGAATCTCTATAGGCGATCAGTGGATGAATGATAATTTACTTGCACGTATTGAGAAAGATACATAAACGGGTTGATGATAAACTAATAATGCAGCGGTTTCAGAATATGAAGTCTCGTCGTCTTCAGATCGATTAATTATCAGGAAACACGGTTAGCATATTTTAGTATTATTATAATTTTTTCTTGGTGAAATTGTTAAAACTGCGCATAGAGAATCAGTTATATTTTGTTGCATATTTTTTGTGGGGTTTTTTATGATTTTTTTTTTATAATCAAAAAGTCTATATTGTTTAAATCCCTGACCTCCCTGACAAAAGCTCATGGCTCCGCCATTGTTAGTGTGAATTCTAGAAAGTACAAGAAGCTTTGAAGAATTTGGAGATGTCAAGCCTCTCTTGTTATTGTTTCTCAACCTAGAATTTGTCGCTATTGGTCTGAAATAATTCATTCCTCTATTTGATGTCCGGCTACTATATTTGGTAGTCGTTAAGTTGTCGGTTGGACATAAAACTCTATCAAAAATTTTATTAAGCTTTGCTTCATGACAAACCCCATTCTTGATGGGAGAAGGCTCAGATGATGATCCCAAATTGAGAGCATAGTCGTTAATTCTCGTTTATTTGTAATATTGGAATTATGAATAACCAGCATTTCTCTATTAGCTAAAAGAGAAACCTAGCCATAAGAAAACTAAAACCGCCAATAATCGAAAAGATCAAAAGAAGAGAAACTTACAGGCATATGTCCCTGAAAAAACGATCTCTCCATTGCTTTTATTCTTTCTTCTTCTCAGCACAGCGTTGTGCTAAAGCCGTTGTTCTGTTCCCTTGAAACCATTTGAAGCTCAGCTATGAAAATTTTCCAAAAGGCGGAGTCTGGCCCAAAATTTCAGTCCCACTTGTTTACAACCATCTGAAAATCTAGCGAAAGATTATATCTTGGGCCCATTATATTCAAAATGATTATATCATTAACAGTTATTTCTGGCACCACCGTCGTTGCCACTCATCGCCACTGGCACAGCAGAACAACTGCCACAATTGTCACAGTCGTCGTCGCACCTGTCATTGGAAGTAAATAAATTAAAGTGACACGTGCTAAATATTTTCTTTTGAACTGGCTCGTAAGCCTAACCCACGCACACGACACACCCACACATACAAGCACACAACACACGCACACGCACACAGGGTACCCATGAATTTTCCCTGAAAGCGTTAAATTATGGCCACTTCCATTCCTGGAAATCGAACTCCGCACTCTTTCCAGGAGGGGAGGTGCCTTACCAACTGAACTATTTTTATTTTTGAACTAGCCCGTAAGCCACACCCACACACAAGCGCACCCACGCACACAGCACATTGGTCATTGACTAAAGAGTAAAATATGAGGCGGCTGACACTTTCAGATTTCGATAATAGTTACACCCATAACAATCAATTCTTCTGAGGAATTTGGGTACAAATTTAAACACATAACCAGACTAGACAGAGGAATATTCTTGTGCAAATGGAGAATGCTGACCAAACTTGGCTAAATCCTTAATAAACCCTAATTTAAGACCTCATTTCGTTTATATGATTCTTAACTACATACACAGTTTAGTACATTATCACTAAAAGTTTTCTCTCACCTTCGAGGCGCATGGAAAAATTGCCACAACTCAATTGGAAAGGCTCAATGAGTGGCGATTGAACAATGACCTCTTCAAACATAATGTTCTGATTTTGTGTAAGAATGCTAAGAAAACATTTCATCCAGAAGAGATACCAAAACCCTCTCTCTCCCTGACATTGCAATTTTAGAAGTTAATTGGATGTCTGATGTTAACATTAATGTATGAATAATTTCAATTGGTACTCATCAACGTAACCATATTTTAAATCTAAGGTGCCTGCAAGAAATATGCTCTCCATGCAATCTTAGAAAGAAAGAAAGAAAATCATATATTTAAGTAGCTAAAAAGTACAAAGGTCTGCAGAGAGTCAATGATTAATGAAGAGGAAGCTGATATTGCAAAAGTCGTCATTCTAAATCATTCTTAAACTTATTGGGAGATGGAGACTCTCAAAGACTCTTTACCTTAACATCTAAAATTCTGAAGATGAGCCCAAAATAATGTTCTTGCATCGCACCGCATAGTGCTGAAACTTGATAATCTTGCCATCATATAGGGCCCGTCAAGCGTCAACAATCTTTTCCTACTACCGCTTATTTCCAACTAAATTTACGAATTATGCATTTTCTAAAGATTTCTTCCATCTGTAGAAGGCCAAAAAGCCCTGCAATTTCAACTTTATGAGCAGGAACGAAGGAAAAAAAATGCCCTCATGTTTCATTAAAAGAAAATTTTAACAAAACTAGCACAATAATGTAATTTCAACTTGATGTGAAAATTCTCGAAGTCATGCATAACCATTCAGAACTCATGACTACCCAAATAAGAGACATTTAAATCACCAACCATCACATGATTTTCAAAAAACACTATCAGAAACAAATTCATAACTTCCGATAGAAATCAGGTAAGTCAAAAGAACCAGATACAGAAACCAATACACACAAAACCCTAATTGTGATAAATGTTGCTTAGTTTGCATCCATCTAGTTTTCGGCACGGCCTCCCTTCAACAATATTTTGCTTGTGATCGTTTCCTAATCTTCATAAACAATATATTCAAAACAACAACACTACCATTTTAGACTACGAAAAAAACGCACAGTATTTGAATCATGGCAGCAGAATAATCACTATATGTCAGGTTCCCTTTGGACTTGAAAACTCAAAGTATGCCCTTAATTAGTCCTAGTGTTGCTTTTCGGGGGGGGGGGGGGGGGGGGGGAGGGGAAGGGGGGAAGACAAGTATGCTCCAAAGTTTAAGCTGTAAGTAGAATCAGCTGCCTAAATAGATCAGATCTCAATATATGCAACATAAATATCGGTTGATTCGATATACTGACAAAGGACCTCCATATAGAAATGTTTTCCTTCCTTTGACGGCTCCTGAAGTATCTTCAAATATGTTTCGTTAAGATTGATGAGGCACACTACGAGTTAAATGATCCAAATCAATCTCCATATTGCAATTATTGCATAAACAGCAGGTTCTTATAGCAAAGTTACATACACATGAAACCAGAGATCTGTGGTTCTTAATTTTTGAAGGTTAATACCATCAAACAAGGCTATTCTTCGCAAAATGGAAAAGTGAAGATTTGACAGATGACATAGCAATACGAATCCAAAATCCTGGATTGGGCATTAAAAGCGGCATTCCCCTGTAGTGTCCATTTTAACATTTTTGACAGCCACAGTTATCATTCTAATATTTATTTTGACTAAGAAACTTAGTAGATATCATAGTGACATTGGTAAACATTCATTTGATTTAGTAGATTACCATATCTGCTAAATTGTTAAGTGAATTCAGGTACAGAATACATGTATTTAGGATATAGCAAGTGCATGCATAATACACACACACACACACACACACTCAAATTTATTCATTTGATTTGGTATAGGTTGATAAAATAGAATTATGAAAGTGCGTTCTTTGCCTTTCGAGATACATACCCCATGTATAGCATATATGTGGATTCATGAATAATATATAATGCTACTTACAGTCTTGATTTGGTGACAGCGCACGTGCCTTTTGTTTCAAAATTTTATTCAATGTATTTAGTTGTGCAATTCTCAACAAAAAAAAAATCCAAGTAAATAACTCTTCGGCCTATAAAAGGAGTTGTAAAGTTGCAAATGAGCATGGAAGAGATTATAGTTGTAGTATGCTGAATTTCCCACTCATGTTAATGAAAGAATAACATCACATCCAAATGCTGAGGGCCAGGATCCAATCCCACTTTACTATTGCAATGTCAGGTATGTTTAAATTTTTATTTTTATCTTAATATTATCTTTAATTAGTCTATAAATTTGTGTAGATTGAGCTTTGATAACCGTTTGCATGTGGATAGGCATAGATGATACCCCAAATCTGTCACTTCTTGATCTTTCACCCGCTTGATTAGTGATATGGAAAAATAAAAGGATCATTCTTAAATGATGTAAAATAATAACAATTGCTAAATTTCAAATTCATGAATCCTTGTGTATGACTAATGGATCGTGATTTCTTTATGATATTCTCATATTATATCTAACAAGAAATTCCCAATAAAATTAATGTTGTAATATGAATAATGTTTCATACCACTAATCTTTATTTAGTGTTCATCACTAGTTTTCCAATTCATTATATTAAACCCAAGTTATTCTAAACATTTTATCAGTTAAATACTTCCATTAGTTTATTACTTTTCTGTTGTGAAGGGTGTCTCGTTATATGTTCAAGACTGTAGTTCCAGAGAACCGCCAGACGCCTGTCTGTAGCAATGAGCTTCAGGCATCTGGCATTAAAGTCGTCTCAACCCGAGACTTTGACATAGAAGTCTGAACCTAAAAGACCCAGACGTCTGCCATAGGTACAGACGTTTGAACTTCATAAGTTCAGACGTCTATCAAGCGCTCTGTCTTTTGCAGAGCAAAGGCACACGTCTATCCATCAAAGGTTCAAACGTTAGCATTCGAGATAAATTCAAAATTTTGAGTTCGAGATTTATCTCGAAAATTAGGAATCTGGTGGCAGTTTTGTAAATTCTGGAATTTTATTATAACTTAAATTGCATGGGCTATATATAGGATCTTAGGGTTAAAGTTTAAAGTGTCAGAGATCTTGATGATAAGGTTTAAAAGATCAAGACGAAGGTTGTTAGGGTAGATGTTTTTTTTATCATAAAGTATAAAAGGAGACGACGATACCTCCATAAGGGATCGAAGAATATCGACTAAGGAGAACTTGTAGAGAGAGGGAGCAAGGTGATCTCGTTGGAGATCTAGAAGAGGGTCACTTGTAATCATCTTGTAAGGTTTTATTTTTTCTCTTAAGTTCTAATAAAGGTTCTTTCCGTTTCCCCCATTAATCTCTTGTGTTATTTATTATCGCGGTTTGCATCTTAGTGTTTTTGTTATTCGTCTATAAAGAGATCTAGGTTTATAGATCCGTAAGGTTTTCCACTGCGCCGATTGATCTGTGAACTCAACAATTGGTATCAGAGTTACGTTCAGAGTTACGTTCTCTATTTTTGCAATTTAAGTTTACGGTGGGTGAAGACACTTATGTATGTTCCCCATCTTCTTAGATTTTGATTCTATTGATGGCAGTTCGTAAGGATCCGAGGGAAATGTGTTGTTTTTTTTTTGGAATTAAAAATGACAGATAATAAAGTAAACAGTACAAAGTTTAAGGTGGAGAAATTTAATGGGAAACAAAACTTCTCGATGTAGTTCAGAAAGCTGAAGACACTTCTGGTGAAGGAAGGGTTATTTAAGGTTCTTGGCGGTAGTAAACCTACCGACATGACAGATGCTGCATGGGAAGAATTAGATCAGAAAGCACAATGCACGATAGAACTTTGTTTGACGGAAAACGTGATGTATAACGTTATAAAGAAGACTTTTGCGGCAAGTTTATGGTTGAAGCTAGAAAGCTTATATATGACAAAGTCGTTGTCACACAAGTTGTATTTAAAGAAGCAACTTTACGGATTACGCATGAAGGAAGAAACTCTTATTCACGACCACCTAAACATCTTCAACAAGATGGTAAGTAATTTTTTATGCCTTGAAGTAAAATTAGAGGAGGAGGACCAAGCGTTATTGCTCCCATCTTCGCTTCTGAATTCGTATGAATAATCGGTGACAACGGTCCTTTATGAAAAAGAGACTCTTGAGATGGAGGAGATTACAGCGACACTTCTCAATAATGAAATCATGAAGAAATCAAATCTATCAGAAGAGTTATCGAGATTGTTTGCCGGTGAAAGGGGAAGGTCAAAGAATAAAGATGGAGGCAAGAGCATAAGAGGGAAATCCAAATCATCCGGGAAAGAAAGAAGACCGTGCTTCTTTTGCAAACAGACAGGGAATTTAAAGAAGTAATGCCAAAGTGTATTCAGAGGTTGGAGAAAAAGGGTAAAGGTGACAGTACAAAGGGTTCGGATCAAGCCAGTGTTGCGACCGAAGCAGAAGAAAATCCATGTAACGTACTAGTTGTACATACCGGGGAGGAATATTCTGATGCTTAGATCTTTGATTCTGGATGTTCATACCATATGTGCCTGAAGGAGTTGTTCGACATCTATAAATAGTACAATGACAGCAGTGTTCTCATAGGGAACAATGTGGCGTTCAAGGCCATTAACATAGGGAACATCAAAGTTCATATGTTTGATGGGATGGTGCGAACGCTTGTGAATGTGTCACGTTCCAAAATTAAAGAACATGATTTCTATTGCAGCATTGGATGCGGTAGGATGCAAGTTTGTTGATCAAGACGGAGTATGAAAGGTTGTCAAAGGTGTCCTAATGATCATGAAGGACCAACGACCGAAAAATTTGTATCGATTAGACGGCAGCACGGTGACGGGTGGTGCGGCCGTAGCCTCAGAGAAACAAGTGGAGGATATCACAAAGCTGCGGCATATGCGTCTGTAGGGTTACTAGGCACTCTAACAAGGGTTAAGGAAGCACCAAACATGCCCGTTTAAATTTTTAGCCGTGCCGAATACCCTAAGCAAGATCGTTACTAGAAAATTAGAGTTTCATATGCTAGTAAACTATGTTTACAACTAAGTGAATAAGATATACAACCTTTGTAGATCGGTCCTTCACTTATTTAGCTCCTTATTGAAGTCCCTTCGCTGCGATCGTGGTTCTCACGGACCCTTCATGGCTTCACGAGGCGAAAGGCGTGTCCTTGCTTGAAGTCTTCGAGACCGAAGAAGATCTACGTCGAGGGGATTGTTGAGGTAAAAATTTACACCCCCGTTGACCGAGTCAAAGTCAAGGTCAACCCCAAGCCCAGGTCAAGCGGGCCCATGCCCAAGTCGAGCCCGCGGCCAGCCTCCTCCATGCTAAAATATAGATCATGTAATAAATAATTTTCATATAATTTTTTATACATGAATGTATGCAAAATGGGCATAAAGCCAAATTTTTGTAAGCTCATGGCTTATGTGCAAAAATGAAATGGCACATGAGCCATGGGATAGGCAAAATGCCATTTTTGTGAAGCCCAAGGGGCTATATGTAAATATGTAAGCCTATAAAAAACAACATGATGATGAATAAAGGGGACTTTTCATTCCTTCCACAAAAAATTTAGATCTGAGATCTTTTGTGCCTCCTGCTCCTTCTCCAAGGTTCTAAACCTTCTCATTTCTTTTGAATTAAATCAAGAGTTTTACTTTCTTTTCAAAAACTAAGAAGTCTTCCACCACAAAACCCACAAAGGGAAACTTGGATCTACCATTAGATCTCAGAAAGGAGAGATTTTTAGATCTCAGAAAGGAGAGATTTTTAGATCTCACATCTCTTGATCATCAAGATCCAGCCAACTTTGGAGGAAGAGGAAGAACCCCTTTCATCAACCAAAACATTTTAGGAGTTTAACTCCATATATTTACATATATATATATATAATAAATATTTCCTTTCTGAAGCATAGCTTCTGGTTCTGGGACTAAAAGCCCCTTTGTCTCGCCAGCGCCCAGCGCTCGAGCGCAAAGCGCCCACGTGCCGACACGTGGCGCGCTTGCGCTCAGGCGCGCTTGCGCTCGAGCGCAAAGCGCCCACGTGCCGACACGTGGCGCGCTTGCGCTCACGCGCACTGCGCTCAAGCGCAAAACGCCCACGTGCCGACACATGGCGCGCTTGCGCCTGAGCGCACAGCGCTCAAGGCGCTGGCCCCACGCATCCCTTGGATGCATTTTCCCCCTCTTTTATGTACATACATATATATATATACACATATGTATAAATATTTACACACACATGTACCCCACGACACTGTCCCTGTTAGAAAAAAATTTCTAACGGGATGCTGCCCCGCATCCCGCAAGGGGGCTGCTAACCCCCTTGACCCCCAGCCCGCTATCCGGGTAGCGGGACCCCCGTAAAAACTCTGCGTGGCTCCCGATATATCCAAAAAACCCCTTTCAAAACACAACACACGTACACTGCACATTGAATTCGCATGGCCAGTTTTACCCGTCAATCGGAGGTTCCCTCGCTCCAAAGGCGAGGGGTAATTAACGGCAGCTTAGTCCGCGGCTGCCGGAGATTCGGATCCCCACAATCAATAAACCCCGGCCTACCCTAGACAGGGGAAATCTGTAGTATACGCCTGACAAGCGCGTGCGTATTCCCATCTCAATGGGGTGACGAAAAACACCCTACAGATTCTGATACGCCTGGTGGGACCAATCTCTCCTCCCATATTTCGGGTTAAGCGTTCATGCGAACTCAATCAATATACATACCTGTATTTATACTAAAAATAATGCTTTTTCATGCAGATTTTCAAGCAATCACCTTCCGACGATGTCTTCGATGATGAACTCAGCTCCCGTCTCCTACACGATGAGGATAGACTCTAGGACGGTCCTTCCGGCCAGTCTCGGGCGACAATGGGAGGAGCCGCTGCTACCATTCGGCTCTATTATGTTCATGCCAGTTGGCGCCATCCCAGCTCCTCAAGCCCCGGTGGCAGACCAACCGGTCTCGAAAGGCAGGAGACTAAATGTGGTGATCTCAAGGGCGCCCCAACCCAAACGCAAGTCGGTATCTGAACGACTTTCCTTGGCCCCAGTTGGGGGAAAGACCATCAACACCAACAAAGCTACAACGCGTCCCGAGCAAGCTCCAGCGGCGCCCCCGACAACTGCTCGAGCGGGTGTCTTCTCTAAGCTCCCCGCTAATCAACTCACAGTGGCTTCCCGGATAACGGATGCCCGCCAAGCCTTCAAAATCGAGAAGATAAGACAGAAAAGACTCAGATATAGAGCCAACAAAAGGGCTAGCGCTCCTGCCAGGCTGAACCTCATGAGGTTCGAAGAACATGGCTACCCCGCCGAAGATGAGGAAATGGCTGGGTATGTGGCCCACACTGTCTACACGGTGGGCACGCGCAGCAAGAGTAAGGACGGGGCTACCACATCTCAAACCCAATCTGGCTTGAATGTAGTGGCCGCTTCCCAAGAACAGCCGCCTCTGCTGGGTGATGAAAACACTCTTGATGAGGATGATAGGCGGAAAGACCCTTCGGTCCATGAGGAGTCGGGCTCGGAAAGCGAAGAAGAGCCGACTTTCCGCCCCAGGACCGCGGAGCAAGAGCTGCTTCAAGAGCTCCGAAAGCAGCTCAGAAACAAAGACAAGGAGATGGACAAACTCTACTCCAAAATCGATGACTTGATGAATGTCGTGATGCAGCTCACGGCCCGACTTGCCTCTCAGCCGCCCAATCAAACGGAGGGCTCTGCTCATGAACCGGGAAATGGTGTCTCAAAGCAGCCGACGCCTATTCCCTCAAATCCAAAAGTGAGCGAACTACATGAAAACCAGTCGCATCCTATCTCGGGAAATGTCTTGGCTACCGATCACAGTAACCCGCTAACTCAAGATCAAATCATGGATTTGGTTGCCAGCAAAGTCAAAACATTGGTGGCCGAAGCCGAAGCGCAAAAAGATATCAGCAGTAGTGGGAGACCATATCCTGCTCAGTATGATCGGTAGAATTTCCTAGCGGCTATGTCATCCCCAAATTCGGAAGATTCGATGGGACGGGAAATGCGAATCAGCATATCGCCCACTTCAAAGCCTCATGCGGGAATACTGGGGGCAATGATGCGCTTCTCCTCCGCCAGTTCGTTAATAGCTTTACCGATGTTGCTTTCGACCGGTACGCGAGCATACCGGATGGCTCCGTCACAACTTTTGTCTAAATGGAGTCTGTTTCGGCAGAGGTTCATGAGCGTCAGCGATAAGATTACCATTGCCGAGCTCGTAAGGACCAAGCCCAAGAGCGACGAAAGCAGCACGGATTTTATAACCCGATGACGCAATCTCTCCGTCAAATGCGAACCGCCGATAGAGCAGGACCAATCTGTCAGTCTCCTCGTCGGAAATCTCAACAATTGGATGGCCCCGTTTTTATGCACCGCGGGACTCAAAACATTCCAAGAGCTGACCAGGAAAGTCCAGATGCTGGAGCGCTCAAAACAGGAGTCCTCCTCGGATTCTCAAAATAACAATAGGTGCTGAAGAAACCGGAAGGACGATAATCGCAAAGGCGGAAACTCCGATGATTCTGAATCTTTCAACACTTCGGCTAACCGAAATAAGCAAGGGATGAGCGGACCTAGCGCCAACCAGCCTCGGAAGCCAATGTTCGGAGAGGGAGGAGAATCTCCACTGAAAGAGAAGCTGGATAAGGTCTATTCCTTCAGAAGGGAAAAAATCCGTAAAATATTCAAAGACGCCCTGAAGAACGGTCTACAACTGCCAGAGTCAAAAAGACCGCAGGAAGCGAATAGGACCGACGACCCCAAATACTGCCCCTATCACAGAGTGATAGGTCATGCCATTGAGGACTGCTTCGTCTTCAAAGATTGGGTCGAAAAGCAATACAAGGCAGGAGAGATAGAACTGTCCAAAGGCGTGTTAACAAACAATCAAGCTGCAACCGCCAATTTCATACAAATGGAGACCGAAGTTCTTCGTGAAACCGATTCTTTCAGACATCTGTCTTTCTCTGAAAACAATCGACCATCACGTCATTAAACTGAGAACAGTCGACCACCACTTCATTAAACTGGGAACAATCGACCTCTAAGTCGTTAAACTGGGAATATAAAAAAAATGTAAATAAAAAAAATGTGTAAATAAAAGGAAAATAATGAAAAGCCGAAATGATGGGGCAACTCGCAATAAAAATCAGCGGGTAAAATAAAGATGAAAATAAAGCCGAAATGATAGGGCAACCGCGAATAAAAGCCGAAATGATGGGGCAATCGCGACCTTCGCGATAAGAAAAGCTGAAATGATAGAGCAATCGCGGTAAAACAAAAAATGCAAAAACAAAAAAAAAACGGCAAATGATGAGTCGCTCCTGGTACCATATTCCAGTGCAGCGATGCAGACGCTAACCAAAATCCAATTTCCCAAAATTCTTCCAGCCCTACGGTTAGTCCCCAAATTGACTACCGTATACAATCCACGGGCTCAAATAATTCTCATCACCCTCATGCCCCACCGTAATCACCAGTTACGCGGCTGGTCTCCACCTTTGGAATTATGCTCCATTGAGAAGACCCACTCATGTGTCCTCACGATATATGAGGAGAACAAACCTTTGTGGGATCTTTACGACTCACGAAGGAAGAACACACATGAGAGTCCCCACGACTCCTAAGGAGAAAATACATCTATGGGATCCTTATGACCCGTAGGGAGAGTTTGCTTTTATGGGACCCTCACGGCCCATAAAATTGAAAAGACTTAGATGATAGGGATCTAAACCTGTCGCTTAAGCTATCGCTCCCCAACCCCCAAGTGGCGAATGATGAGTCGCTCCTGGTACCATATTCCAGTGCAGCGATGCAGACGCCAACCAAATTCCAATACCATACCCCAAGTGGCGAATGATGAGTCGCTCCTGGTACCATATTCCAGTGCAGCGATGCAGACGCCAACCAAATTCCAATACCATACCCCAAGTGGCGAATGATGAGTCGCTCCTGGTACCATATTCCAGTGCAGCGATGCAGACGCCAACCAAATTCCAAATCCCATACCCCAAGTGGCGAATGATGAGTCGCTCCTGGTACCATATTCCAGTGCAGCGATGCAAACGCCAACCAAATTCCAAATCCCATACCCCAACGGCGAATGATGAGTCGCTCCTGGTACCATATTCCAGTGCAGCGACGCAGACGCCAACAAAATTCCAAATCCCATACCCCAACGGCGAATGATGAGTCGCTCCTGGTACCATATTCCAGTGTAGACCGTTCTTCGGAACGATGCTCCGAATCCTGGAATCATCCTCCGCTCTTCGGAAAGATGTTCCGAACTCTGGAATCATGCTCCGCCCTTCGGAACGATGCTCCGAATCCTGGAATCATGCTCCGCTCTTCGGAAAGATGTTCCGAACTCTGGAATCATGCTCCGCCCTTCGGAATGATGCTCCGAATCCTAGAATTATGCTCCGCTCTTCGGAAAGATGCTCCGAACCCTGGAATTATGCTCCGATCATCGAAATGATGCTCCGATCTCTGGAATTATGCTCCGCCCATCGGAACGATGCTCCGATCTCTGGAATTATGCTCCGATCTCTGGAATCATGCTCCGCCCTTCGGAATGATGCTCTGAATCCTGGAATCATGCTCCGATCATCGGAATGATGCTCCGATCTCTGGAATTATGCTCCGCCCATCGGAACGATGCTCCGATCCCCTGGAATTATTCTCCGCAAATCGGAATGATGCTCCGACCCTGGAATTATGCTCCGTGCTTCGGAATGATGCTCTGACGTTGGAATTATGCTCCGCGAATCGGAATGATGCTCCGATCCTCGGGAATCATGCTCCCCGGGATGATGCTTCGCCTCCGGAATGATGTTCCACCTCGAAGTTCAGCTTCAAGATCCATCAATTTCATGCACACAACTCAAATGTGCGGTGTGCATTTATTGATGGGGGGCACTTTGTTGGGGTAAAAATTTACACCAACGTTGACCGAGTCAAAGTCAAGTTCAACCCCAAGCCAGGTGGGCCCAAGCCCAGGTCAAGCGGGCCCATGCCCAAGTCGAACCCGCGGCCAGCCTCCTCCATGCTAAAATATAGATCATGTAATAAATAATTTTCATGTAATTTTTTATACATGAATGTATGCAAAATGGGCATAAAGCCAAATTTTTGTAAGCCCATGGCTTATGTGCAAAAATGAAATGGCACATGAGCCATGAGATAGACAAAATGCCATTTTTGTGAAGCACAAGGGGCTATATGTAAATATGTAAGCCTATAAAAGACAACATGATGATGAATAAAGGGGACTTTTCATTCCCTCCACAAAAATTTTAGATCAGAGATCTTTTGTGCCTCCTGCTCCTTCTCCAAGGTTCTAAACCTTCTCATTTCTTTTGAATTAAATCAAGAGTTTTACTCTTTTTTTTCAAAAACTAAGAAGTCTTCCACCACAAAACCCACAAAAGGGAACTTGGATCTACCATTAGATCTCAGAAAGGAGAGATTTTTAGATCTCACATCTCTTGAAGATCAAGATCCAGCCAACAGAGGAGGAAGAGGAAGAACCCCTTTCATCAACCAAAACATTTTAGAAGTTTAACTCCATATATTTACATATATATATATATATATAATAAATATTTCCTTTCTGAAGCATAGCTTCTGGTTCTGGGACTAAAATCCCCTTTGTCTCGCCGGCGCCCAGCGCTCGAGCGCAAAACGCCCACGTGCCGACACGTGGCGCGCTTGCGCTCAGGCACACTGCGCTCGAGCGCAAAGCGCCCAGATGCCGACACGTGGCGCGCTTGCGCTCAGGCGCACTGCGCTCGAGCGCAAAGCGCCTACATGCCAACACGTGGCGTGCTGCGCTCAGGCGCACTGCGCTCGAGCGCAAAGCGCCCACGTGCCGACACATGGCGTGCTTGCACTCACGCGCACTGCGCTCAAGCGCAAAACGCCCACGTGCCGACACATAGCCCGCACAGTGCTCAAGGCGCTGGCCCCACGCATCCCTTGGATGCATTTTCCCCCTCTTTATGTACATACATATATATATATATATATATATATATATATATATATATATATGTATAAATATTTACACACACATGTACCCCCGTAAAAACTCTGCGTGGCTCCCGATATATCCAAAAAACCCCTTTCAAAACACAACACACGTACACTGCGCATTGAGTTCGCATGGCCAGTTTAACCCGTCAATCGGAGGTTCCCTCGCCCCAAAGGCCAGGGGTAATTAATGGCAACTTAGTCCGCGGCTGCCGGAGATTCGGTTCCCCATAATCAATAAACCCCGGCCTACCCTAGACAGGGGGAATCTGTAGTATACGCCTGACAAGCGCGTGCGTATTCCCATCTCAATGGGTGACGAAAAACACCCTACAGGGATGCCAACTCAAGTTTCTACTTCACTAACTTGAGAATTAGTGAAGCAAACACCCTAAACTAAAGCGCTAGTCTAGTAGATGATGGAGAAATAGGAAGTGGGTTCTGTTTAGAATTTTGTTTCTCACAATCTATCTCACTTTGGATCAAACCCTAGCAAGCTTTTTCCTTTTAGCGATGAAGAAGAAGAAGAAATGAAAGAGATGATAATGATGAAGTGAGAAAGCTAACCATGGTGAGTGAGTATCATATACTAACTCTTGTAGAGACATAACCATAACTAACACTTATGGTTGGGTTAAGAAATATCCATGGTAAAAACAAACTCAAGTGGACTTAGTCAATGCATCCACAAGCTTCATGCATTGATCTAATCCTCCACTTAATTTTGTAATTACTTAAAATATAAAAACCCAACATAATAGATAGCATGGTGTAAGTCTCATACACCCAAGTCATGTGTATCATCAACCATGATACAATATTAAAACACATTTTTAATATATATCATATATACATTAAAGTTGTGCTCATGTGAGAAAAAGCCTAAAGTGAACAAGTGTTAGTTAATGTAAACTAGTATATCAAATATACAATTATACAATAAATTATTAAATCAACACTTGACTTAATAATCCGGCCATATCACATATAACCGACTAACATCCAATGTATCGTCTTATCGAATCAACACTTGATTCGATAACCCGGCTATATCATATATAACCGACCGATACAAAAAGTCGCGAGAATAGAATACGGTATCACATACACGCATCATTCTCGGTCTTGCACATATCACATATGCGCTCCTATTTCGTTTTGCCTGAGCCAGTAAAACCTCTATGTAGGACTCTAAAGACTCGTCAATACGCCGGCAGTAAGTGATGATCATATCAAGCATCCATAAGCCGTCAACGGTACTAGCTGGACGTAACGGCTACCCGGGTATTGAGCGATCAGAAGATCAGCAAGCAAGCCCGCTCCAACTCCTGTAAAAGCCTGCCGGTAACACTTCCCGTACAGTCCGGCCTCCTCGTCTGATATGTCGCATATTAAGTCTAGGGGTGGTAAATGTCAGACCCCAATAACCGATAAGTCGTGCCGATGTGAGGCTCATAACGGGTCGAGAAACTACTAGTAACACTTACCAGTAAATCTCTATATCAGCCCTGACCAGGGACTTCCCTGTCACGGCCAATCGAGCACAGCGCAACATCAACCCCCAATACCGGGAGAGACGAAACCCCTCTTATCGCTCATTGCCTCCATGTGACTCGGGACTGTACCCAAAAACCACCGTTTTGCACACCCTCATGGACGTGGTACGGTGTAAATCAAAGCACAGTAGGAATCACACAAGACTCTATGACGATCTCGGGTCTTCAGACTAACCTGCACAAGTGTCACCAGAGAACTGTCATCTGACGTGAGGTATAATACCATCTGGGAGTTCTCGACGAGTCCGTCCAGTGTGCTCAGTCTCCATTGAGCACCCGTATACCATCTCTGATGTCAAACACCAATGGATATGGGAACATCCATCGCCCATCTTATGGGTCGAGAAGCGTATACGCTAGTCTACACTGGTATATCGATGTCCCGTCTCGATACACCTACGACTTGGGACCTTGAAGGATGTACTTGTGGACTACCATATCCCCACTAGTATGATCCGCATCATAGTGCAGGTAGTCAAGTACATATCCTAAGGGCTTTACCAACATGTAACTATAAGACAGTATAAAGAGACAAGTATACATGTTAAAGTAAAGAGCAACCAGATAGCATACTATCATGTCGAGCAAGAAAGTCCTCTCTATATATGTCCAAGCATCCAATATAATATACATCATCTGTACAATACTGGCCTCTAGGGCATACATACAACTAACAATCTCCCACTTGCACTAAGGCCAGCTGTTGTAATATCGCATACAAAGCATCCCGAAGAGTCTCTCAAACTGTATCTGGGGAATGGCCTTCGTGATGTTAGTTATATGTATGCCCTAGAGGCCATTACTGTACATTGGATGTATATTGTAGTGGATGCTGGGACATATATAGGGAGGACTTTCTTGCTCGACATGATAGTATGCTATCTGGTTACACTTTACCTTAACGTGTATACTGATTGCCTCTCTGTTACATGTTGGTAAAGCCCTTAGGATGTGTACTTGACTATCTGGACTATGATGCGGATCATACTAGTGGGGACATGGTAGTCCATAAGTACATCCTTCAAAGTCCCTAGTCGTGGGTGTATCGAGATGGGGCATCGATATACCAGAGTAGACTAGCGTGTACCCTCTCGACCCATACAGATGGGCGATGGATGATCCCATATCCATTGGTGTTTGACATCGGAGATGATATACGGGTGCTCAGTGGAGACTGGGTACACTGGACGGACTCGCCGAGAACTCCCAGATGGTATTATACCTCACGTCAGATGGCAGTTCTCTGGTGACACTGGTACAGAGTAGTCTGTTGACCCGAGATCGTCATAGAGTCTTGTGTGGTTCCCACTATACTTTGATTTCCATCTTACCACGTCCAAGAGGGCGTGCAAAACGGTGGTTTTTGGGTACAGTCCCGAGTCACATGGAGGCAATGAGCGATAGGAGGGGATTCGTCTCTCCCGGTATAGGGAGTTGATGTTGCGCTGTGTTCGATTGGCTATAACAGGAAATCCCTGGCCAGGGTTGCTGAGATTTACTGGTAAGTGTTACCAGTAGTTTCTCGAAGTGTTATAGACCTCATATCGACACGACTTATCGAGCTATTGGGGTCTGACGTTTACCACCCCTAGGCGAGATATGCGACATATCAGACGATCAGACCGGACTGTACGGTAGTGTTACTGGTCGGATTCACTGGAGTGTGAGCGGGCTTGCTCGTCGATCTTCAGATCGCTCAATACCCGGGTGGCCGTTACGTTTAGCAGACCGCTTGCGGCTTGTGGGTGCTTGATATGATCATCACCTGCTGCCGGCGTATTGACGAGTCTTTAGAGTCCTACACAGAGGTTTCCTGGCTCAAGCGAAACGAAATAGGAGCGCATATGAGATATGTGCGGGACCGAGAATGATACCAGTATGTGATACTGTATTCGATTCTCGCGATGTGACATTGATCGGTTATATGCGATATAGCCGAGTTATCGGATCAAGTGTTGATTCGATAAGTTGTTACTAATGATACTAGTCGGTTATATGCGATATGACCGGATCGTTAAATCAAGTGTTGATTTAATGCATAATTATATATTTGATATATTACTTTGCATTAACTAGTATCGGTTCACTTTAAGATGGATTTTCTCACTCGGATGTGCAAGTTGTATATGTGATATACCTTTGTGCATATACATTGTATCATGTTTGATGATACATGTTGACTTGTGCTTGTGTAAAGATTAAACCATGATTATATGAATGGTTAGGGTTTTATATACTTATTCATTTATTTATATTCATTATTCATTTAAGGAAAAGAAAAGAAAAATGGTGGCATTCTTTTGTTCATTCATGAAGCTTCATGAATACTTTGACTTAGTCACCATTTTTGTCTTCATTCCTAACCTAACCATTCACTTAACTTGGGTTTAGTCTCTACACATAACCTTGGTCATGTTATGATAAAGATTGGATTATTCTTTTCTTTTTAATTAACTTATCATAATACATTCTTCTTCTTCTTCATTCAACTCAAGAAGAAAACCTAAGGTCCATCAATGGTGATTGATGATTTAGAGTGAGAAATCCAATTCTAAAGTCTACCCACTTTCTATTTCTTCATCCTCTACCTCTTGCCAAGTAGTAGAGTGTGTTTCCTTCACAAGTTTTTAGGGCTAAGTGAAGGTGGAGCTTGATTTAGCGATGCCTCGACGTAGATCATCTTCGGCTATGGACATCGACGACCTAGCTCGTTTTCTCTCCGACGAAGCCGACTTTAGAGCTCGGATTTCTTTTGGACAGCGGAGATGACTTCGTTGCGGAGCTATGGAGGTGGAGCACCGGATCTACAAAGGTTGTATTTCCGTATTCTCATTAGTTAAGTGTTAGCTAGTTATCTTTTCGCCTAGACATCTAGCCATCGATCCGTATTTTAGGATTTCCGGCACCTAGAATTTTTTAATTTGGCATGTTCGATGCCTTGAGTGACCTCACTAGAGTGTCTAGGAACCCTACAGTGGTATCAGAGCCTAGCTAGAGCCTTAGGCGAAGTCCAGACGAAATTTGAAGTCCGAACGAACCCGAAACCCCGAACCAATATTGCTCTCTGTCCAGATTTTAAAATTGTGGATTTTTCAAGATTAAAAATATCCAGAAAATCAAGCAGGGTTTTCTAAGAATTACTGTAAATTTCGTGGGCCTAAATCAACTTTACCACCGCGTTTCCGCGGCACGAGCATGGCTCGTGCGGCGGAAGCGCGGCCGATTTTGTCGTTTTGTGCATTTTGTTTTCACAGTAATTCTCAGATTTCTGTGCTGATTTTCCTGGGATATTTTTATATTTATTATACAGATGAGTTTTCTGTAGTTGTTTTGGGGATTCGGTATATCGATCGGAGTATCAAATTTTGTCTGTGTGGCTTTCCGGATAAATTTTAGAATATGTTAAAAAGTTCGACCGGATATAAATACCCAATTTTTCCCCTGTCGGGAAATTTCCAAGTGTTGGATTTTTCCGTAGTTTGACGACGTTCTAAGTAGTGCAAGTAACACGATGGACCCTCTAGAAGACAACAAACCTTAACTCGATTATGTGACCGTCTTGAACTGCCCTTTGAACCTTCGGATTTGGGGCAGTACGGCGTGCCACATGTGAGGCGTTGGCTTGACCCTTCTACGGCTGGACCGTTGGTACTGAGGCACGAACTGAATGTTGTTAGACTTGTTTCATGTGTTGATCTGTATCGGGAAAACTTGGGTGTTCGATTGTTCGATCGGAAAGTTTGACATTTTCTATTTATCCGGAATGGGATACAATAATTGGAATTCACAATAAGTTATGTGATAACTGAATGAATGTTATAAACATAGCAGTTTAGTCTCACTTGATCGGTTGCCACGGAATTTTGATGTGATCAAAAGTCCGTCGCAATCACGTAGCGTACGCGGATACTCGCCGGGTAAACTTAATAGACAGCCTCACTCCATAGCCCCGACCAAGTGACTGTAGGAGAACCCCGTCGCCGAAAGCATCCGTTCGGGTGCTCGCGGCATCGGTGTTCCGCCTTGGTGCACTTCGTCGATGGTATCAGGGGTGCGGCCGTCTACTGAAGTTTGCAACGAGCATTCGATCAGGATGTCGGGAATCCTGTTGAATTTCCCGACTTAATGTTGAAAAGAGTTTTCGATAATGAGACTAAAATGCGGAGTTTATAATTGTTAGGCATGCGATGTCTAAGTAATTCATTTGGTCAGGCATGCGATGTCTGAGGAGATTACGGATTCCAACTGTTGTAGTTTTACACTTTCTTTTCTGTGACCGTAAGTGTAATATGTGATATCGCCGGTTTCGTTGCTATATGTCAACGACAATTGGGATGCGTATATTTACTTACGTTGATGACATGTGATGTTATGTGTTGCTGGATATGTTATATTGGATCGTCGTGATTGAATAGCCGGGGGTTTTTATGTGAGATGAGTGTTTTTCATTTTCATTCATGTAAAAAACTTGTATGTAATATTCTTTTATTGGGGCGCTTCCAGGTAGCGGAAGTAGTCACCGTTTGTATATTATTTACTTTTCCGCACTAGGATAGACCCAAGGAGGAGGGCACAAGTAACCGGGTTCTGGAGTCCAGTGGGAGACCAACTCGAGGAGTCGAGTCCGGGTCTGCTAACTCCAGAATTGGTAGGGTTGCTTGCCGCTCTCGTAGGGGTCTAGGGGTGTGGGTTTGGCTATTCATCACGACCGTGGAATCCGTGTTTTATACTGGCTCGTATTGAAAACACGGACGTCCTAGTATATCCAATATTTCATATTTTTCTTCTGCTGCGATATCTGTGATGCGATCATGTGATGTTCTGTGATAGATACAGTATATAGTATATATGATATATTAAATAGACGTTACTTATGTTTTACACCCGCGCTAGCCCTGCCCCGCTCTGTCGTTAGTTACCTAACCTAACGGTTCACGAGGGGACATCGAGGCGAATGCGGATGGCATAAGTGTACGTCATATCTATCTATGATGTTTAGGTAACTTAAAATGATGGGACTTCATTAATGAGATTAATGAAATAAAAGAAACCTAAGATGTTGTAGAATCGAATTTCAAAATAAAACAGGTAGCTACAGTTCTTGCTTTGCACAGCGGTATATGTGATATATCCTGCACCTTATTCGATAAGGAAAGGACCGAGATCTCTTCACCGGGAGTGACTCCTTTAGCAATAACTGGCAGATGCTACACCCTCGGTTTGTCTTTTGATTGCTTTTAAAAGTTTTTGCTTTGCACGGTGATATATATGATATATCCCGCACCTCATTCGACGAGGAAAGGACCGACGATCCCTTCACCGGGAGTGACTCCTTTAGCATAACAAGAAAAGCCTCAAAAGCACTCCATTTTAAAATCATTTGATTCTACAACGATATCAAGTTCATTATGCAATAGGTTTTCAGGAAAACCTGTCGTAGCCCTCCGTCATTTCAGATAAGTTGTATATAGTATTCGTGCTGCATTTGTTGGCTTTCGTCAAGGTGCAGTGTGCGGTAGCTATATGCTGCTTATCTGCTAGCATACGATGCGATTGGATTAGGGTAGTCGTGCGACTTTGTTGGCTTTCGTCAAGGGTCGTGCGGGTGGGTTTAATTCGATCAAGAAATGTACGGGTTGAACTTGACTAGCGGGCTATGGTTTGTTGGCTTTCGTCAAGGTCATAGCACATTAGGGGCAAAATATTATCGGGAATTTCAAGTGTTGAAATTTGCAATGAGATTGCATACCTTTTATGAGATAGTTGGATCCCGATACCCGCTGCGAGTAAGAGTTACTCCTGGGAGAGTTTTATACATTACAATTAGCCGATCAAGTAGGTGTCTAGAAAGGTGTCAACGAGGTTACGCCTCTGGGAAAACGAGGTTTACATTAATTAGGTTCGTGCGAAAGCACGGGGGACCTCCCTCAAAGTACCGACACTGGCCTGGCTGAAAGATCGACGAACTTGTAGTGTGTAATTAATCCCGGCTAGTCTTTCCTTTTAAGGTTTGAAGGAAGATTTGATAAAAAGCAGTGGGAGCCATCCTGATTAGATAAAATAATAACCAATCTATTCTTGCAAGAGCGCACGCTGAGTGTTTTCTTCTCTCTCTCCTGATAGCGACCATGTCACGCCTTAATCAAGATAATAAAACGGATTATTGACCGAACCCGCTTGTTATACTGAGCTGGGGAACGTTGGTCCCGCTCCAACTTATAAATGTTATAAGACAGAGCAGGAAATTGGGGATTACCAGAATTCCCGTGCCGCCCAAAAGAAGAGAGTGCATGCTGATGCATCATCTTCGGGTGTGTTCGTTACAAAGAACTGTTTCTCAGTATCCTCCGCATCCTTGGTATATGATACCGGATCAGGATCCCAGATATGTAATCTGTTACATAGGGCTACAAAAGGGTAGAAAAACTGAGAACGGGTGATAAGTTTCATGAGGCAGAAAACGGGGCAAGTGTTGCAGCCAAGTCTGTCGGTCACTGTCACCCTGTATTACCGATACATTGATTCTGAACGAATGTTATTAGATACCGAACCTGATATACAAAATCATATATGTCTCTTTATTAGTAAAGAAACGATAAAATTTTGTATTGTTGGATAATGTTTTGAACATTTCCTATATCAAAAGTTGATCGGTTCAGGCACGTTATCTAAAAGCATTAATGTTCTAAATCAAACTACAGTTCTTCGTATACAGAACACACACAAGAGGAAGAGTTCAGAAATGAATGAATTCTTCTTGAGGTATTGTAGACTAGGTCATATCAATGCGACCTGACTAGCTGGAGTTACATTTAGATGCATATTTAAATCTGTTTGAATTTACATCTTATGAAACTCGCCAGTCATGTCACAAAGATAAGATGACCATAGCTCTGTTTATTGAAAACAGAGAAAAAGTTAGTGAACTCTTGGGATGATACATGTTGATGTATGTAGGTCCCCTGTCTACACATGCCAGGACTGGTTCTTTATACTTCATTACGTTCTCTGATGATCTCTTTAGATTCAGACATATGTTCTTGTTGAAACACAAGTTCGAACCTTTTGAGATATTCACAGAATATAAGTTAGAAGTAGAGAACCAATACGGGTATAAGTATTATGTCCTATGATGAGATCAAGGAGGAGAATACTTGTGCATGGAATTCCTGGATCATTCTAAAGGAGAATGAGATTCTCTCTCAGCATTACTCCTCCGTATACACCATAGTACGATGGTATATCGGGGCGGAGCAGATACACCCTATTTGATATGGTGTGCTCTATGATGAGTAATACTGAGTTACCTTTTTCCTTAGGGGGTTATGCACTTGAGAAGTTGCATACCTATTGAATAGGGTTCGAATCAAATCAGTTCCTACCACTTCATATGTGATATGGAAGGGGAAGAGCCCATATCCTAAGTTAGTTAAGATTTGGGGTTGTCCGGCCTATGTCTAAAAGCAAAATCCGGACAAGCTCGAGGCAAGGTCTGTAATGTACAACTGGAAAGGTTCCAGCCATACAAAATACAGCAGATGATTTGGTACAACCTAAGGATTCAGTAGATTCCAACGAACCTCAGCCTCTCCGCCGATCTAGTAGGGTTCCTCACCCACCTGAGAGATACTTCGGTTGCTCTATGACAGTGGTAGCGAGGATTACATCATGAGATGATGACCCAACTAGTTTCGTGCTGGCCATCAAGAGTAGAGACTCTGTAAGAATGGCTGGATGTTTAGCGATCTGAGATGGAATCCTTATACACCAACAAAGTATGGACTTTAGTTGCTATATCTGAAGGGTTAAATCCCCATCAGGAGCAAGTATATCTTGAGAAGATTACTTGGTGTACATGGAAAGGTTGAGACTTTCAAAGCTAGACTTGTTAAAGATTTTCATCATCAACCAGGCGTGGATTGTGGTGAAACCTCTTCAAGTAGCTATGCTTAAGTCCATCCAGATCCTACTTGCCACGGCTACATACCATGACTACGATATCTGGTGGTTGGGTGTCATGACAGCTCTTCTAAAATGATGTTTTAGAAGAGTGCGTCTATAAGTATACAGCCAGAGGGGTTCGTAGACAGTGGGAGCAGCGGAAACGCGTGCAAGATACTTTATAGGATAAAGCAGGCATCGCGGAGTTGGAACATCTGTTTTGATGAAATAGTCAAAGAAGTTGACATCATCAAAATGGTAGATGAACCTTGTATAAACAAAAAGGTAGTAGGGAGTATGGTGGTGATCCTCGTAGAGTACGTGGATGACATACTCTTGATAAGAAAGGAGTTTCTTATGCTACGCTCGATCAATCTCCGTTTATCACAAAGATTCTCCATATAGGATCAAAATGATACCTCCTAAATCCTGTGTTTTAGATCTATGAGATAGATTTAATTGGATGTTAGGATTCTCACTAGTTGTAGTGAGATGATATCAATAGATCCTGGGGAGAATCACTGGAAGGGTTCCAGGGTGATAAAGACGACTGAATGTCAGTCGCAGGCATTGTCTTTACCCTCAGTAAAGGGACGGTATGTTGGAAGAGTTCCAAGCTAGATACCGTGACATACTAGACGATAAAGGCTGGATACATCGCTACTTATGATGCTACTAAAGAGGATGTTTGGATGTATAATGGTTCATGAGATGAACTATGTTCCTACCATTGTGAGATAATGGAGTTGTGGCTTATGCCAAGGAACGCCGGTCCCATCAGTGATCCAGACTTATTCTAAGGCAGTATCACCTGATCGTGGAAATGGTTGATCTCCAGAGTGATCGTGGCAAGGAGAGCAGACTTAGAGGATAACGCAGCGGATCCACTCACGAAGGCCTATTCCCAGAGAGAGACTTTTATGGGATGGTTGAGTATGAGATACTACAACCACTGCCACAGATGGCCCTAGTGCAAGTGGGAGATTGTTAGTTATATGTATGCCCTAGAGGCCATTACTGTACATTGGATGTATATTGTAGTGGATGCTGGGACATATATAGGGAGGACTTTCTTGCTCGACATGATAGTATGCTATCTGGTTACACTTTACCTTAACGTGTATACTGATTGCCTCTCTGTTACATGTTGGTAAAGCCCTTAGGATGTGTACTTGACTATCTGGACTATGATGCGGATCATACTAGTGGGGACATGGTAGTCCATAAGTACATCCTTCAAAGTCCCTAGTCGTGGGTGTATCGAGATGGGGCATCGATATACCAGAGTAGACTAGCGTGTACCCTCTCAACCCATACAGATGGGCGATGGATGATCCCATATCCATTGGTGTTTGACATCGAAGATGATATACGGGTGCTCAGTGGAGACTGGGTACACTGGACGGACTCGCCGAGAACTCCCAGATGGTATTATACCTCACGTCAGATGGCAGTTCTCTGGTGACACTGGTACAGAGTAGTCTGTTGACCCGAGATCGTCATAGAGTCTTGTGTGGTTCCCACTGTGCTTTGATTTCCATCTTACCACGTCCAAGAGGGCGTGCAAAACGGTGGTTTTTGGGTACAGTCCCGAGTCACATGGAGGCAATGAGCGATAGGAGGGGATTCGTCTATCCCGGTATAGGGAGTTGATGTTGCGCTGTGTTCGATTGGCTATAACAGGAAATCCCTGGCCAGGGTTGCTGAGATTTACTGGTAAGTGTTACCAGTAGTTTCTCGAAGTGTTATAGACCTCATATCGACACGACTTATCGAGCTATTGGGGTCTGACGTTTACCACCCCTAGGCGAGATATGCGACATATCAGACGATCAGACCGGACTGTACGGTAGTGTTACTGGTCGGATTCACTGGAGTGTGAGCGGGCTTGCTCGTCGATCTTCAGATCGCTCAATACCCGGGTGGCCGTTACGTTTAGCAGACCGCTTGCGGCTTGTGGGTGCTTGATATGATCATCACCTGCTGCCGGCGTATTGACGAGTCTTTAGAGTCCTACACAGAGGTTTCCTGGCTCAAGCGAAACGAAATAGGAGCGCATATGAGATATGTGCGGGACCGAGAATGATACCAGTATGTGATACTGTATTCGATTCTCGCGATGTGACATTGATCGGTTATATGCGATATAGCCGAGTTATCGGATCAAGTGTTGATTCGATAAGTTGTTACTAATGATACTAGTCGGTTATATGCGATATGACCGGATCGTTAAATCAAGTGTTGATTTAATGATTTAATGCATAATTATATATTTGATATATTACTTTGCATTAACTAGTATCGGTTCACTTTAAGATGGATTTTCTCACTCGGATGTGCAAGTTGTATATGTGATATACTTTTGTGCATATACATTGTATCATGTTTGATGATACATGTTGACTTGTGCTTGTGTAAAGATTAAACCATGATTATATGAATGGTTAGGGTTTTATATACTTATTCATTTATTTATATTCATTATTCATTTAAGGAAAAGAAAAGAAAAATGGTGGCATTCTTTTGTTCATTCATGAAGCTTCATGAATACTTTGACTTAGTCACCATTTTTGTCTTCATTCCTAACCTAACCATTCACTTAACTTGGGTTTAGTCTCTACACATAACCTTGGTCATGTTATGATAAAGATTGGATTATTCTTTTCTTTTTAATTAACTTATCATAATACATTCTTCTTCTTCTTCATTCAACTCAAGAAGAAAACCTAAGGTCCATCAATGGTGATTGATGATTTAGAGTGAGAAATCCAATTCTAAAGTCTACCCACTTCCTATTTCTTCATCCTCTACCTCTTGCCAAGTAGTAGAGTGTGTTTCCTTCACAAGTTTTTAGGGCTAAGTGAAGGTGGAGCTTGATTTAGCGATGCCTCGACGTAGATCATCTTCGGCATGGACATCGACGACCTAGCTCGTTTTCTCTCCGACGAAGCCGACTTTAGAGCCCGGATTTCTTTTGGACAGCGGAGACGACTTCGTTGCGGAGCTATGGAGGTGGAGCACCGGATCTACAAAGGTTGTATTTCCGTATTCTCATTAGTTAAGTGTTAGCTAGTTATCTTTTCGCCTAGACATCTAGCCATCGATCCGTATTTTAGGGTTTCCGGCACCTAGAATTTTTTAATTTGGCATGTTCGATGCCTTGAGGGACCTCACTAGAGTGCCTAGGAACCCTACACGTGAGTGGATCCGCGGTGTTGTTCTTCGTGTCAACCCTCCTGACCTCGATCTCCCGGCGATCAACTATCTCCCGGATCAGGTGATACCGCCTCAGAATATGCCTGGATCACTGATGGGACCTGGGTTCCTTGGCCAAAGCCACCGCTCCATTGTTATCGCAATACAAAGGTATTGGATGCTCAATGGATGGAACCACTCCAAGTTTAGTAATAAACTTCTTGATCCAGACAGCCTCTTTGGCAGCATCGTTGGCAGCGATGTATTCAGCCTCCATCGTCGAGTCTGCCACGGTTTCCTGCTTGGAACTCTTACAGCTAACCGCCCCTCCGTAAAGGGTAAAGACAAATCCCGACTGCGACTTAGAGTCGTCCTTATCACTCTGGAAGCTCGGATCGGTAAAGGACTCCACTTGGAGTTCTCCATTACCATACACCAAGAGCATCTCTTTAGTCCTTCGCAAGTACTTGAGAATGCTCTTCACAGCTGTCCAGTGACTCTCTCCAGGATCAGCTTGATACCTACTCACTATACTTAGTGAGTATGCTACATCGGGTCTGGTACATAGCATCGCATACATGATAGAGCCTACAGCCGAAGCATAGGGTATCCCTTGCATGCGAGCTCTCTCCAAATCAGTGTTTGGGAGACATCTCTTTGGAGAGAGTGAGCTCTGAGATCGTGGGTAAAAACCCACGTTTGGACTCTTCCATACTAAACCTCTTTAGTATGGTGTCAATGTACCTGGATTGGGACAATCCCATTATCCTTTTAGATCTATCTCTATAGATCATAATTCCCATATGCAGGAGGCATCACCAAGATCTTTCATTAAGAATCTTTGTGATAAGAAGAGCTTGACCGATTGCAGCATAGGAATGTCATTTCCTATCAAGAGTATGTCGTCCACGTACAATACGAGGAAGACAACCTTACTCTCTGCCACCTTCTTGTAGATACAAGATCCATCTACGTTTTTGACGAAATCAAACTCTTTGATAACGACGTCAAAGCAGATGTTCCAACTCCGCGATGCTTGCTTTAATCCATAAATGGATTTAAGTAGCTTGCACACCTTCCCGCTGCTCCCACTATCTACAAAGCCCTCTGGCTGAGTCATGTACACGCACTCTTCTAAATCACCGTTTAGAAAGGCGGTCTTAACATCCATTTGCCAGATTTCGTAGTCATGATATGCAGCGATGGAAAGCATGATCCGGATGGATTTAAGCATAGCCACTGGAGAAAAGGTTTCGTCATAGTCCACACCTGGTCTTTGACGAAAACCTTTTGCAACAAGTCTAGCTTTGAAAGTCTCCACTTTCCCATCTACACCAAGTTTTTTCTTGAAGATCCACTTGCTCCTAATGGGTTTTACCCCTTCAGGAGCATCTTCCAAAGTCCATACTTTGTTGGTGTACATGGATTCCATCTCGGACCGCATTGCATCCAGCCATTTCACTGAGTCCCCACTCGTGATGGCCTGCTCGAAGCTAGTTGGGTCATCATCAACCATGATGCAATCCTCGCTCCCACCATCCATGAGAAAACCGTAGTATCTCTCAGGTGGGTGAGGAACCCTACTAGATCGGCGGAGAGGCTGAGGTTTGTTGGGAACTACTGAATCCTCCGGTTCTACTGAATCTTCAGTTTGAGTTTGTGTAGCCGGAATTTCTTCCAGTTCTACCTTGTCGCCATTAATTTCTTTTGTAAGAAATTCCTTTTCTAAAAAGGTGGCATGTCGAGAAACAAACACTTTTTGTTCCTCAGTATGGTAGAAAAGATATTCATGTGAATGTTTGGGATATCCCACAAACTTGCATAGAACTGACCGTGCCTCGAGTTTGTCCGGATTTTGCTTTTTGACATAGGCCGGACAACCCCATATCTTAACTCGTTTAAGACATGGTCTCTTCCCACTCCATATCTCATATGGTGTGGTAGGTACAGATTTAGATGGAACTTGATTCAATAGGTATGCTGTTGTCTCCAGCGCATACCCCCAGAAAGAAATAGGTAACTCAGTTGTGCTCATCATAGAGCGCACCATATCTAATAGGGTGCGGTTCCTCCGTTTAGATACACCGTTGTGCTGTGGTGTATATGGAGGAGTCAGCTGAGAGAGAATCTCATTCTCTTTTAGGAAGTCCAGGAATTCATTGCTCAAGTATTCACCTCCTCGATCAGATCGAAGGATTTTAATATTTTTCCCAGTTTGGTTCTCGACTTCTTGTTTATATTCTCTAAATTTCTCAAAAGCTTCTGATTTGTGTTTCATCAGGAACACATATCCGAATCTAGAAAGATCGTCAGTGAATGTAATGAAGTACGCAGAACCATTCCTGGCATGTGTAGACATGGGGCCGCATACATCACTATGTACCAGTTCCAAGAGTTCCGTAACTCTCTCTCTGTGTCCCGTAAACGGAGTTTTGGTCATCTTGCCTTTGAGACATGACTGGCAAGTGTCATAAGATGAAAATTCAAACGGATTTAAATATCCATCCTTCTGCAACTTAGCTAGTCGTGTCGCATTGATGTGACACAGTCTACAATGCCATAAGAAGGATTCGTTCATTTCTGAACTCTTCCTCTTGTGTGTGTTTGTTATGCTCAGAACTGTTGATTGATTTAGAACATAAATGCAATTGCACATCGTGCCTGATCCAACCAACTTTTGGTTTAGAAAAATGTTAATAACATTATCCTGTAATACAAAATTATATCTCTCTTTACTCAACAAAGAAACCGATATAATGTTGCATATCAGGTTCGGCATGTAATAGCATTCGTTCAGAATCAATGTATTACCCGTTGGCAATACAAGGTGATATTCCCCGACGGTTTTAGCTGCAACAATTGCACCATTTCCAACCCTTATGTCTTTATCACCTTCTCCAAGTTCTCTACCTTTCCTAAGCCCATGTAACTGATTACATATATGGGATCCTGACCTGGTATCTAATACCCAGGACGTAGAGGAAATGGAGAAACGGTTCTCTGTAACGAACACACCCGAAGAAAATGCATCAACATGTACTTTCTTCATTCGGGTGGCATGGGAATCCTGGTATTCCCCTATATCCTGTTCAGTCTTATAACTCTTATAAGAAAGAACGGAACCAACGTTCCCCAACACAGTATAACATGCGGGTTCGGTCAATACATCCATTATTATTATCTTGATTAAGGCATGATATGGTCGCTACCTGGAGAGAGAGAGAAGAAAACACTTTAGCGTATGCTCTTGCAAGATCAGATTGGTTATTATTTTATCTAATCAGGATGGCTCCCACTGTTTTTATCAAATCTTCCTTCAAACCCTAAATGGAAAGACTAGCCGGGATTAATTACACCCTACAACTTCGTCAATCTTTCAGCCAGGCCAGTGTCGGTACTTTGAAGGAGGTTCCCCGTGCTTTCGCACGGACCTAATTAAAGTAACCTCGTTTTCCCAGAGGCATAACCCCGTTGACACCTTTCTAGACACCTACTTGATCGGCTAATTGTCCTGTGTAAAACTCTCCCGGGAGTAACAATTACTCGCAGTGGGTATCGGGATCCAACTATCTCATAGAAGGTATGCAATCTCATTGCAAATTTCAACACTTGAAATTCCCGATAATATTTTGCCCCTAACCTCTATGACCTTGACAAAGGCCAACAAATTATAGGATGCTAGTCAAGTTCAACCCGTCATTTCTTGATTGAATCAAACCCACCCGCACGACCCTTGACAAAGGCCAACAAGGTCGTACAACTACCCCAAAACAATCTGCATTATATGCATAAGCAGATAAGCATCATTCAGCTACCGCACACTACGCCTTGACAAAGGCCAACAAACGCAGCACGAATACTAAATAGTTCTTGTCTGAAATGACGAAGGGTTACAACAGGTTTTTCTGAAAACCTATTGCGTAATGAACTTGATATCGTCGTAGAATCGAGTGAATTTTGAAATGGAGTGTTTTTTATGCTTTAAGTAGTTTTGCTAAAGAGGTTACTCCCGGTGAAGGGATCTCGGCTCTTTCCTCATCGAATAAGGTGCAGGACATATCATATATATCGCTATGCAAAGCTCAACTCCAAAAGCAATCAAAAACAAACCGAGTGTTGTAGCATCTGCCAGTTTTGCTAAAGAGATCACTCCCGGTGAAGGGATCTCGGCTCTTTCCTCATCGAATAAGGTGCAGGGTATATCATATATACCGCTATGCAAAGCAAAACTGTAGCTACCCTTTTTTTGAAAAATTTGATTCTACAACATCTTTTAGGTTTCTGTTCTTTCATTAATCACATTAATGAAGTCCCATCATTTAAGTCACCTACACATCACAGATAAATACGACGTACACTTATGCCATCCGCATTCGCCTCGATGTCCCCTCGTGCACCGTTAGGTTAGGTAACTAACGGCAGAGCGGGGCAGGGCTAGCGCGGGTGTACAACATAAGTAACGCCTATATAATATATCATATATACTATATACAGTATTTATCACATCACATCACATGATCACATCAAAGATATCGCAGCAGAAGAAACATATGAAACATTGGATATACTAGGACGTCCGTGTTTTATTTTGAGCCTCTATAAAACACGGATTCCACGGTCGCGACGAATAGCCAAACCCACACCCCTAGACCCCTACGAGAGCGGCAAGCAACCCTACCAATTCTAGAGTTAGGAGACCCGGACTCGACTCCTCGAGTTGGTCTCCTACTGGACTCCAGAACCCGGTTACTTGTGCTCTCCTCCTTGGGTCTATCCTAGTGCGGAAAAGTAAATAATATACAAAAGGTGACATCAACCTCATCCCAGAAGTGCCCCAATAAAAGAATATTACATACATTTAATTTTACATGAATGAAAATGAAAACTCTCATCTCACATAAAAAACCCCAGCTATTCAGAACGCGACGATCCAATATAACATATCCAGCAACACATAACATCACATGTCATCAACGTAAGTAAATATGCGCATCCCAATTGTCGTTGACATATAGCAACGAAACCGGCGATATCACATATTGCACTTACGGTCACAGAAAAGAAAGTGTAAAACTACAACATTTGGAATCCACAATCTCTTTAGACATCGTAAATCCGAAATATCACATACTTCGCATTTCATGTCTAACTGTATGAATTCCACATATTGTATCACATTCCAGATAAATAGACAGTATTAAACTTTCCGATCGAATAATCAAACACCCAAGATTTCCATAATAGCTCAACACTTGAGCGGAGTTCAAAAATTCCAGAATACATCACAGTAGCAACGGTCCAGCCGTAGAAGGGTCAAGCCAACGCCTCACACGTGGCACGCCGTACTGCCCCAAACCCTAAGGTTCAAAAGGCAGTTCAAGACGGTCACATAATCGAGTTAAGGTTTGTTGTTTTCTAGAGGGTCCATCGCGTCACATGCACGTATTTCCGAAAGATTTAAACCCGAGAAAAATTCAACACTTGAATGTTTTTCGTGCCGGAAAAAATTGAGTTAATGATATCCGTTCGAACATTTTAATACTTTCTAAATTATCCGGAATAACAATACGAAATTAAATCTTCCGATCGAATTAACGAATACAAAAGGATCCCCAGAATACTCAACACTTGAGCCAGTTTAAAAATACCCATAAAATATCACTATCAGATAAAAGTATTACTGTGCAAATAGAAAAACCCAATATCACTGTACGGCCGCGGTTCCGCGGCACAAGCAGGGTATTGCCGCGGAACCGCGGCGGTCCGTACTGCTTACATCATCAAATTTGCACCGTAATTCTTAGAAAACCCTGCTGAATTTTTTAGATATTTTTAATACTGAAAAATCACAGATTTTGAAAAAAGTCCAGAGAAGGGGTCGTTTTGACGTTTTCAGGTTCGATCGGGGTTTTAACTTCGTTATCACATCGCCTAATGCTCTAGCTAGGCTCTGATACCACTGTAGGGTTACTAGGCACTCTAACAAGGGTTAAGGAAGCATCAAACATGCCCGTTTAAATTTTTAGCCGTGCCGAATACCCTAAGCAAGATCGTTACTTGAAAATTAGGATTTCATATGCTACTAAACTATGTTTACAACTAAGTGAATGCGATATACAACCTTTGTAGATCGGTCCTTCACTTATTTAGCTCCTTGTTGAAGTCCCTTCGCTGCGATCGTGGTTCTCACGGACCCTTGCATGGCTTCACGAGGCGAAAGGCGCGTCCTTGCTTGAAGTCTTCGAGGCCGAAGAAGATCTACGTCGAGGGGATGCCAACTCAAGCTTCTACTTCACTAACTTGAGAATTAGTGAAGCAAACACCCTAAACTAAAGTGCTAGTCTAGTAGAGGATGGAGAAATAGGAAGTGAGTTCTCTTTAGAATTTTGTTTCTCACAATCTATCTCACTTTGGATCAAACCCTAGCAAGCTTTTTCTTTTTAGCAACGAAGAAAAAGAAGAAATGAAAGAGATGAGGATAATGATCAAGTGAGAAAGCTAACCATGGTGAGTGAGTATCATATACTAACTCTTGTAGAGACATAACCATAGCTAACACTTATGGTTGGGTTAAGAAATATCCATGGTAAAAACAAACTCAAGTGGACTTAGTCAATGCATCCACAAGCTTCATGCATTGATCTAATCCTCCACTTAATTTTGTAATTACTTAAAATATAAAAACCCAACATAATAGATATCATGATGTAAGTCTCATACACCCAAGTCATGTGTATCATCAACCATGATACAATATTAAAACACATTTTTAATATATATCATATATACATTAAAGTTGTGCTCATGTGAGAAAAACCCTAAAGTGAACAAGTGTTAGTTAATGTAAACTAGTATATCAAATATACAATTATACAATAAATTATTATATCAACACTTGACTTAATAATCCGGTCATATCGCATATAACCGACTAACATCCAATGTATCGTCTTATCGAATCAACACTTGATTCGATAATCCGGCTATATCATATATAACCGACCGATACAAAAAGTCGCGAGAATAGAATACGGTATCACATACACGCATCATTCCCGGTCTTGCACATATCACATATGCGCTCCTATTTCGTTTTGCCTGAGCCAGTAAAATCTCTGTGTAGGACTCTAAAGACTCGTTAATACACCGGCAGTAGGTGATGATCACATCAAGCACCCACAAGCCGTCAGCGGTACTAGCTGGACGTAACGGCTACCCGGGTATTGAGCGATCAGAAGATCAGCAAGCAAGCCCGCTCTAACTCCTGTAAAAGCCTGCCGGTAACACTTTCCGTACAGTCCGGTCTCCTCGTCTGATATGTCGCATATCAAGTCTAGGGGTGGTAAACGTCAGACCCCAATAACCGATAAGTCGTGCCGATGTGAGGCTCATAACGGGTCGAGAAACTACTGGTAACACTTACCAGTAAATCTCTATATCAGCCCTGGCCAGGGACTTCCCTGTCACGGCCAATCGAGCACAGCGCAACATCAACCCCCAATACCGAGAGAGACGAAACCCCTCCTATCGCTCATTGCCTCCATGTGACTCGGGACTGTACCCAAAAACCACCGTTTTGCACGCCCTCATGGACGTGGTAAGGTGGAAATCAAAGCACAGTGGGAATCACAAAAGACTCTATGACGATCTCGGGTCTACAGACTAACCTGCACAAGTGTCACCAGAGAACTGCCATCTGACGTGAGGTATAATACCATCTGGGAGTTCTCGGCGAGTCCGTCCAGTGTACCCAGTCTCCACTGAGCACCCGTATACCATCTCTGATGTCAAACACCAATGGATATGGGATCATCCATCGTCCTTCTCATGGGTCGAGAAGCGTATACGCTAGTCTACACTGGTATATCGATGCCCCGTCTCGATACACCCACGACTAGGGACCTTGAAGGATGTACTTGTGGACTACCATGTCCCCACTAGTATGATCTGCATCATAGTGCAGGTAGTCAAGTACTCATCCTAAGGGCTTTACCAACATGTAACTATAAGACAGTATAAAAAGATAGGTATACATGTTAAAGTAAAGAGCAACCAGATAGCATACTATCATGTCGAGCAAGAAAGTTCTCTCTATATATGTCCAAGCATCCAATATAATAAACATCATCTGTACAATACTGGCCTCTAGGGCATACATACAACTAACAGTGTCTAGTCCACACGAGTGAGAAAGGGCTTCGTGAGTTGCACGAAAGTGAGTTGCTGAAAGGTATAAGTTCGTGCAAGTTAGATTTCTGCAAATTTTATACAATGGGGAAGCAACATAAGGTCGGCTTCAGGCAAGCCGTGCACCAGACCGAAGAACTTCTCAATTACATTCATTTAGACGTATAGGGGCATCACCGGTTACATCAAAGGGAGGTACCATATATTATATCACCTTCATTGACGACTTCTTACAGAAGGTATTGGTCTACTTACTCAAACACAAATCAGATTGCCAGTTTTAAAAAGTGGAAAGCAGCCGTAGAGAAGCAAAAGGGCCAACCAGTGAAATATTTGCGGACACACAATGAAGGTGAATACACCTCGATGGAATTTCAGGATTTCTGTAAAGAACAGGACATACAGCGGCAATGGATTGTTTCAGGACAGCCAGAGCAGAATGGGGTAGCAGAGCGCATGAATAGGACACTATTGGAGAGAGCCAGAAGTATGCGGTTGCAATCCGGACTTTCGAAGGACTTCTAGGCAGAGATGGTAAGTCATGCGTGCTATTTGGTCAATAAGTCTCCATTAACGGCCATAAATCTTCAAATCTCAGAAAAAAGTATAGAGAGTAGAGCCAGTCAATTATGATTCTTTACAGGTGTTTAAATGCCCTGCCTACTCGCTCGTGAATCAGAAGGATAGGACCAAACTGGAATCAAAGTCAAAGAGGTGTGTTTTCTTGGAATTCAAACTTGGTGTTAAAGGCTACAAGTTATGGGATCTCAAAAACAAAAGGGCACTCACTAGCCGAGATGTAATATTCGATGAGGATTCCATGTTGAAAGACGTGGGGGAAGATAATAAGAAGGCAGGTGGAGCATTAAGGGACAATGATTCAGTGGAGGTGGAGTTATCTGGGGCTCATAAGGATACGGACATTGAAGCATAATTTCAGCCTATTGATGCGGAGGTGAACGGGCAAATTACGGAGACAGAAGGTGAGGACCAACTCCAACAGGACCTACAGGCAATGATATTAAGGAGATCAACACGTACTCATAAGGCACCGGCCAGGTACGGTTTCAAAAACATGCTCGCATACGTTTTGGTCATTGAAAGTGGAGATCCCAGCTTTTATCAGAAGGCCATTGGACAAAAGAATATAGATTGATGGATTGTAGCGATGACACAGGAGATGGAGTTGTTTTGAAAGAATAGTACGTAGAGATTGACAGAGCTACCAAAAGGCAAAAGGGTTATTGGCTGTAAGTGGGTATTCAGAAAAAAGAAAAACAAGCAATATAAGGTACGTTTAGTTACGAAGGGTTTTGCTCAGAAGGAGGGGTTCACTACAACGAGATTTTCTTGCCGGAAGTCAAGCATACGTCTATTCGAGTGTTGACAAGGTAACCACTTAAGATTTAGAGTTAGATCAAATGAACGTGAAAACGACATTTCTGCATGGGGAGTTGAAAGAGAAGATCTTCATGAAGCAACATGAAAGATTTATAAAGCCTATAAAGGAGGATCATGTATATGAACTCAAGCGGTCTGTATATGGGTTGAAACAGTCTTCCAGGTGTTCATACCAGAATATTGCATTCTATACCGTCCATTCTTACGCTCGTGTGTTTATAGGCAGGTGCTTTTTATCAGTGTTTGCTACATAACTGCAGAATACAGGTTCTCGGCTCTGAACAGTGAATATCATGGAAAAGCATGACAAAATCCGGGTTCCTGCCATTCACAGATAAAACACGGATCTCCGCTCTTTATCCGTCTGTTGCCACACACCAGTTTAGGAGACAAAATGGCAAATCGATTGTCGTTTTCATGCACAAGGCTCAATGGCAGCACAAGATCCAAGAAATCTACACGGAGCTCGAGGAAATCATGACAAAAAGTCCACATCAAATCACCTTTCCCTCAACAGAAATTCTGGAAAAATCGTGAAGAAAAGCTGAGAAAATACATACACCAGAATAAAGGGCATACAGAACCAGGGAAGTACAAGAAAACAGAGACCCTAATCCCACCATAGGGCCGCGGATCCGCGGCCAATAGAGGGTATTGGCCGCGGAACCGTGGCCGTACTGCCTCCTTGTCTGACCAACTTTTGTGGGTAATTTGGTCTTTTTATTTTTGTTCTGATGGTTGCCCTAGAATTTCAGTTTCCTGCCTATAAATACTACAGAACTTGCCAATCTTTTGGTGTTCATTCTTTATTCCTCTTTTGTAGTTTTTTGTATAGTTCTTCTTCTTCTTCATTCTATCTCTATGAAAATTGTAGTGAGAGCTTTTTGAGTGGAAGATTAATGAAGATGAGGGTTTTTGTATTATTCTCTTTTGTTTAATTTCCCCTTGAGATTCTTGCTTTCTCTTGATCTTTCAACCTCTTCATTGAGCTTGAAAGGTTAAGAGTTTGTTATTGATCTCAAGGGTCGTATTTTCTTGTGGAATTGGTTCTTCACTTCACATGAGTTCTTTACCCTTCCCTTGATCTTGCAACCTCTTAATTGAGCTTGCAAGTTTAAGGGTTGGCTATCGATCCCATGCTTGTCTTGAGTTCTAGTTTCTTGTTCTTTTTATTGCTTATTTATTACTTGCTTTTTATTACCTTGCTTTACTTTCTTGCAATTTCATTTCATGCACTTACTTACTTGTAATCTTTTCTTTTCTTTGTTCTTTTCTTTTGCTTTTTGTTGTTCATTTTGTGAATGTTGTAATTATTATTGTTAAGAAGAAATACGATATTATAAGTTAAAGATTTTCTTTTCTCATTTCCTTTTCCCGTTATTTTCCATTGAACTCTGCCCAAACCATACGCAAGCGCTCCGTTAGGCACCCTACCCTGACAAGGTAACGGTGATTCCTAACCGCGACCGGTTGCGTTCGGTTTGGCCGGAGGCGAAAGCAAGAGACAAGAACGGAAGGACAAGGGTAAATAAGCCGTATTCCACGAATACCGCGCTTAAATCCCCTAATCCATGTTGTTGCCGATTGCTCTAGCTTCAATTGGTCAAGACTCGGCTCAAAGGTTTCGAGTACGGATTTCTTTAGCTTATAATCTCGTATCTTTTTCTTAACAACTTTATACTTGCAAATAATACACATAGGATAGTCTTGAACAAACCTCATACAAATTCTTTATTGACTCGTCTAAAACAAGAACGGAAATACAACCATCTCCCTGTGGATCGACCCGTGCTCAACCGGCTAGCTGCATAGCGACACCGTCCTGATCGCGGTAAACTTTAGAACTTTGAACATCCGACACGCCAAAAGCGTGCGATCACCAGGCAGTGGTATAAGCGCTTCAATTCTTTCACGAGGAAGACCAACTACTCGAGACATGTATATGACAATTGTGTGTACTCGAAGCGGCTTAAGAATGGATCATCAATATATCTACTCCTGTATGTCGATGACTAAGAGTATGGCATAATTTGACATAAAGCACTAGGTTTGGGATGTGTCTAAGAGTATGGCAGAAATAAAGACACTTAAAAGTTTCATTAAGCGCAGAATTTGACATGAAGCACATAGGTGAAGTGAAGAAAATTCTTGTGATGGAAATTATTCAAGACAGGAAGGCTGAAAAACTATCGCTATCCCAAGTTAGATATATAGAGAAGGTGTTGGAGAGATTCAACATAAAGGACTCAAGACAGGTGAGCACCCCTATCGCCAGTCATTTCAAGTTATCCTCTAAGAAGTGTCCAAAATCAGCGGAGGAGAAAGAAAAGATATCTGGGGTACCATATGCAAATGCAGTGGGATCACTGATGTATGCTATGGTATGCATACGTCGAGACATATCCTATACAGTAAGTTTGGTTAGCCTGCACATGTCAAATCCAGAAAAACATCATTGGAAAGCTATAAAGTGGATATATCGGTATCTAAAAGAAACTAAAGACCTCGGTTTATTTTTTCAGAACTCAGAAAATAAATCGAGCCAGTTGCAAGGATACGTAGATGCGGATTACACTGGGAACTTGGACAAGAGAAAATCTCTTACAGGCTATGTATATACAGTAGCAGAATCTCATATCAGTTGGAAGTCGACACTTCAGGATACCGTAGCGCTCTCAATGACGGAGGCATAATCCATGGTGGCAGTGGAAGTATCTAAGGAGTCTCTGTGATTAAAAGGCCTAGTTGGCGAGTTCGGGTTCGATAAGGGCATGTTCCTTTGTTTTGCGACAGTCAACGCCATTCACTTAGAGAAGATCAAGTATACCACAGTCAAACTAAGAATATCGACGTGCGGTATCACAAGATTAGAGAGTGGTCCGAGAAGGAGATCGATTTGATAAAGATCGATATTAAGGTGAATCCGGCGGACATGCTAACGAAGGTCATTCCTGCGAAGAAGTTCAAGTCTGTCTTGGTTTCTATTCTAGTACTCAAGTGTGAGGAACGACGACCTAGGTAGGAGGGTCGCACCAGTTTCTCAGTTCTGGTTAAAAACTATGACAGCATCAATTTCATAATTCTGAAGAAAGATTGTGCCAGCAGGGGAAACTGGGAGAACTAAAGCAATCTTAAAGTATACAAGACGAAGGGCAACAAGTTTTTAAGATGGCTATAAGGATATACGAGCCAAGGTGGAAATTTTTATGAAGGGTGTCTCGTATATGTTCAAGACTGCAGTTCCAGAGAAGGACCAGACGTCTGTAGCATAAGCTTCAGATGTCTGTCATTAAAGTCATCTCAACCCGAGACTTTGGCATAGACGTTTGAACCTAAAAAACTTAGACATTTGCTATAGCTACAGATGTCTGAACCTCATAAGTTCATACGTCTATCAAACGCTCTATCTTTTGGATAGCAAAGGCAGCCATCTTCTCATCAAAGGTTCAAACGTCTGCCTTAGAGTTGAGTTCAGAATTTTGAGTTCGAGATTTATCTCGAAAATTAGGTATCTGGTGGCAGTTTTGTAAATTCTGAGATTTTATTATAACTTAAATTGTATGGGCTATATAGGATCTTAGGGTTAAAATTTAAAGTGTCGGAGATCTTGATCATAAGGTTTAAGGGATCAAGATGAAGGCCATTAGGGTAGATGTTTTTTATCATAAAGTTTAAAGGGGGGCGACGCCGCCTCCATAAATGATCGAAAAATATCGACTAAGAATAACTTGTAGAGAGAGTAAAATGATCTCGTTGGAGATCTAGGAGAGGGTTACTTGTAATCGTCTTGTAAGGTTTTATTTTTTCTCTAAGTTCTAACAAAGTGTCACGACCCGAAAGAGCACGTGACTGGCACTTGAACCATATGAAGTCTATAGGACTCCATCTGATCCAAGTAAGCCAAAAGCCCAGAAATCTAAAACCATTTTTAAGAATAATTAAAGAAAACATGTTTAAAAATCCATTTTTTTTAAATAACTAAGCCGAATATGAATTTTTAAAATGTGCAATTTTTCCTAAAAATTTCGGCAGAGTTTCTTTTGTAAAAACTGACCCCGAACGGGGTACAACATGAATAATATATATAACATGATAAAACGCATCCCCAAGCGGGAGCTAGCTCTTCGTCAAACGACGGTCACAACCACATAAGCAACAACAATATACAACGCCAAGTGGCGAGGATCAAATCCAAAAGAAAGCTCAAAAGCAACAAGAAAACCGCAATACTACTAAGCGCGACTCTAAGGTCGAATAATACAACACCTAAGTCTGAGTCTGAAATAATATACAAGTTTTGGTTGATGGAAATTCTAGATACAATGAAATAAATAAATACAATGGTGGTTCTTGATGCGAAAGAATCCACCTACCAAAAGCAATTCACCCGCAAGAAGGTAGTGTGCCAGAAATGCCGCAATGGAACCTGTACGGCAGAACCTGCAAGAACTGTGGCACAACGGGGGTGAGTTGCCAACTCGTGAATAGAAACATCTACAAGCAGAAACCGAAAGCAAGACATAATCCTAGGTCCATACGATCAGTATATAAAATCCTCAATATAAAACATGCAGCCTATAGCAAGGCTAGGGTAAATATCTAACCCGAGTGCAATCTCATGTGTCTGTGTCAGTGCCTCAGATAACAATATAGCATATGAATGAGATATGAATGCGTGAAAACAGAATACATTTACATGAAGCAACTGTTTTCAAACTTTAGTGAGATTTCCCTTGTATTTTAAAAGATGAGATACCATAATGAAATCAGCATAAAACTGTGCCTAGCATCGGCACAAACGAAATCCCAATAGCTCGATATCTCAAGTCTCAACAATATCTAGGGCGCCGTCAGTCCAGACCGGCCCCTACCATAAATCTCAAGACCACGACGGTATCCTCCGGATATCCGACACGTCGGGTAAAATCACCGGTAGGTAGTACTCCCCTGCCAGGCTCAACGTCATCACCACATTCCTCTTGCCCCGGGGTACCGTACCGGGTCCACCATGTACCCGAAACGGTTCATCCGTCTCCTCGAATCGGGTTTCCAAATCCATCAGCAAACTCATGGTGGACGACTCATACATCATGGGAAAACAGCACTTTTTATTTTAAAAGAGAGAATATGTTTATTTGTGTTTTTGCGGTTTTCCTCCAAATCCAGAAAATCTCAAAGAAATCCAAATCCAAACTTCAATAGCATGCAAAATAGTGAATATATGCATGAGAATCCATGAATGCGGCATAACAATGAATAACAGTATGCAGGAAGTAGCAGGTAATAACTACAATGTCTAATCTAGCATATAAGGCGGGTACACTTACATCCTGTCTAGAAATTTGCTAACAACCTATATCAATGCAATAGTATTTCTAAAGTGTACGTGGCATAGCAATTACCGATGAAGATGTGTGTGAGCCGGCAAGTAAGTGTACGTGGTACATACGCATCATCGGTAATGGTGCTGGTGTCCTATTAGCATGATATTAATAATGGAGTATGAAACATAACATAAGAATGCGATGCAAACCGAACCACAAAAAAGGAGTGGGAGCTGAAACTAGACGTAACCAAAACTTATCTGCATTAATCTAATATAAGTCCTACGAATGGTGCCTTTTGAAATAACACGAATCATGGGGTTTTGAAAATAGGGGCTACGGTGTTTTTATGAAAAGATACGTCGATTTTGAAATATCCGTAGATTCCCTTGAGCTGTCTTTAAAAATACCCACGATTCGTCAGTTTTTGAAATAGGTAAGAAGTCTAAGCTACTCTAACAACTACACTAAACTATACGGCTGAACTAACAAGCTGAACTATAGGTAAGGAAACCGCCTAACATCTGAGTCGATATATATAAATATAAGTCGGTGATCCCGCCTCAATAGTATCGCGTACGATACAGTATATCATCTGACATCCTCGAGTCATGAGCGCGGATCTATCATCAATATAGGCTCGTACGGTAAATCGCCGTACGGCATCCCAATAGCTGGGTACGGGTCAACATCTCATTATCTCGTCACATAACAGGTATCACTATCATCAGATCATATAGTCTGGGGGTACTACTCTATGTCTAGTACAAATCGATACCATCAATGAAGTATGCATGCGGGGGTAAACACATATCCCAAGCCCGCAAGAATCACATTTCGTATCCCAAATACGAATCATATCAAATCACCGATCTCGCTTCACAAAGCCCACATCATCGACTCATCTCCAAAGTCATCCCAATCATCAAGTACAGTGCAAGTATAAGAAACACACAAGTGTATGCGTGTGGGTGCAAATCTATCCTATGGTTCGCAACTAGGAACTACGCTAGTTATTTCTACCCCTAACTAACCATAACACACTATAGGTATCACACAAATAAATATACTACATAGTACTAATTACGGACTGCGGGGGTGCTATATGCCATCCACCCGACTTCCCCCTGTAGATATAATCTACTCACCTGTATCCTGCGTGTCGGTGTCGATGTCACCGTCATCTTCCGCATCGCCTCGGATCGTCGCGGTGTACCTACACATATCACACGTATCGCATCGCATCAAAACCAAATCAAAACTTGAAACGACACACTAAATCCAAAACGACACGCTAAAACCAACACGATACGCTAAAAGGCTTATAGGTCAGAACCTACGGTTAGCCTTCGCAAAACAACTCGAAATCACTCGATATAGACGTACAAACGTCGCACGATCGAGATAACACACAAATATCAAAATTTGGAAATCAAAATACGTAAAACAAATTCACATTTCAAAGCAGCAACTCAAGAAAACGATCCCAGATTTCGTCTCAGGCCAAATCAGCTCAAATCAACAACTCTAGGGTGCTATATATGATGTATTTGAGCTACTGGACCAACCCCGAAGCATTCCCTCACTACTTGGCCGGCCACAACCCTCCCAAAACCGGCCCCCCTATGCCCAATGGGGTCCGTTTGGTCAGGGTGGCCTCCTATGGTCTCAATTTGGTCCCTGGTATTGTTGAATTTGCCTGAAACAGTCCCAGTACATTCCAGATTTCCCTGCACACTCTAAACACTCCCAAACCGACATGAAAGTCCCGTAATTCCGTATTTTTAGTTTTCCAGTGGACTTGGTCTGGTTTTCTAATCAATATAGGGTCTAAGGTCACTTTTAAAACTCAATTGCACGGTCAAAGCTCAACATTATCCTAATTTCTTCTAATCTTATCCAAAGTGCACCAATTCATCCGATATCGATATGAAACTTCAATTAAAGCCTAAACACAAGATTAAACACTCTAAATGCAAAGAAATTACCTCACAAGAGACTCATGAATCCTCAACAGCACCAAAACACCACCTTTCTTGGTCCATCCTCTAGCTTGTGAGCTTGTGTGCATGTTTTGTGAAATGGAAGTGGGGTTTTGAGTTAGTTTTAGTGGTGTATTCTTGGGGGAATTGAAGAAGGAGGAAGAGGAATAAGGGAGCAGCAGCAGCAGGAGGAGGATGAGGAGGGAGGGAAAATGATGGGAGGAAAAAGCTTAAGTCTCAAGGTCAAATGCAACCCATACCCCTCTCTCACCTACCCTCACTCTCACACCATACCCATTTCTTTTCTCTTTTTCTTTTCTTTTAAATCCCTAATCCAAACCTTCTCACATCAATAGTAACCCCAAAAGAAAACTATGGCTAGAAAAATGTAACACAAGTCCAAAATGATATGTGCACAATTTTGCACAAAAAGCCAAAAATCCGATTAGCGATTTTTAATCGCGATTAGCACTAAATTAACATATAAATGATCACAAACACTTAAAAATGGCATAATTCCAATAAATAACCCATTTTAGAATTTTCCATAATTTTTCATAATTTTTCTCCATTTATTTGCATTTAATTATTAATTTAATATTAAAATAATCAATAAAATAATATTAAATCATAAAAATTCCCAAAATTAATATTTTATATTTTTGAAAATGTTACAATCTACCCTCCTTATAGAAATTCGGTCCCCGAATTTAAATTTAAACCCCCACTACTAAAACAATTCCAGTAATAATCCATTTTGTCGGGGCTCCGAAAATAGCAATGCATAAAACAATCGTAGCGCAACGCATGCGCATGAAAAATGAGCATATAACTCAAATCAGAACTCCGTCAAGCATCCCGCAATCATCGGAGTCATGGGGAAGACATCAATACCAAATCCAAAGCAAAACCAATATGATATAACTCGAAACTATACATGTAAAATATATTCAGGTACTGTCCTCTGACTAGTCCTGCTCAGTACGAAAACACATAGCAATATCATAAAAACGTACTGCTCTATAAGAAAATCCATCCCATAAATACATATATAAGAATATCCTATGCGTCTGGTGCGCAAGGAATCAAAATCTATATATGTGTCAAACAGGTGTACAAAACAACATCTAGGTGCAGCGGGTGTGCACGAAACATCTGTCGTAGGCAACATGTGTGCCTGACAGAAAAATCAGGTGCATGTGACATGCACGAAGAATCCCGATTTAGTGCATCTGGCGTGCACCAAAATCGTATAACAAAACACTAAAGGTGCATGAAAACCACACTGGAAGTGCAAATCAAATCACTGCATACGGTAGGCATGAAATCTCAATCAATATCTCAAATGTAATAACTCTGCGCAAAATATATAAATATCCAGTGGGTGCATGAAACCAATATCCTGAAACTCAGTCATCCAAAACTAAATCATGCAACAGAACGCCCAAAATACCGAAATCCAAAATGACGGATACGTGATAACCGAATCACAAAATCACAAATCATAAATACCGTCATCGGTAGTTCCTCCTTCGAGGTCGAGAAGGAGTCAGTGCATCCACTGCTAGCAGCGCAGGATATCCACGTGCCTCTTGCTCACGGTCTGGCGTCCTCTGACTCTGGGTCCTTATCTTCCATGCGGATTTCCTACCTTGCAGTCAATCGGCTCATCGGCCCTGTCAGGTGGCTAACGGGGACGATTCCGTCCTGGCACTTCTCTGGTCATCTCTCGGTCAATCCTCACGACCACTCGTAAGGTAGCATATCACTGGCGTCGGCCTCTGGCTCTCTGAAAGCACGTCACACATCTGATCCTGGGTGCAAACATCATTGCAGCAACGTCCTGGAAGGGATCCTGCTCAAGGTCTCTTCCAATCATGTCTATGCCGATCTGTACAGAGGCTGGCTTTCTTGCATAACCTCCACTCGCTCAAAAGACACCTGTGTCCTCAGCACAATATTTTCTCAGAAACTGGTCACATCCCAACGTCTCTGTAAGCATATCAGGTCTCTAGTCTCGACGGAAAGCAATGACGGCTTGTCAGTGTCTCACACGAACCTCTTGTTCCAACTGTCTCTATCGTCGTCCACTATGACGTCACGCCAAACTACCATGCACTGCACTGTTCTCGGCCACGGTCAATCTGAAGTCTCTCACATGGACTCGAAATCGCGTACACTGTAGCTTCATCATTCTGTAGCAGATGTCAGGCCGAACTGGTCCTTGGGAACACGTCCCAACCATCGGAGGAATACTCATCACTCGTCCGTCCTTGATCAATTCGCACTGCATCTGGGTAAGTTCCTTTATCCGAACCTGGTCAACTACCTCGTCGACAATGCCGAACTCTGTCCTGCTGGGTGTGCGCAACCATGACCACTCCTGGGTCTAGGTCTTCTAGTATCGTATTCCGGAAAGGTCCTGTCGAGGTTTCTTTCTCAACTCTCAATCCTGCCGAATTGCCCGGAAGTCGTCATCCAATGCTGAAGCTAAAGCTTATTCCGGAACGGCTGCATACTTATCGCGCTTCTTTCTGGAAGATATATCCATATACCACGCCTCTGGGTACGTATCACATCTCTGATGTCAGCGGAGTGGGACGTCATCTCGTCGAAATCTCGTACGAACTCTTTTCTTCATTCTGCTCAAATGTCGACTGATTCGGACTTAACTCATCGTGGCTACACGAACTGCGCTTCGACGGCTACGCTCGCATCTGGAGTCTCCCAAGCAGTGTCCCATCACGATATCCGAAAGATGTCGAATCATCCGATCGACTCGTCAGATCCTCATAATCCCCCAAGAGCTCACATCTCGGGTACAGTTTAATAGTATCGAGTACATGCCACAGCGTCGGTGGTCCAGCCGTAGAAGGGCAAACCCAAGCCTCACTAATGGCGCCGAGGAACCGCCGCAAACCCGAAGGTTCAAAGGCTTTCACACGGTCATTAAGTCGAGTTAGGGTTTCATTCTTCTAGAGGGTCCATAGAATCACCTGCATGTCTTTCCGTATACTTTAAACTTGGAAAATGGGCTCCTGACATTCGATCGTCTCTATCGACTCTCAACGAACCTGCGTGAAGTCGTCTCTGGCTGGAAACAATCTATCTAATGACCTCGCATCGGTAAACGAACGAACCACATGTCCTAGTCATTTATCCTCAGGTGACTAGCGACTCGCTATCATCTCTCTAAGTATATGCTCATGCTGCAGTAGTTTCAATCATCTGCGCGATATCTCGTCATTTGCAGCAGCAACTGGCTCATACGCCTGTACGCCGAACAACGCATCAATCCTCCAGGAAAGGCAACACATTGGCGGTCATCTCTGAATCGGTCTGCTCTAGATCTGAGTAAGACTCTCCACACTGGAAATCTTCTACTCAACCGGGCCCGCTCCGGCGCAAAAACTGGACGAATCACCTTCGTCTCTCAAATCGGGTAGACTAGCTATCATCTGTCTCATATCTGCCTGAAAGCCACGGCAATCTCAGCTCGTAAGCTTCGGAAGCGACATCCTGTCAATCTCAGCAACAGCTGGTCCATCTGTCTGCACGATAGGCGACATCATAATCTCTGAGGTATGCTGTACATCAACAGTCCTCTCTCAACTGGCAGCTCCAACAATGGCCCGATCATCCGGTGCAAGACCAAGCACTCCCCTCCACTAGAGGTCACAATCACCAACACTAACTCGAGACGTTCCCATGTCACCAGAAAACACAATGGTCGGCCCTCGTACCAGACGAGCTCACACCGGCCGTAACCCTAGCAGCAGCCCAAACTGCGCTCAAACATGGCGACAGGAACCTCAATCGAGTATCAAAGAGAGCACATCAATGGCAAAAAGGAAACAACAGATCCAGAGTGGATACATGATCATAGGAAGGAACAGCATCAATGGAGGTATGATCATGAAACTAATAGAATCGGGGATCTCAAATGGATGTATAATCCAGGATATGAAGAGAATCACTGATCTCGAAAAATATGCACATCCTAAGGTTTCTTAAGCGGAGTGGCGTGTCGTAAGTATGCCGCGGAACATACCAACGGTACGTCACTCTACTTTAGTCACCTATTCCATCAACCAAGGATCATCCTAATACGACGAAAGTTCGGGTCTAATACCCCCTCGACCAAGTCTAAGTTCCGTAAGGTCAAGCCTAAGTTCCGTATATATATAAACGCCCTAGGCTCCACATAGTCAAACTTAGACTCGAACCAAGGTCAACCTAGCGCTCTGATACCAACTTTGTCACGACCCGAAAGAGCACGTGACTGGCACTTGAACCATATGAAGTCTATAGGACTCCATCTGATCCAAGTAAGCCAAAAGCCCAGAAATCTAAAACCATTTTTAAGAATAATTAAAGAAAACATGTTTAAAAATCCATTTTTTTTAAATAACTAAGCCGAATATGAATTTTTAAAATGTGCAATTTTTCCTAAAAATTTCGGCAGAGTTTCTTTTGTAAAAACTGACCCCGAACGGGGTACAACATGAATAATATATATAACATGATAAAACGCATCCCCAAGCGGGAGCTAGCTCTTCGTCAAACGACGGTCACAACCACATAAGCAACAACAATATACAACGCCAAGTGGCGAGGATCAAATCCAAAAGAAAGCTCAAAAGCAACAAGAAAACCGCAATACTACTAAGCGCGACTCTAAGATCGAATAATACAACACCTAAGTCTGAGTCTGAAATAATATACAAGTTTTGGTTGATGGAAATTCTAGATACAATGAAATAAATAAATACAATGGTGGTTCTTGATGCGAAAGAATCCACCTACCAAAAGCAATTCACCCGCAAGAAGGTAGTGTGCCAGAAATGCCGCAATGGAACCTGTACGGCAGAACCTGCAAGAACTGTGGCACAACGGGGGTGAGTTGCCAACTCGTGAATAGAAACATCTACAAGCAGAAACCGAAAGCAAGACATAATCCTAGGTCCATACGATCAGTATATAAAATCCTCAATATAAAACATGCAGCCTATAGCAAGGCTAGGGTAAATATCTAACCCGAGTGCAATCTCATGTGTCTGTGTCAGTGCCTCAGATAACAATATAGCATATGAATGAGATATGAATGCGTGAAAACAGAATACATTTACATGAAGCAACTGTTTTCAAACTTTAGTGAGATTTCCCTTGTATTTTAAAAGATGAGATACCATAATGAAATCAGCATAAAATTGTGCCTAGCATCGGCACAAACGAAATCCCAATAGCTCGATATCTCAAGTCTCAACAATATCTAGGGCGCCGTCAGTCCAGACCGGCCCCTACCATAAATCTCAAGACCACGACGGTATCCTCCGGATATCCGACACGTCGGGTAAAATCACCGGTAGGTAGTACTCCCCTGCCAGGCTCAACGTCATCACCACATTCCTCTTGCCCCGGGGTACCGTACCGGGTCCACCATGTACCCGAAACGGTTCATCCGTCTCCTCGAATCGGGTTTCCAAATCCATCAGCAAACTCATGGTGGACGACTCATACATCATGGGAAAACAGCACTTTTTATTTTAAAAGAGAGAATATGTTTATTTGTGTTTTTGCGGTTTTCCTCCAAATCCAGAAAATCTCAAAGAAATCCAAATCCAAACTTCAATAGCATGCAAAATAGTGAATATATGCATGAGAATCCATGAATGCGGCATAACAATGAATAACAGTATGCAGGAAGTAGCAGGTAATAACTACAATGTCTAATCTAGCATATAAGGCGAGTACACTTACATCCTGTCTAGAAATTTGCTAACAACCTATATCAATGCAATAGTATTTCTAAAGTGTACGTGGCATAGCAATTACCGATGAAGATGTGTGTGAGCCGGCAAGTAAGTGTACGTGGTACATACGCATCATCGGTAATGATGCTGGTGTCCTATTAGCATGATATTAATAATGGAGTATGAAACATAACATAAGAATGCGATGCAAACCGAACCACAAAAAAAGAGTGGGAGCTGAAACTAGACGTAACCAAAACTTATCTGCATTAATCTAATATAAGTCCTACGAATGGTGCCTTTTGAAATAACACGAATCATGGGGTTTTGAAAATAGGGGCTACGGTGTTTTTATGAAAAGATACGTCGATTTTGAAATATCCGTAGATTCCCTTGAGCTGTCTTTAAAAATACCCACGATTCGTCAGTTTTTGAAATAGGTAAGAAGTCTAAGCTACTCTAACAACTACACTAAACTATACGGCTGAACTAACAAGCTGAACTATAGGTAAGGAAACCGCCTAACATCTGAGTCGATATATATAAATATAAGTCGGTGATCCCGCCTCAATAGTATTGCGTACGATACAGTATATCATCTGACATCCTCGAGTCATGAGCGCGGATCTATCATCAATATAGGCTCGTACGGTAAATCGCCGTACGGCATCCCAATAGCTGGGTACGGGTCAACATCTCATTATCTCGTCACATAACAGGTATCACTATCATCAGATCATATAGTCTGGGGGTACTACTTTATGTCTAGTACAAATCGATACCATCAATGAAGTATGCATGCGGGGGTAAACACATATCCCAAGCCCGCAAGAATCACATTTCGTATCCCAAATACGAATCATATCAAATCACCGATCTCGCTTCACAAAGCCCACATCATCGACTCATCTCCAAAGTCATCCCAATCATCAAGTACAGTGCAAGTATAAGAAACACACAAGTGTATGCGTGTGGGTGCAAATCTATCCTATGGTTCGCAACTAGGAACTACGCTAGTTATTTCTACCCCTAACTAACCATAACACACTATAGGTATCACACAAATAAATATACTACATAGTACTAATTACGGACTGCGGGGGTGCTATATGCCATCCACCCGACTTCCCCCTGTAGATATAATCTACTCACCTGTATCCTGCGTGTCGGTGTCGATGTCACCGTCATCTTCCGCATCGCCTCGGATCGTCGCGGTGTACCTACACATATCACACGTATCGCATCGCATCAAAACCAAATCAAAACTTGAAACGACACACTAAATCCAAAACGACACGCTAAAACCAACACGATACGCTAAAAGGCTTATAGGTCAGAACCTACGGTTAGCCTTCGCAAAACAACTCGAAATCACTCGATATAGACGTACAAACGTCGCACGATCGAGATAACACACAAATATCAAAATTTGGAAATCAAAATACGTAAAACAAATTCACATTTCAAAGCAGCAACTCAAGAAAACGATCCCAGATTTCGTCTCAGGCCAAATCAGCTCAAATCAACAACTCTAGGGTGCTATATATGATGTATTTGAGCTACTGGACCAACCCCGAAGCATTCCCTCACTACTTGGCCGGCCACAACCCTCCCAAAACCGGCCTCGCCGGCCCCCCTATGCCCAATGGGGTCCGTTTGGTCAGGGTGGCCTCCTATGGTCTCAATTTGGTCCCTGGTATTGTTGAATTTGCCTGAAACAGTCCCAGTACATTCCAGATTTCCCTGCACACTCTAAACACTCCCAAACCGACATGAAAGTCCCGTAATTCCGTATTTTTAGTTTTCCAGTGGACTTGGTCTGGTTTTCTAATCAATATAGGGTCTAAGGTCACTTTTAAAACTCAATTGCACGGTCAAAGCTCAACATTATCCTAATTTCTTCTAATCTTATCCAAAGTGCACCAATTCATCCGATATCGATATGAAACTTCAATTAAAGCCTAAACACAAGATTAAACACTCTAAATGCAAAGAAATTACCTCACAAGAGACTCATGAATCCTCAACAGCACCAAAACACCACCTTTCTTGGTCCATCCTCTAGCTTGTGAGCTTGTGTGCATGTTTTGTGAAATGGAAGTGGGGTTTTGAGTTAGTTTTAGTGGTGTATTCTTGGGGGAATTGAAGAAGGAGGAAGAGGAATAAGGGAGCAGCAGCAGCAGCAGGAGGATGAGGAGGGAGGGAAAATGATGGGAGGAAAAAGCTTAAGTCTCAAGGTCAAATGCAACCCATACCCCTCTCTCACCTACCCTCACTCTCACACCATACCCATTTCTTTTCTCTTTTTCTTTTCTTTTAAATCCCTAATCCAAACCTTCTCACATCAATAGTAACCCCAAAAGAAAACTATGGCTAGAAAAATGTAACACAAGTCCAAAATGATATGTGCACAATTTTGCACAAAAAGCCAAAAATCCGATTAGCGATTTTTAATCGCGATTAGCACTAAATTAACATATAAATGATCACAAACACTTAAAAATGGCATAATTCCAATAAATAACCCATTTTAGAATTTTCCATAATTTTTCATAATTTTTCTCCATTTATTTGCATTTAATTATTAATTTAATATTAAAATAATCAATAAAATAATATTAAATCATAAAAATTCCCAAAATTAATATTTTATATTTTTGAAAATGTTACACAAAGGTTCTCCCTATTTCCCACATTAAAATCTTGTGTTATTTATTATCGCGGTTTGCATCCAGTGTTTTTATTATTCGTCTATAAACGGATCTAGTTTTATAGATCCGTAAGGTTTTCCGCTGCGCAGATTGATCTGTGAACTCAACACTTTTCCATTTACTTTGATATTGATTATGTGATCATGCATTGACGGTAATACTTCTTTTACAACAATTTTATCCATGATTTCTAAATTTTATGAATTATGCATACTCTCCATTCTTTCCTTTATCCTTGCCATACATAAATAGGAACTTTTGTAGGTATTGTTAGCTATAAATATGCAAGTACTGGTAGTTACAATGAGAGCTTACATTTTTCAATTACAATATTGTGCATAATTCTACTCTAAAATCTATTCTTTATTTTAACATTATATACATTTTAATTTTTATGCAGAGAATGGATACAGAGTTCGATTCCAAAATTGAATGGGAATTGAATGTCCTTCCGTGCTCTGTTGCATTCGAGGTACAAATTCAATTCATTTCGTAATATATGTTTTACACACGTGTTTCTTTTGCTTTAGAATGTTGTAAAATGTATACAACGGAGATAAATTGGATCAGATATCTCCCGAAATTCAAGCAAATACTATTTAACGTTAATAAAATTAGATTAATTGCATTCCAATTAAAAGAACCATTAATTTTGCATGTGTGATGTACGTAGTTTGAAGATAACATATAAATGATACCATTGAAGATATTAGAATGTGTGAGAGATAGTTTCAAAATAATTAAGCGGTAAAACTGTAAAAGTTTCTTAATTTTAAAATAATATAATTAGTTTTGGTGATAAAGATAGTTGCCAACAAAAGATGGAGTTAGTTTTTATCATTGAGAATTTGGTTATAAGGTATTTTTCTTTTTTTTTAACATTTAATTTGGTAGTTTAATAATATTTTGGCACATAAGAAAATCCTATATAGCATAAAATTAGAATCTCAATTTCAAGGGATGTAACTAAACCCCCTCTCTCTGGCATTATAATAGTGGGGATGAACTTTGAGAAACTATAATATTCATATTAAAGAATGACTACCTAATTTTCTTGAAAGAATTGACCCCTACGAGTCATGAGTGATTGAATGAATTTCTGAAAGCATCTCTTGAACTTTTAATGAAGAACCAGGCGCTGATTTTTTTATGCATGGAAATTACAATCATCTGAAAAGCTCAATATAAATGGAAGTGCCTTCCAAGGAAGTACTATTACCACTGAGAAAGCCGGAACCAAAAGAGGTAAATGGAGGCTTGCATTCCCTCCAACCCTGACACCTTTTTCCAAATGAGATTCCGTTAAATTTAAATTTTTTGAGTCATTCTTATGGATAGTAAACTTCATTATTTATGGTGTCTCCTTCACTTTTGAAAGGACCGATGGAAAGGCTACATCTTAAGGGACATTACAGGCGAAGAAAGGTTGCTTATATACGGAGTAAGACTCCCATAAGTTTATTAAATGGTATGGTTTGGCTCATTTATGGTTGGTGTGGGTTAAATCTGACCGGATTGACACAATTGACACATGCACCAGCTTGGAATTTGGCTACTCTGCGGCTTTGATTTTGGCAGTAAGATCGGTCATTAAATAACTCAAGAAGAACTTACAGAACAAATGCTACCCACAAAATGATTGAACCAATTTTTTCAATTTCTTGGAGGCAATTATTGTAAGATTTCTAAGAAGTCCATGGAAGTTGAAGAAATTGGAGGATGCCAACGAATCATCTAGGATTATGACAAGCTCTGCTCTTGACATAAATTGTGCAGATACGCCAAGTCAACAACAACAACCGTGCCTTTATCCCACACTTATGGGGTAGGCTACATGAACCTGTAGGGTTCCTAGGCACACTAATGAGGCTCTACAACTGATCAAACATGTCCAATTCAAAAATTTCCATGTGCCAAAGAACCCTATACTAGATCGTTAACTAGAGGTAAGGCGAAACATGCAAGCAAACTACTTTGCTATAAAGAGAAAGTGACTACAACCTTTGTAGATCCGGTCCTCCACCTCTCTAGCTCCGTGTTGACGTCCCTCCGCTGCGATCATCGGAATCCCGGACCCTTGCGTCGATTTCATCGGAGAAATGGACGAGCTAGGTCGTTGACTTCGATGCCGAAAATGATCTACGTCGAGACGACTCAAACTCAAGCTCCACCTTCACCAGGTCATGAAACTTGTGAAGATAACACATTCTACTACATGGCAAGTGGTAGAGGATGAAGAAATAGGAAGTGGGTTCACTTTGGATTTGAATTTCTCACTTGGAATCATCACTTGGAAATTTCTAGCAATGGTTTCTTCTCTTCATGAGAAGAAGAAGAAAGAAAAGAAAATGAATTATGAATTATCTCCAAAAAGAAAATCAAGTGATGGTTATCATTAAGAAACCATGGGTGAGTAAACTAGTGTAGAGACTAAACTAGGGTTTAGGCTAATGGTTGGGTTAAGAATAAAACAAAATGGCTTAGACTTTGTCAAAGATGCTATGAAGTTTCATGAAGCTTCAAGCCAAAGTGAGAAAAGTCACAACTATTTTGTTTTTGTTTCTTGCCAAAAATAAATAAATAAAACAAATGAAACCCTAACCATTATCTAAACATAGTGTATAGCATACACACACCCAAGTTTGCATGTATCATCAAACATGATACAAACTAGTGCACAAAACTATATCATATATACAATGTGCACATCAAGTGAGAAAATCATCTTAAGTGAACCAATACTAGTTAATGTAAAGTAATATATCAAATATATAATTATACATTAAATCATTAAATCAACACTTGATTTAATGATCCGGTCATACTGCATATAACCGACTAATATTAAGTGTATCAATGTATCGAATCAACACTTGATTCGGTAACCCGGCTATATCTTATATAACCGTCCGATGATACAAATCGCGAGAATAGAATTCAGTATCATATACTGGTATTATTCTCGGTCCCGCACATATCTCATATGCGCTCCTATTTCGTTTCGCTTGAGCCAGGAAACCTCTGTGTAGGACTCTAAAGACTCGTTAATACGCCGGCAGCAGGTGATAATCATATCAAACACCCACAAGCCGCAAGCAGTCTGCTAAATGTAACGGCCACCCGGGTATTGAGCGATCAGAAGATCAACGAGCAAGCCCGCTCACACTCCTGTGAATCCAACTAGTAACACTTACCGCACAGTCCGGTCTGTTTGTCTGATATGTCGTATATCTCGCCTAGGGGTGGTAAACGTCAGACCCCAATAGCTTGATAAGTCATGCCGATGTAAGGTCCATAACAATCGTGAAACTACTGATAACTCTTACCAGTATATCACTGAACCCTGGCCAGGGATTTCCAGTTATGGCCAGTCGTGCATAGCGCAACATCAACCCCCAATACCGGGAGAGACGAATCCCCTCCTATCGCTCATTGCCTCCATGTGAATCGGGACTGTACCCAAAAACCACATGTTTACACACAAGACTCTATGACGATCTCGGGTCAACAGACTAAGCTGTACAAGTGTCACCAGAAAACTGCCATCTGACATGAGGTATAATACCATCTGGGAGTTCTCGGCGAGTCCGTTCAGTATACCCAGTCTCCACTGAGCACCCGCATACCATCTCTGATGTCAAACACCAATGGATATGGGATCATCCATCGCCCATCACATGGGTCGAAAAGATATACGCTAGTCTACTCTGGAATATCGATGCCCCGTCTCGATATTCCCACGACTAGGAACATTGAAGGATGTACTCATGGGCTACCCAGGCCCCACTAGTATGATCTACATCATAGTCCTGGAAGTCGAGTACACATCCTAAGGGCTTTATCAACATATAACAGAGAGACAGAAATTATACATGTTAAGATAAAGAGCAACCAGATAGCGTACTATCATGTCGAGCAAGAAAGTCCTACCTATATATGTCTCAGCATCCACTATAATATACATCCAATGTACAGTAATGGCCTCTAGGGCATACATATAACTAACAGAACCAACATGAGAATCATGCCGGATCGAGCACATGACACTTTTTTAATGATATAGATTTGATGAGTGATGACATAATCGCAATCTGTTAATTTACATTATATAGACCTGTAGAAATCAACATTCCTCATATTTTTGGTTCTTTGTTGTCTTCTGATTTTTCTAGTATCATTGAATAATTTCTTCTTTTCTTCAATATTGTATGTGCCGTATGTGCCTTATGTGCCAAAGCTACGCATGCCACTGCATGCCTAACATTGTATAAAAAAGACATCATAACATTCATAACATCTAATGCATTGGAACCCAACTCAATTAATTTGGGATACAAAATTCCAAAGTCAGTTGACATGAAATTTGTGTTCTTTTGAACCAATCAAACCAAACATTACTAAATCTTCTATTTTGTCAGAGGAAGAAGTGTGCTTGAAAGTGTAGACATTAATTCTCATGTCCCTAAAAGTACTCTTCCATTTAGCTCTGACCGTAAAAAAAATGACCATAAAGGGTAATAACCAAACAAAACAAAGATGAGAGACGAGAGAGAGAAACTTACAGGTATTGGTTGTAATGATCGAAAGAGAAGATGTTGGGTAGAGACTAAAACATCTGATGCCTCTGTTAGTTCTTTGTTCTTTATTCTTCTCTCTTCAAGCTGCTGCTTTATTCTTCTTCAACTCTGTTACAAAAACTGTAAAGCCCTTTAGCTTTTATGTTTACTATTTGCCCTTGAGATTCAAGAATTTAGTTCAGTTTAAAATTTGGGCCAGGCTATGCTTGGTTACTCTATCAATCTGCATTATCACGTATCATGGTTCTGATTACATTCTTATATAAAGATTATATTTTATCTAAATACGCCTAATGTTAGTTAAACTAATTGCAGTAAATTTTGTGTAGATATAGAAATTCCCGTTTGCTATGAGAGCATTTTTGTATACATAAGCTATATATCAGTATAATGGTTCTAGATAAACACTAGGTATTAGAACCAACATTTCAGAATCAAGTTCAGCAACAAAACCATTGGCAACCTCCCGCCCAAGCAAAAAGACCAGAAATAGACGAAAACTAAGAACTCGTAGATACATTAAACCCTTCAAAATTTATACAGTGAAAAACTACTAAAACTCATAGCTCTTTTGCCAATTCAGGGATCCTATTCTACTGGTCTCTAATCGATGAACCACCTTCTGCTATCAGGTTCGAACATAGAAACCCAGGCTTCAACACCAACTCTACCTCCAATGCACAATACTCTTCTCCCAATCTTGAGACGATTGGTCCAAGAACCAATCCCCTTTGCCAATTCACGAGCATACAAGGTTTTAAGGATGTTTTCCCTCTAACTTCATTTTCTCCGTGTGTTTCTTATCATGCTCATGCTTGGGCCGCTTCGTAGTTATCATCAGTTCACGAATCAATTTCGAGTCTTAAGAAACATGGATACGAATCGGATATTGATAAAAATTAGATACAATGTGAACACATGAATATGGAGTGGGAAAATGTGCAGGTAAATGATGTATTCAAAAAATGAAATTGAGTATACAAGTATTCAAAATATTATATTTAAACAAATACACATTAAAACGAAATATCATAAGCTTAACTAATTTATTAACGGCCATGGTGGCTGTTGGGAAGTCTGTGGCGGATGGAGAAGGTCGGCGGTATAGATGAGAGAGGAGGGCGGCGGAGGTGATGAAGAAGATGATGATGAAGATGATGGAGAAGCTAGGGCAAGGAAGTCAAACCATGAAATCTTTTGATTTTTTGTTGCCAAACCATGAAACCTTTTAGGAGTTTTTATAGAAATGAGCCAAATAAATGAAAAGGTTAACAAAAACATCATACATGCTACTAGCCTAATTTGCATATTTTGAAAGAACATTTTAAAAATTCTTTAAATACACAACATACAAATGAGCAAGAAATATACTATTCAAATAAGCATTATAATTAAAAATAAGATATTCAATTGTATTTGTCTGTGCATATCCATATTCAATATATATAAATAATTTTATTAAACCATATGCCCTCGGAACCGCGACTGAACCTTAGGATTTGCCGTAGTTCCGCAGTGTCATAGGTGAGGCGTTGGTTTGGCCCTTCTACGGCTGGATCATAGGTACTGTGGCACGTTTTTGGATACTTTAACTTTGCTCAAGTGTTGAGCTCTTCTGGATAATAGTGGGTGTTTGTTGTCGGAATGTTTAACATCGTCTAGTTTTTTCTGCGACCGTAAGTGTAGTATGTGATATCGCCGGTTTCGTTGCTATATGTCAACGACAATTGGGATACGCATATTTACTTACGTTGATGACATGTAATGTTATTGTTAGTCATATGTATGCCCTAGAGGCCATTACTGTACATACGATATATATTATAGTAGATGATTGGACATATATAGGTAGGACTTTCTTGCTCAATATGATAGTATGCTATCTGATTGCTCTTTATCTTAATATGTGAACTTGTATTGGTTTACTGTCTTCTTCTCACATGTTGATAAAGCCCTTAGGATATGTACTTGACTACTAAGACTATGATGAAGATCATACTAGTGGGGCCAGTGTAGTCAACGAGTACATCCTATAATTGTTCCTAGTCGTAGGTGTATCGAGACGGGGTATCGATATACCAGAGTAGACTAGCGTATGCGCTTCTTGACCCATATGATGGGCGATGGATGATCCCATATCCATTGGTGTTTGACATCAGAGAAGGTATACGGGTGCTCAGTGGAGACTGGGTACACTGGACGGACTCGCAGAGAACTCCCAGATGGTATTATACCTCACGTCACATGGCAGTTCTCTGGTGACACTGGTATAGGTTAGTCTGTAGACCTGAGATCATCATAGAATCTTGTGTGATTCCCACTGTGCTTTGATTTCCATCATACCACGTCCAAGAGGGTGTGCAAAACGGTGGCTTTTGGGTACAGTCCCGAATCACATGGAGGCAATGAGCGATAGAAGGGGTTTCGTCTCTCCCGGTATAGGAAGTTGATGTTGCGCTGTGTTCGATTGGCTATAACTGGAAATCCCTAGCCAGGGTTGCTGAGATTTACTGGTAAGTGTTATCAGTAGTTTCTCGAACTGTTATGGACCTCATATCGACAAGACTTATCAAGCTACTGCGGTCTGACGTTTACCACCTCTAGGCGAGATATGCGACATATCAGACGAATAGACCGGACTGTACGGGAGTGTTACTGATTGGATTCGCAGGAGAATATACAGGTTTGCTTGTTGATTTTCTGATCGCTCAATACCTGGATGGCTGTTACGTTTAGCTGACCGCTTGTAGCTTGTGGGTGTTTGATATGATCATCACCTACTGCCGGCGTATTGACGATTCTTTAGAGTCCTACACAGAGCTTTCCTGGCTCAGGCAAAACAGAGTAAGAGCACATATGTGATATGTGCGGGACCGAGAACAATACGTGTATGAGATACCGTATTAGATTCTCGCGATTTGAGATATCGGCCGGGTATATGTGATATAGCCGGGTCATCGGATCAAGTGTTGATTCGATGAACTGATACAGATTATATTAGTCGGTTATTTATGAAATAGCCGGATCATCGGATCAAGTGTTAATTCGATAATTTAATGTATAATTATATATTTGATATATTAAATTACATTAACTAATATAAGCTCACTTAAACATTCTTTTTCTCACTCGGGTAATACATTGATATATATGTGATATATGTTAATTGTATTATTTTATTTATTTACAATAAATATTGTATATGTGATATATAATATTGTAACATGTTAGGCTTACAAATGCAACATGTTTTGTGGAGTTTAAACATGGTTAGGGTTTGGATTAGGGTTAAGCTTTCTTGAAGCTTCTAGAAGCTTTGCTTTTGTTTTTAAGCAAAGATATTTTGTAGATATTTCTTAACCAAACCCAAACCCTTTACCATAGTAAATTCTCTACATGGGTTAAGTCTTCATTCTTAACCCATGGTTGCATTTCTAACCTCACACAAAAGTTTCATTAATCATCACAAAAGGATTTTGATAATATTCTTCTTCTTCTTCTTCTTGATAAAAAGTTTTCTAGCTTTTTCAAATGTGATGAAAATGAGTGAGAAATTGAAAACAAATGAGAGCTAAATTCCTACTTCATCATCCTCATCTATTCTTGCCACTTAGATTAGGGTGTTTGCTTTGCTAATACTTGATTAGCAGAGCAAGAGCTTGGGTTTGAGTTTCTTCAAGGTAGATCATCTTCGTTATTGAAGATCGGAAGCAAGATTGCATTTTTCTCTTCACGGAGCCTCTCTAGAGTCCGGGTACTTGATGATCGCAGTGTAGGGACCTCAACACGGAGCTTATGAAGTGAAGGACCGGACTACAAAGGTTGTAATCCCAAACTCTTAGAAGTAAAGTTGTTTACTTGCTCATTGTTTCGCCTAATCTTTAGTCTAAGATCTTGGTTAGGGTTGTTCGGCACATGTAAAATTTGATTTTGGCATGGTTGATGCCTTGTAGAACCTTATACTAGTGCCTAGTAACCCTACAGTGGTATCAGAGCTAAGCTAGAGCTTTAGGCGTCGTGTAGACGAAGTTAAAAGTCCGATGGAACCCCGGAACATCGGTTTTTACTCTTCTCTGGAAATTTTATAAAATGTTGATTTTTTCTGTATTAAAAATACTCAGAAAAATAAGCAGAGAATTCTAAGAATTACTGTGAAGTACGAAGTCCCAACTCCATCAAGGGAGCGCGGAACCACGGCCAAACCATGGGTTTGGCGGCGGTTCCGCGGCCACCTTAAGGAGATATGGGCTAATACTTCAGGGTTATATTCTTGGTTATTTTTTAATGCTTCTGGGAATTTTTAATTTTACTCAAGTGTTGAGTTTTCTGGAGATCTTTTGTATTCGTTGATTCGATCGGAAAGTTTAACTTCGTTTAAAGTTTTTCCGGGTAATTTAGAACGTGTTAAAAAGTTCGAACGGATATCAATAACACACTTTTTCCCCTGTCGGAAAACTTTCCAAGTGTTGGATTTTTTCTCGAGTTTGAAACTTTCGGAAAATCATGCAAGCGTATCTGTGGACCCTCTAGAAGAACGTAACCTTAACTCGATTATGTGACCGTCAAAACTGCCACTTGAACCCTAGGGTTTGTGGTAGTTTAGCGTTGCCACATGTGAGGCGTTGGTTTGACCCTTCTACGGCTGGTTCATTGGGGCTGTGACATATTCTGGGTTTTTTGAACTCCGCTCAAGTGTTGAGCTATTTGGGAAATCTTGGGTGTTTGTTGATTCGATCGGAAAGTTTAACATTGTCTATTTATCTGGAATGTGATACAATATTTGGAATCCACAAGTAGTTATGAGATAACTAATTTGAATGTTATAAATCTAGCAGTTTAGTCTCAGATGATCGGTTGCCACGGGATTTTGATGCGATCAAAAGTCCGTCGCAATCACGTAGCGTACGCGGATACTCGCCGGGTAAACTTAATAGATAGCCACGCCCTATAGCCCCGACCAAGTGACTGTAGGAGAACCCCGTCGCCAAAAGCATCCGTTAGGGTGCTCGCGGCAGCGGTGTTCCGCCTTAGTGCACTTCGTCGACGGCATCGAGGGGTGCGGCCGTCTACTAAAGTTTTCGACGAGCATTCGATCAGGTTGTCGGGAATCTTGTTGAATTGCCCGACTAGATATTGAAAAGTGTTTTCGATAATGAGACTAAAATGTGGAGTTTATAATTGTTAGGCATGCGATGTCTAAGGAATTCATTTGGTTAGGCATGCGATGTCTAAGGAAGTTGCGAATTCCAACTGTTGTAGTTTTACACTTTCCTTTCAGCGACCGTAAGTGTAATATGTGGTGTATCGCCGGTTTCGTTGATATACATCAACGATAACTGGGATACGCATATTTACTTACGTTGATGATATGTGATATTATGTGTTGCTGTGATATGTTATATTGGATTGTCGTGTTTGAATAGCCGGGGTTTTATGTGAGATGAGAGTTTTTCTTTTTCATTCATGTAAAATTCATTGTATGTAATATTCTTTTATTGGGGCACTTTCGGGCTGAGGATGATGTCACCATTGTATATTATTTACTTTTCCGCATTAGGATAGACCCAAGGCGGGAAGCACAAGTAACCGGGTTCTAGGGTCCAGTGGGAGACCATCTCGAGGAGTCGAGACCGGGTCTCCTAACTCTAGAATTGGCAGGCTTACTTGCCGCTCTCGTAGGGGTCTAGGGATGTGGGTTTGGCTATTCATCGCGACCGTGGAATCCGTGTTTTATACAGGCTCGTATTAAAACACGGACCTCCTAGTATATCCAATATTTGATATATGTTCTTCTGCTGCAATGTTCTGTGATGAGATCATATTACTGCCTGAGACGAATGTTTATATTATATATATGAGATATATGTTATATTGCAGATTTCGTTTCAAATGTGATGCTTGTGAAGCATAATAAAATGAGACTTCATTAATGAGATTAATGCAATAAAAGAAAGCTAAAGATGTTGTAGAAACTTGTTTAAAAACTGGTAGCTCTAGCTCTTACTTTGCATAGCGGTATTCTTTGTAGAATATCCAGCACCTTATTCGATAAGGAAAGAGCTGAGATCCTCTCACCGGGAGTGCCCTCTTTAGCGAAGCTAGCAGATGCTACACACTCAGTTTGTCTTTTAATTGCTTCTATAGTGTTTACTTTGCATAGTGGTATTTATGAAATACCCTGCACCTTATTCGATAAGAAAAGAGCTAACGATCCCTTCACCAGGAGTGACCTCTTTAGCAAAACTAGAAAAGCCTAAAAAACACTCCATTTAAAATCACTCGATTCTACAACGATATCAAGTTCATTACGCAAAGGGTTTTCATAAAAACCTGTCGTAGCCCTCCGTCATTTCAGATAAGTACTTCATAATATTCGTGCTGCGTTTGTTCACCTTGTCAAGGCGTAGTGTGCGGTAGCTATTTATGCTTATCTGCAAAAGCATATGATGCGATTGAGTTAGGGTAGTCGTGTGACTTTGCTGACCTTGTCAAGGGTCATGCGGATGGGTTTAATTCAATCGGGAATTGACGGGTTGAACTTGACTTGCGGTCTATGGTTTGTTGACCTTGTCAAGATCATAGATCGCTCAGGGCAAAATATTATTGGGAATTTCAAGTGTTGAAATTTGCAATGAGATTGCATACCTTCTATGAGATAGTTGGATCCCGATACCCGTTGCGAGTAAGAGTTACTTCTAGGAGAGTTTTACACATTACAATTAGCCGATCAAGTAGGTATCGAGAAAGGTGTCAACGGGGTTACGCCCCTGGGAAAACGAGGTTTATTTTAATTAGGTCCGTACGAAAGCACGGGAAACCTCTCTCAAAGTACTGACACTGGCCTGGCTGAAAGATTGACGAACTTGTAGCATGTAATTAATCCCGGCTAGTCTTTCCTTTTAGGGTTTGAAGGAAGATTTGACTAAAACAGTGGGAGACATCCTGATTAGATATATTAATAACCAATCTAATCTTGCAAGAGCACACGCCGAGTGTTTTCTTCTCTCTCTGCAGGTAGCGACCATATCACGCCTTAATCAAGATAATAATACGCATGTATTGACCGAACCCGCTTGTTATACTGCGCTAGGGAACGTTGTTCCCGCTCCAACTTATAATTGTTATAAGATCGAGCAGGAATTAGGAGATTACCAGAATTCCCGTGCCGCCCAAACGAAGAAAATGCATGCTGATGCATCTTCTTCGGGTGTGTTCATTACTGAGATCTGTTTCTCAGTTTACTTTACGTCCTGGGTATGAGATATTAGATCAGGATCCCGCATATGTAATATGTTACATGGGCTACAGATAGGTAGAGAACTGAGAACGGGTGATAAGTTTCATGAGATAGAAACGGTTCAAGTGTTGCAGCCAAGTCTGTTGGCAGTTATCACCCTGTATTACTAGAATACATTGATTCTGAACGAATGTTATTAGATACCGAACCTGATATACAACATCATATCAGTCTCTTTATTAGTAAAGAAGGATATAATTTTGTATTGATGGATAATGTTTTGAACATTTCCTATATCAAGAGTTGATCGGTTCAGACACGTTATCTAAAAGCATATACGTTCTAAATCAAACCACAGTTCTTAGTGTGCAGAACACACACAAGAGGAAGAGTTCATAAATGAACAAATCCTTCTTGAAGCATTGTAGACTAGGTCATATCGATGCACCTGACTAGAGAAGTTACATTTAGATGCATATTTAAATTAGTTTGAATTTACATCTTGTGAAACTTGCCGGTCATGTCACAAAGATAAGATGACCACTGCTCTATTTATTGGAAACAGAGAAAGAGTTAGTGAACTCTAGGGATTGATACATGATGATGTATGTAAGGTCCCCTGTCTACACATGCCAGGACCGGTTCTTTGTACTTCATTACATTCACTAATAATTTCTCAAGATTCAGACATGTTCCTGTTGAAACACAAGTCCGAAACTTTTAAGATATTCACAGAATATAAGTTTGAAGTAGAGAACCAAAAACGGGTATAAGTATTATGTCCTTTGATGAGATCAAGGAGGAGAATACTTGAGCATGGAGATCCTGGACTATTCTAAAGGAGAATGAGATTCTCTCTCAGCATTACTCCTCCATATAAGGTAAATCAAAAAGTGGAAGAGACGGCATCGACATTCTAGTTCGGATCGGGTGTATCGGGACGGAGCAAACGCACCCTATATGATATGGTGTGCTCTATGATGAGTACTACTGAGTTACCTATTTCCTTTTGGGAGTTATGCACTTGAGAAGCTGCATACATATTGAATAGGGTTCCAATCAAATCAGATACCTACCACTCCATATGTGATATGGTATGGGAAGAGCCCATCTCTTAAGCATATTAAGATTTGGAGTTGTCCGGCCTATGTCTAAAAGCAAAATCCGGACAAACTCGAGGCAAGGTCGGTTCTGTAAAAACTGGAAGGAGTTCCAGCTATACAAACTGCAGCTGATGATTTGGTAAACCCAAAGGATTCAATAGTAACCAACAAACCTCAGCCTCTCCGCCGATCTAGTAGGATTCCTCACCCACCTGAGAAATATTTCGGTTTCTCTATGACAGTGGGAGCGAGGATTGCATCATGAGATGATGACCCAACTAGTTTCGAACAGGCCATCAGGAGTGGGACTCTGTAAGAATGGCTGGATGCTTAGTGTTCTGACATGGAATCCTTATACACCAACAAAATATGGATTTTGGTTGCTTTATCTGAAGGGTTAAATCCCTATCAGGAGCAAGTATATCTTGAGAAGATTACTTGGTGTACATGGAAAAGTTGAGACTTTCAAAGCTATGCTTAAGTCCATCCAGATCCTACTTGCCACTCTACATACCATAACTACGATATCTGGCGGTTGGGTGTCATGACTACTTTTCTAAATGATGATTTAGAAGAGAGAGCGTCTATAAATATACAGCCAGAGGGCTTCGTAGACAATGGGAGCAGCGGAAACGTGTGCAAGTTGCTTTATAGGATAAAGCATGCATCGCGGAGTTAGAACGTCTGTTTTGATGTGATGGTCAAAGAGTTTGACTTCATCAAAATGGTAGATGAACCAAGTATATACAAAAGGATAGTAAGGAGTATGGTGGTGATCCTCGTATTGTACGAGGATGACATACTCTTGATAGGGAAGGAGTTTCCTATACTACGCTTGGTCAATCTCCTCTTATCATAAGGATTCTCCATATAAGGATCAAGATGATACCTTCTAAACCCTGGGTTTTGGATCTATGAGATAGATCTAATTGGATGTTAGGATTCTCACTAGTTGTAGTGAGATGGTATTAATCGATCCTGGGGAGAATCACTGGAATGGTTACAGGGTGATAAGGACGACTGATTGTCAGTCACAGGCATTGTCTTTACCCTCAGTGGAAGGACGGTATGTTGGAAGAGTTCCAAGCTAGATACCGTGACATACTAGACGATTAAAGGCAAGATAAATCACTACCAAGGATACTACCAAAGAAATAGTCTGGATGTACAATAGTTCATGAGATGAACTTCGTTCCTACCATTGTGTGACAATGGGGTTTTGGCTTATGCCAAGGAACCCATGTCCCATAAGAGATCCAGACATATTCTTAAGCAGTATCACCTGATCATGGAGATGGTTGATCTCCAGGGAGATCCAGGTTTAGGAGAGTAAACACAGAGGAAAAACATGGCGAATCCACTCACAAAGGCCTACTTCCCAAATAATATTTGAGAGATTTTGGGATGGTTGAGTATGAGATACTACAACCTCTGCTGATTGTTGGGTATGAGATACTACGACAGATGGCCCTAGTCCAAGTGGGAGATTGTTAGTTATATGTATGCCCTAGAGGCTATTACTGTACATACGATGTATATTGTAGTGGATGCTTGGACATATATAGGTAGGACTTTCTTGCTCAACATGATAGTATGCTATCTGGTTGCTCTTTATCTTAACATGTGGACTTGTATTGGTTTACTGTCTTCCTCTCACATGTTGATAAAGCCCTTAGGATATGTACTTGACTACTAGGACTATGATGAAGATCATACTAGTGGAGCCAGTGTAGTCAACGAGTACATCCTATAACTGTTCCTACCCGTAGGTGTATCGAGACAGGGCATCGATATACCAGAGTAGACTAGCGTATGCGCTTCTTGGCCTATATGATGGACGATAAATGTTCCCATATCCATTGGTGTTTGACATCAAAGAAGGTATACGGGTGCTCAGTGGAGACTGGGTACACTGGACGGACTCGCCAAGAGCTCCCAGATGGTATTATACCTCACGTCAGATGGCAGTTCTCTGGTGACACTGGTACAGGTTAGTCTGTAGACCCGAGATCGCCATAGAGTTGTGTGTGATTCCCACTGTGCTTTGATTTCCATCATACCACGTCCAAGAGGGCGTGCAAAACGGTGGTTTTTGGGTACAGTCCCGAATCATATGGAGGCAATGAGCGATAGGAGGGGTTTCGTCTCTCCCGGTATAGGGAGTTGATGTTGCGCTGTGTTTGATTGGCTATAACTGAAAATCCCTGGCCAGGGTTGCTGAGATTTACTGGTAAGTATTATCAGTAGTTTCTCGAACTGTTATGGACCTCATATTGACACGACTTATCAAGCTACTGGGGTCTAACGTTTACCACCTTTAGGCGAGATATGCGACATATCAGACGAAGAGACCGGACTGTACGGGAGTGTTACTGATTGGATTTGCAGGAGAATGTACAGGCTTGCTTGTTGATCTTCTGATCGCTCAATACCTGGATGGCTGTTACGTTTAGCTGACCGCTTGCAGCTTGTGGGTGTTTGATATGATCATCACCTACTGCCGGCGTATTGACGATTCTTTAAAGTCCTACATAGAGGTTCCTGGCTCAGGCAAAACAGAGTAGGAGCACATATATGATATGTGCGGGACCGAGAACAATACGTGTATAAGATACCGTATTAGATTCTCGCGATTTGAGATATCGGCCGGGTATATGTGATATAGCCGGGTCATCGGATCAAGTGTTGATTCGATGAACCGATACATATTATATTAGTCGGTTATTTATGAAATAGCCGGATCATCGGATCAAGTGTTGATTCGATAATTTAATGTATAATTATATATTTGATATATTAAATTAAATTAACTAATATAAGCTCACTTAAACATTCTTTTTCTCACTCGGGTAATACATTGATATATATGTGATATATGTTAATTGTATTATTTTATTTTGTTACAATAAATATTGTATATGTGATATATAATATTGTAACATGTTAGGGTTACAAATGCAACATGTTTTGTGGAGTTTAAACATGGTTAGGGTTTGGATTAAGGTTAAGCTTTCTTGAAACTTCTAGAAGCTTTGCTATTGTTTTTAAGCAAAGATATTTTGTAAATATTTCTTAACCAAACCCAAACGCTTTACCATAGTAAATTCTCTACATGGGTTAAGTCTTCATTCTTAATCCATGGTTGTATTTCTAACCTCACACAAAAGTTTCATTAATCATCACAAAAGAATTTTGATAATATTCTTCTTCTTCTTCTTGATAAAAAGTTTTCTGGCTTTTTCAAATGTGATGAAAATGAGTGAGAAATTGAAAACAAATGAGAGCTAAATTCCTACTTCATCATCCTCATCTATTCTTGCCACTTAAATTAGGGTGTTTGCTTTGCTAATACTTGATTAGTAAAGCAAGAGCTTGGGTTTGAGTTTCTTCAAGGTAGATCATCTTCGTTATTGAAGATCGGAAGTAAGATTGCATCTTTCTCCTCACGGAGCCTCTCTAGAGTCCGGATACTTGATGATCGCAGCGAAGAAACCTCAACACGGAGCTTATGAAGTGAAGGACCGGACTACAAAGGTTGTAATCCCAAACTCTTAGAAGTAAAGTTGTTTACTTGCTCATTGTTTCGCCTAATCTCTAGTCTAAGATCTTGGTTAGGGTTGTTCGGCACATGTAAAATTTGATTTTGGCATGGTTGATGCCTTGTAGAACCTTATACTAGTGCCTAGTAACCCTACAGTTATGTGTTGCTGTATATGTTATATTGGATCGTCGTGTTTTGAATAGCCGGGGTTTTATGTGAGATGAGAGTTTTTATTTTCATTCATGTAAAATTCATTGTATGTAATATTCTTTTATTGGGGCACTTCCGGGTTGAGGATGATGTCACCATTGTATATTATTTACTTTTCCGCATTATGATAGACCCAAGGCGGGGAGCACAAGTAACCGGGTTCTAGGGTCCAGTAGGAGATCAACTCGAGGAGTCGAGTCCGGGTCTCCTAACTCTAGAATTGGTAGAGTTGCTTGCCGCTCTCGTAGGGGTCTAGGGATGTGGGTTTGGTTATTCATCGCGACCGTGAAATCCGTATTTTATACAGGCTCAAAATAAAACACGGATCTCCTAGTATATCCAATATTTCATATGTTTCTTCTGCTGCAATATCTGTGATGTGATCATTTGATATATTGAGATAGATACTGTATATAGTATATATGATATATTATATAGATGTTTATGTTTTACACCCGCGCTAGCACTGCCCCGCTCTGCCGTTAGTTACCTAACCTAACGGTGCACGAGGGGACATCGAGGCGAATGCGGATGGAATAAGCGTACGTTATATTTATCTGTGATGCTTAGGTAACTTAAATGATGGGACTTCATTAATGAGATTAATAAAAGAAAATAAACCTAAAGATATTGTGGAATCAAATTTTCAAAAATAGGTAGCTCTAGTTGTTGCTTTGTATAGCGGTATTCCTTATAGAATATCCAGCACCTTATTCGATAAGGAAAGAACCGAGATCCTTTCACCGGGAGTGACCTCTTTAACAATAACTGGCAGATACTACAACTCTCGGTTTCGTCTTTTGATTGCTTTTCTAGTTCTTACTTTGCATAGTGGTATTGTGAATAACCTGCATCTCATTCGACGAGGAAAGAGCCGAGATCCCTTCACCGGGAGTGACCTCTTTAGCAAAACTAGCAAAGGCCTAAAAAACACTCCATTTAAATCATTTGATTCTACAACGATATAAAGTTCATTACGCAAAGGGTTTTCTTAAAAATCTGTCGTAGCCCTCCGTCATTTCAGATAAGTACTTCATAGTATTCGTGCTGCGTTTGTTGACCTTGTCAGGGCGTAGTGTGCGGTAGCTATTTATGCTTATCTGCAAAAGCATATGATGCGATTGAGTTAGGGTAGTCGTGCGACCTTGTTGACCTTGTCAAGGGTCATGCGGGTGGGTTTAATTCAATCAGGAAATGACGGGTTGAACTTGACTTGCGGTCTATGGTTTGTTGACCTTGTCAAGGTTATAGATCGCTCGGGGAAAAATATTATCGGGAATTTCAAGTGTTGAAATTTGCAATGAGATTGCATACCTTCTATGAAATAGTTGGATCCCGATACCCACTGTGGGTAAGTGTTACTCTTAGGAGAATTTTATACATTACAATTAGCCGATCAAGTAGGTGTATAGAAATGTGTCAACGGGGTTACGCCCCTGGGAAAGCGAGGTTTATTTTAATTAGGTCCGTGCGAAAGCACGGGGAACCTCCTTCAAACTACCGGCACTGGCCTGGCTGAAAGATTGGCGAATTAATCCCGGCTAGTCTTTCTTTTTAGGGTTTGAAGGAAGATTTGATAAAAAAAATAGTGGGAGCTATCCTGATTAGATAAAATAATAACCAATCTAATCTTGCAAGAGCATACGCTGAGTGTTTTTTTCTCTCTCTCCAGATAGCGACCATGTCACGCCTTAATCAAGATAATAATATGGATGTATTGACCGAACCCGCTTGTTATACTGTGCTGGGGAACGTTGGTCCCGCTCCAACTTATAATTGTTATAAGACCGAGCAGGAAATAGGGGATTACCAGGATTCCCATGCCGCCCAAACGAAGAAAGTGCATGATGATGCATCTTCTTCGGGTGTGTTCATTACAGAGAACTGTTTCTCAGTATCCTTTACGTTCTGGGTATGAGATACCGGATCAGGATCCCATATATGTAATCTGTTACATGGGCTACAGATAGGTAGAGAACTGAGAACGGGTGATAAAGTTTCAAGAGTTGAAAACGGTGCAATTGTTGCAGCCAAGTTGTTGGCAGTTATCACCCTGTATTATCCAGTACATTGATTCTGAACGAATATTATTAGATACCGAACCTGATATACAACATCATATCAGTCTCTTTATTTAGTAAAGAAGGATATAATTTTGTATTGTTGGATAATGTTTTCAACATTTCCTATATCAAGAGTTGATCGGTTCAGGCACGTTATCTAAAAGTATATACGTTCTAAATCAAATTACAGTTTTAACGTACAAAACACACACAAGAGAAAGAATTCAGAAATGAACGAATTCTTCTTGAGGCATTGTAGACAAGGTCATATCAATGCGACCCGACTAGCTGAAGTTACATAAAGATGGATATTTAAATCAGTTTGAATGTACATCTTGTGAAACTTGCCAGTCATGTCACAAAAATAAGATGACCAAAGCTCTGTTTATTGGAAACAGAGAAAGAGTTAGTGAACTCTTGGGATTGATACATAATGATGTATGTAAGTCCCCTGTTTACAAATGCCGGGACTGGTTTTTTGTATTTCATTACATTCACTGATGATCTCTCAAGATTCGCACATGTGTTCCTGTTGAAACACAAGTCTGAAGCTTTTGAGAAATTCAAAAAATATAAGTTAGAAGTAAAGAACCAAAAACAAGTATAAGTATTATGTCCTATGATGAGATCAAGGAGGAGAATACTTGAGTACGGAAATTCTGGACTATTCTACAAGGAGAATGAGATTCTCTCTCAGCATTACTCCTATGTATACACAACGGTACATCGTGTTGGAGATAGTGCCCTCAGAGTCAATTATTGGATCGCAGGTACGTGATTGTAATGATTGCGGAGGATCTATACCGGTAGGACAGTCTTACTCGAGATGATATTATGCTATCTGGTTTGCCTTTATCAGTCGTGTACATGTTCAGGTGACCGATTACATGTTACACTTTGATAGAGCCCTTAGGATCTTGCTTTACTACCAACTGTATGATGGCGATCATATACGTGAGAGTTGGGTGGTTTATATGCATATCCTTAATTGTGGTCCCTAGTCGTGGGAGTTTCGAGACAGGGCATCGATACTCCGGAGTAGACTAGTGTATACAGTCGAGACCCCGACGAGGGGCGGTGGCCGGTCTCACATGCCACTGGTGTCAGTTTGATCACCTAAGATGTATACAGGTGCTCATTGGGTTATGAGTACACCGGACAGGACTCGCCGGGAACCTACTAGTTGGTATTATACATATCGTCAGATGGCAGTTCCCTGGTGACATGTGTACAGGTTAGTTCATCGACCTGAGGTCGTCATTTGTCTCGTGTGAATTCCCACTGTGCTTTGATTTCTACCCTACCACGGCTCAAAGGAGTCGTGCAAACAGGTAGTTTTTGGGTACAGTCCCGAGTCATATGGAGGCACGTGAGCGGATCGGCAGGGGATTCGTCTCTCCCGGTATTGGAGGCGAGATCGTGCTGTGTCTAGGAGAGCCATTACACAAAGCCCACGGCCGTGGCAGGAGATTTACTGGTAGGTACTCCAATAGTATCTCAGGGTGTTATTGGGCTACACTCCGACACGACTTATACTGCTATTGGGGGTCTGACGTTACTAGCCCCCTAGGCAGATATGCGATACTCATAGACGAACAGACCGGACTGTATATACATTGTCACTGTTAGGCTCAGTAGGGTTTCCGGATGAGTTCGCTCATCAGCCTCCCTTGAGGTCGGTCCATGGGCAGCCGTTACGCATAGCTAGTGCCGCTGACGGTTTGTGGTTAAACCCACTGCCAGGGTACTGACGAGTCATTAGAGTCCCCCACAAACAGTTTCCGAAGTTCGGGCGAAACGTTGTAGAGGCCGTATGGTTTTATGGCAGGGTTTGGAAAATGCACGTGCATTTACGCACGTGTCGGTTTTCGAACAGATGATACTGGTCGGCTTTGGTTTAAGCCGGATCCGAGTATTATATTGAGCAGATATAATATCTTTGTCTCAGTTGAATTTGTATTCGGTCGTAATACAAATGCGGGTATATTTATACAGTTACGGGGTTATCCTGAAATTCGTTTCGGGATCGCTTTTGGAAGTTGCCAGTTTCCAGTTTTCTATCAGCCGTCTTTTAACATTCGGTTAAAGACGGATTTATCTTTTCCTGAGATGAGTGTGGAAGTTTCTATAAGCATCTAGATGAGGTGACTAGGTTAAATGGTGTTGTGTTTTCATTGGTTGCATTTAATGGTTCAATTAATGCAAGGTGACTAGGTTAGTGATTCATCTTTTTCATTAATTATGTTCACACATGATATTTGTTCTTGTGGTCACCCCCCCTCTCCTACACCCCCTCCCCTCTTCCCTATATATGGGAGGCCCCTCCCCTCTCTCTCTCTCACTTGAGTTTTCATCTGGTAAAAGATATGATAGATTTTGGGGTGTATGGAATTTCACAGCTCTTTTCATTCCATCACCCGATTCCCAGGGCAACTTCATTAACCGTTCGTCCATAGCCTTGGACGTAACGAGACAAAGTATTCTACTCATTCTCTACATCTATCTTGGTCGTCTCTTTTAGCAAACTTGACGACCGAGTTGCCTCAAGTCAGAGGCGGAAGCCCGTTTAAAGAATCGTCGACGTGGTGCCACATGGACGAGCAGATCGGAGATCGACGAGATCGGAGCAGCCGCAACGGAGCGTGGGATGATGGTTAAAGAACGAAGGACTCGGATCGTTCGGTATAACCTTTCTACACTCTTTACAGTTTGTTAGTTTAGCAATAATGGCATATCCGGGTTTAAGTATACGATAGCGCCAGTTAAAAGTTTGTTGTTCCACATTTGGCGTCTGTAGACGGCCGGGGCGCTACCGTAGACTAACACGTCGGTATATCAGGGCGGAGCAATCGCACCCTATATGAAATGATGTGCTCTATGATGAGTACTACTGAGTTGTCTATTTCCTTTTGAGTGTTATGCACTTGTGAAGCTGCATACCTATTGAATTGGGTTCCAACCAAATCAGGTGCCTACCACTCCATATGTGATATGGTATGGGAAGAGCCCATCTCTTAAGTAAGTTAAGATTTGGGGTTGTCCGGCCTATGTGTAAAAGCAAAATCCGGACAAACTCGAGACAAGGTCAGTTCTGTGGAAGTTTGTTGGATATCCCAAGTATTGGCAAGGGAATATCTTCTACCGCAACAAGGAACAAAAAGTGTTTTATTTCTCGACATGCCACCTTTTCAGAAAAGGAATTTATTTTGGAAACAAATTTGTGGTCATGAGGTAGAAATGGAAAGAGTTCCAGCTATACAAACTGCAGCTGATGATTTGGTAGAACTAGAGGATTCAATAGCTCCCAACGAACCTCAGCCTCTCCGCCGATCTGGTAGGGTTTCTCACCCACCTGAGAGATACTTCGGTTTTCTCTATGACAGTGGGAGCGAGGATTGCATCATGAGATGATGACCCAACTAGTTTCGAGCAGGCCATCAAGAGTGGGGACTTAGTAAGAATGGCTGGATGCTATGTGATCTGAGATGGAATCTATGTACACCAACAAAGTATGGACTTTGGTTGCTATATCTGAAGGGTTAAATCCCCATCAGGAGCAAGTATATCTTGAGAAGATTACTTCGTGTATATGGAAAAGTTGAGACTTTCAAAGCTAAGACTTGTTGCAAAAGATTCTCGTCATCAACCAGGTGTGGATAATGATGAAACCTTTTCTCCAGTGGCTATGCTTAAGTCTATCCGGATCCTACTTTCCACTGCTACATACCATAACTACGATATATGGCGGTTGGGTGTCATGACTGCTTTTCTAGATAGTGATTTAGAAGAGAGCATCTATAAGTACACAGCCGGAGGGCTTCGTAGACAGTGGGAGCAGCGGAAACGTGTGCAAGTTGCTTTACGGGTTAAAGCAGGCATCGCGGAGTTGGAACATCTGTTTTGATGTGGTAGTCAAAGCGTTTGACTTCATCAAAATGGTAGATGAACTTTGTATATACAAAAAAGGTAGTAGAGAGTATGGTGGTCTTCCTTGTATTGTACGAGAATGTCATACTCTTGATAGGAAAGAAGTTTCCTATGCTACACTCGGTCAATCTCCTCTTATCACATTGATTCTCCATAGAGGATCAAGGTGATACCTCCTAAATCATGTGTTTTGGATCTATGAGATAGATCTAAGTGAATTTTAGGATTCTCACTAGGTGTAGTGAGATGGTATCAATCGATCCTGGGGAGAATCACTGGATAGATTCCAGGATGGTAAGGTCGACTGAATGTCAGTCACAGGTATTGTCTTTACCCTCAGTAGAGGGACGGTATGTTGAAAGAGTTCCAAGCTAGATACCGTGGCAAACTAGACGATAAAGGCTCGATACATCGCTACCAAAGATGCTACCAAAGAGGAAGTCTGGGTGTATATTAGTTCATGAGATGAACTTCGTTCCTACCATTGTGTGATAATGGAGTTGTGGCTTATGCCTAGGAACCCCCGTCCCATCAGTGATCTAGACATATTCTAAGGCAGTATCACCTGATCATGGAGATTGTTGATCTCCAAGGGATCAAGGTTAAGAGAGTAGACTCAGAGGACAACACGGCGGATCCACTCACAAAGGCCTTTTCCTAGAGAGAGACTTTTATGGGATGGTTGAGTATGGGATACTTCAACCACTGTTATATGAAGGCCCTAGTGCAAATGGGAGATTGTTAGTTATATGAATGCCCTAGAGGCCATTACTGTACATGAGATGTATATTGTAGTGGATGCTTGGACATATATAGGGAGGACTTTCTTGTTCGACATGATAGTATGCTATCTGATTACTCTTTATCTTAACATGTACACTGATTGTCTCTCTGTTACATGTTGGTAAAGCCCTTAGGATGTGTACTTGACTACCTGGATTATGATGCAGATCATACTAGTGGGACAATGGTAGTCTGTGAGTACATCCTTTAAAGTCCCTAGTCGTGGGTGTATAGAGACGGGGCATCGATATACCAGAGTAGACTAGCGTGTAGCTTCTCGACCCATGTAGATGGGCGATGGATGATCCCATATCCATTGGTGTTTGACATCAGAGATGATATACGGGTGCTCAGTGGAGACTGGGTACACTGGACGGACTCGCCGAGAACTCCCAGATGGTATTATACCTCACGTCAGATGGTAGTTCTCTGGTGACACTGGTACAGGTTAGTCTGTAGATCCGAGATCGTCATAGAGTCTTGTGTGATTCCCACTGTGCTTTGATTTCCACCTTACCACGTTCAAGAGGACGTGCAAAACGGTGGTTTTTGGGTACAGTCCCGAGTCACATAGAGGCAATAAGCGATAGGAAGGGATTCGTCTCTCCCAGTATTGGGGGTTGATGTTGCGTTGTGCTCGATTGGCTATAACAGGAAGTCCCTGGCCATGGCTGATTTTGAGATTTACTGGTAAGTGTTATCAGTAGTTTCTCGACCCGTTATGAGCCTCATATCGGCATGACTTATCGATTATTATGGTCTGACGTTTACCACCCCTAGACTTAATATGCGACATATCAGACGAGGAGACCGGACTAACAGTAGTGTTACTGACAGACTTTTACAGGAGTTGGAGCGGGCTTGCTTGCTGATCTTCTGATCGTTCAATATCCGGATAGCCGTTACGTCCAGCTAGTACCGTTGACGGCTTGTAGGTGCTTGATGTGATCATCATCTACTGCCGGCGTATTGACGAGTCTTTAGAGTCATACATAGAGGTTTTACTGACTCAGGCAAAACGAAGTAGGAGCACATATGTGATATGTGCGGGACCGAGAATAATACGAGTATGTGATACCGCATTTCATTCTCGTGATTTGAATATCGATCGGTTATATGTGATATAGCCGGGTTATCGAATTAAGTGTTGATTCGATAAGTTAATACAGATTATATTACTCGGTTATATATGATATAGCAGGATTATTAAATCAAGAGTTGATTTGATAATTTAATGTATAATTGTATATGTTACATTAACTAATATTAGTTCACTTAAGCATTTATTTATTCTCACATGTGCACACTTATTATATATGTGATATATCTTAATTGTGTTCTTTTTGTATCATGGTTGTTGATACACACTACATGGGTGTATGAGATTTACACCATACTAATTATAATGTTAGGTTTTAGTATTTAAAGTAATTCCAAAATTAGTGGATAATGAGCTCGCATGCATGAAGCTTCAAGAAGCTTGTGGATGCATTGACTTAGTCCACTAGTTTTGTTTTATTTAAGATATTAATTAACCTAACTATTATAATGTAGCCATGGTTATGTCTCTACATGAGTTAGTATATGATACAAACTCATCCATGATTGATTCTCTCTCCTCATTAATTCATTCTCATCTCATTTGCTCATCTTCTTCTTCCTTGAGAAAAGCTTGCTAGGGTTTTGAAAAAGAGAGAAAATATTGTGAGAAAAATAAAACTAAAGTGAGCCAACTTCCTACTTCATCATCCTCTACTAGATTAGCACTTTGGTATAGGATGTTTGCTTCACTAATCTCTCATTAGTGAAGTAGTAGCTTGAGTTAGTATCCTCTCGACGTAGATCATCTTCAGCCTCGAAGACTTCAAGCAAGAACGTTCATTTCGCCTTGAGAAGCCATGCAAGAGTCTGGGAGTTCCATCAACGCAGCGAAGGGACTACTACAATGAGCTTATGAAGTGAAGGACCGATCTACAAAGGTTGTATTTTTAGTTCACTTAGAAGTAAAGTAGTTTACTTTGGTTTTCGTATGATTCTCTAGTTATCGATTCTTGTTTAGGGTTCTTTTAAACGGCAAAATTTTGAAAATGGTATGGACGATACCTCCCGAAACCTTGTTGCCGTTCATAGGAACCTTACAATACGTGTATATGATACCGTATTCTAATCTCGCGATATGTGATATCGGTCGGTTATATGCGATATAGCCGGGTTATCGGATCAAGTGTTGATTCGATAAGTTGATACAAATGATATTAGTCGGTTGTATGCGATGCAGCCGGGTTATTAAATCAAGTGTTGATTTAATAATTTAATGTATAATTATATATTTGATATATTGATATACATTAACTGGTATTAGCTCACTTATGATTTCATTTTTCTCACTTATACATTTTATATATAGGTCTGATATATATTAATGTATATTTTTCCTTGTGTCATGCTAGATGATACATTGTACATGGGTGTGTGAGACTCATACCATACTTAAGATAATTAGGGTTTATTAAGGGAAAATCAAAATTAGTTGGAAAATTGTCATGGTTGTGAAGCTTGTAGTAGCTTGTACTAACTATTGACTTAGTCCACTAATTTTGTCTCATCCTAGATATTTATTAATCTAACCATTATCTTAAGCCATGGTTAAGTCTCTACATGAGTGATATTAGATATTTTCTGACTCATGGTTGCCATTCATTCCATTCTATTCTTCTTCTTCTTCATCTCTTGAGAGCTCACTAGGTTTTCTTGAGGTGAAGCAAGAGAGTGAGAAAAATATTTTTAAAGTGAGCAAAATTCCTACTTCACCAATCTACACTAGACTAGCCCTTTAGTATAGGTTGTTTGCTTCACTAATTCCCAATTGGTGAAGAGGTAGCATGAGCTAGAGTCTCCTCGACATAGATCATCTTCGGCCTCGAAGATCCTTGAGCAAACTCATTCATTTCGCCTAATGGAGCCTACGAAGAGTTCGGGAGACCACTACTTGGAGCGAAGGGACTACTACACGGAGCTTTAGAAGTGAAGAACCGGTCTACAAAGATTGTATTTCTCATTCACTTAGAGTAAAGTTGTTTACTTGTTCATGTTATACCCTAATTCTCTAGTTCGATTCATGGTTTGGGTTCGTTAGCACTCTAGATTTTTTAAAATTGCATGCTTGATGCCTTAGAAAACACGGTGAGGGTGCTAAGGAACCCAGTACTATCATCTCAAGTAAGACTGTTATACATGTATAGGTCCCCCTCAATTATCATGATCGTCTACTTGCGATCACAATAATTTCCTTGAGGGCACTATATCCAACAACGTTTTGGCAGTCGGCCAAGATGAACTGGTTGCCGATCGGTGGTGAGATGTTGGCCTAACTGCCAACGACTTTTGCCCGTGCATCTATCCTCCTAAACTTCTAGTTCCAGCTCCAAGACTCTCTGTTTGACCACCCTAGTTACTCCAGATTTCTTGCACACTTAATAAAGCCGTCAAAAATAACAAGTTGATGTTTTTTATATTATTTTTATGGTTTTTTTAGGTTTTAAAATATTCATAAGGGATAACTCAAATAACAAAGTAACTAAGCCGTTTCCCCGGTAACGGTGCCATTTGATTGGTATAAAAAGAGTGAAATGTACATACCACAATCAAGGACGGTGTCGCTAGAGACTAGCCGTAAATGAGTTGCGGGTCGTCCACGAAGAAACTGTCAATTGGTCGCTTAGTTTTAGACGATTTTGTATGAGATATTCCAGTTTGGTCTTCTTAACTATGTGATATGTAAAGGAAAGAACTTGTTAGGGTCTTCAGATTAGGCAATAAAGTAATGGAATTCCTTTTTCTCTCTTTTGAGCTTCTCTTTGAGTTGATGCTAGAGTAATAGCAAGGAACACGAATTAGGGTTCTTTAGAAGGATAATTACGAGTATAGGCAATGCCTTCCAAACACTAAGTCCCTTCTATCGACCTTTGTCATTCCGTTCCATACTCTTAAAACCACCCCCCGGTCAAGACGATACACAACTTATTCTTGACATTGGGTCGCAACTATTATGAATGGATAGTGCGCCTAAATAGAGAGGTTTGTGCCGCCTTGGCTGAAGTTCAACATAATGATGCGGAACAAAAGGAAGTATAAGGAATTTTGCTATTTCTCACACTACCCTCTTCTAAACCTTAAAAAGTGAGAAAAATACCCACTCATCATGAAAAGAAAATAAAACAAAAGGAGAAGAAAAGAGATGACAATAATGAAAGAAAACTAGCTACTTGGACCCTCACCAAGACAATGAGAAACCATTGAGCATCATGGCTTAAAATCAAGAGGAGAAGTGAAGAGAAGAATAACAAGAAAACTTCAAATAAAACTCATCTACTTATTACAAGAAAATAAAATTTACTACAATTTATCTAATAAAACAAAAGACAAGGCAAAATAATTAAAGCAAGATAATAAAAGAGGAATTTTCTTTCATAAACTCTAAGTTCACCGCAAATTTTAATGGCTAATGCAAATGAAGATGGAGGTTACCTATTCCTTACTACTTCTATTTTAGATAAAAACTAAGAAATCCCCTTGAGCAGCTGATCCGAGACATATATAGGGGCTGGAGGGTGAAACCCTAGGAGTATTCTTGAAGCCTTCGAAATGCCAAAAATAACCCCAAAAGATCTCACTGTGCAGCACCAACTTGGCCGCTAGTCGGCGGCCAAATGAACTAGGTTGGCCGCCGATTGGTGGCCAATTTATGGAGTTGGAACTTGGTCTTTTTGTTGTGTTCTTGTGGGCATTTTTGAGGGTTTTCTAACACTTGAAATCTTGATTGAGGATTTTGAATTCTGCAGGGTTTGACCATTGATTTTGATTGGGTCCATTTTGCATCGTTTTGAGCTTGAAAGTCCGTCAAATACTCCAATACATGTTTCCTGCACTTATATAGCACACATGGATCAAATAACACTTATTCATATACACAAGACTAAGAATGAGCCGTATTAAAATGCAATAAATCGTGATGAATATGCGGCTATGGGGGGAGGCGAAGGTGGTGATGCGGCGACAGAGGTGATGGAGCGGAGGTGGTGATGCTGTGGCGGAGATGATGCAGCGGAGGTGGCCATGGGATGGAGGCGGTGATGTTGCGGCGAAAGTGATGGGGTGGAGGTGACGGTGGTGGACCTGGTAGCCATGGATATGGGTTATGTTACGTAATTAGGGTTAAGGTTAGCTAATTATGGTGCAAGTTAGGGTTAGGCTAGGTCATTAGGTTTAGGGTTAGTTTTATTTTCTTTTTTAAATCCAACATAACCAGGGGTATTTTAGTAATTTTGTCTCTGATGTTAATATCGTCATGGTATTTAAAACATTATGTTATTTAAGTGCCGAAAAATTATTGCGGTATTATTCTGCAATAAATGTGAAATATTGTGGTATTATTAAGCAATTAAGCAAAAAAAATAATTATGTATTAGGGGGATTTTGACCAAAGTTTTAGGGCCAGGGGTTTTTTCACATCTTAAAAAAACATTTTTTTTTTGACCCAAATGAATATGCCCAAGCTTGGCTCATAACTATACCACCCATTAGTGGGCTGTTTAAAATTTGGACTTATCACTTAAAACTCCTCTGGGATTTGGGCATATGAGAAAACTACAATTTTCTTATTATTTTATTAACAATTTTAAATAATTATTAAATATTAATTTAGAAAAAAATTAACGATGTTAGTCAGGGAGGAGGTCGGCGGTCATGACGGTGGAGATAGTCATAGGCGGAAAGAGGAGGGCACCGGAAAAACAAATCATAAGAGAAGAGGATTGATGAAGAAGATGATAGGTGACGTCACGCCCCACTTCCCAAAATACCGTAGCGGGGGCACGACTCGAGACGCGACATATCTATACTGAGAAGCACGCTTCATCGGTATAAATAAGCTAAACGTTTGGTAATCAGTTAATATAACAAGAATTTAAAAAGAGATAGAAATCCAACAATTCATCTATTGCAATCCAACAACACGAGTATTTCAACTGAATAAGATGACAAATAAAAGCCTTGAACAAATAAAGCATGTCTGAAACAACCAAAAGGAAATAATTAGAAAGTAAAGGTGGCTAATACTGTGCTCGAGAAATGAAGTATGACAGGTCTCTCTCGATCGGCTCCTACTCTACTTGCACTGCCTGATCACCATCTGTGTCTCTGAACCCGACGGACATTTCAAAGGAAACATCCATTAACGAACTGCAGATTGGGTAAGTATCTCAGGATAAAACAATAAATATATGTATATAGAAATTGTAAACATGACATGAAGCATAAGTGACTGACATAAACATGAACAACATGCAGTTCTCAGAAGCACAGTGAAAACAATAACTAATTGCGTTCAATTCGAGTTTGAGCAAGGGAAGTGCACATTGGTTTCAAGTGTATTTTGTTAGTCCCATGGAACAACATCAACTGGGTATGAGGGTTAGCATTCCGTTTACAGCTTGGAATCACAACATATGAACAAGAGGGTTAGCATTCTGTAACCATCCGGAATCACGACAACCTGTAAGGGGACTCCCGAAACCGTGTTCACTTCCTTTACCAAACTATCCCACACCCGTGCTATGTTAAACAAGTAGGTAAACGGTTGTAATCAAAAGCAAGAGTAACTCATGACACATGGAACACCACCACCACAACAACAACAACTGAGCCTTTTATCCCAAGTGTTGGAGATAGTGCCATCAGAGTCAATTATTGGATCGCAGGTACGTGATTGCAATGATTGCGGAGGATCTATACCGGCAGGACAGTCTTACTCGAGATGATAATATGCTATCTGGTTTGCCTTTATCAGTCGTGTACATGTTCAGGTGACTGATTACATGTTACACTTTGATAGAGCCCTTAGGATCTTGCTTTACCACCAACAGTATGATGGCGATCATATACGTGAGAGTTGGGTGGTTTATATGCATATCCTTAATTGTGGTCCCTAGTCGTGGGAGTTTCGAGACAGGGCATCGATACTCCGGAGTAGACTAGTGTATACAGTCGAGACCCCGACGAGGGGCGGTGACCGGTCTCACAAGCCACTGGTGTCAGTTGGATCACCTAAAATGTATACAGGTGCTCATTGGGTTATGAGTACACCGGACATGACTCGTCGGGAATCTGCTAGTTGGTATTATACATATCGTCAGATAGCAGTTCCCTGGTGACATGTGTACAGGTTAGTTCATCGACCTGAGGTCGTCATTTGTCTCGTGTGAGTTCTCACTGTGCTTTGATTTCTACCCTACCACGGCTCAAAGGAGTCGTGCAAATAGGTAGTTTTTGGGTACAGTCCCGAGCCACATGGAGGCACGTGAGCGGATCGGCAGGGGATTCGTCTCTCCCGGTATTGGGGGCGAGATCGTGCTGTGTCTAGGAGAGCCATTACACAAAGCCCACGGCCGTGGCAGGAGATTTACTGGTAGGTACTCCAGTAGTATCTCAGGATGTTATTGGGCTACACTCCGACACGACTTATACTGCTATTGGGGGTCTGACGTTACTAGCCCCCTAGGCAGATATGCGATACTCATAGACAAACGGACTGGACTGTATATACATTGTCACTGTTAGGCTCAGTAGGGTTTCTGAATGAGTTCGCTCATCAGCCTCCCTTGAGGTCAGTCCATGGGCAGCCGTTACGCATAGCTAGTGCTGCTGACGGTTTGTGGTTAAACCCACTGCCAGGGTACTGACGAGTCATTAGAGTCCCGCACAGACAGTTTCCCAAGTTCGGGCGAAACGTTGTAGAGGCCGTATGGTTTTATGGCAGGGTTCGGAAAATGCACGTGCGTTTACGCACGTGTCAGTTTTCGGGCAGATGATACTGATCGGCTTTGGTTTAAGCCGGATCCGAGTATTATATTGAGTAGATATAATATCTTTGTCTCAGTTGCATTTGTATTCGGTCGTAATACAAATGCGGGTATATTTATACAGTTACGGGGTTGTCCTGAAATTCGTTTCAGGATCACTTTTGGAAGTTACCAGTTTCCAGTTTTCTATCAGCCGTCTTTTAACATTCGGTTAAAGACGGATTTATCTTTTCTTTGGAAGAGTGTGGATGCTTCTAGAAGGTTCTAGAAGCGGTGAGGTGTTATTGTTTCATTGGTTGCTTTCTTTGTGTTCACACTAGATATTTATTTGTGTTCACACTAGATATTTATTTGTGTTCACACTCTTGTGGTCACTCTCCTCTCTCCTACACTCACCCCCCCATTCCTATAAGAAGGCCGGCCCCCTCTTCTCACTCTCTCACTTGATGTTTCATTTGGTAAAAAGATTATGATAGATTTTGGGGTGTATGGAATTTCACAGCTCATTTCATTCCATCACCCGATTCCCATGGCAACTTCATTAACCGATCATCCACGGCTTTGGACGAAGTAAGACAAAGTCTTCTACTCATTCTCTACATCATTCTTAGTCGTCTCTTTTAGTAAACTTGACGACCGAGTTGCCTCGAGTTAGAGGCGGGAGCCCGTTTAAAGAATCGTTGACGTGGTGCCACCTGGACGAGCAGATCGGAGATCGACGAGATCGGAGCAGCCGCAACGGAGCGTGGGATGATGGTTAAAGAACGAAGAACTCGGATCGTTCGGTATAACCTTTCTACTCTCTTTACAGTTTGTTAGTTTAGCAATAATGGCAGATCCGGGTTATAGTATACGATAGCGCCAGTTAAAAAGTTTTTGTTCCGCATTTGGCGTCTGTAGACGGCCGGGGCGCTACCGTAGACTCACAGTGGTATCAGAGCCTCACCATTTTGCTTTACTAACTTGTGCTAACGCGTTTAAAATATCGATCGAACCGGATATCGAAAACCGCAAAATCCTATTTTCACAGTTTCTGTTGATTTTTAAAGGGTTCCAAAAATTATTCTACATATCACAGAAAGTTGTGCAGGGTCTTAGAAGCACACCGTACAAATTTGAGCACGTGACTCAACAAGACCGCCGTGGAATCGCGGTCAAACCTATGGTTTGACCGCGCATCCGCGGCTATTTAGTGAGATCGTGGCCCCAAATTTGCACAGTGGGTTCTTGTATGGAATTTGGGATCTTTTGGGCCCAGATTTTGTTACTGTTCAACAGATGTTCGTGGGGCCCACTTCGTAATATTTTGTTGATCGAAATTTAAACATGTTAGTTTACAGTGCTTACATTATATCTCCGACCGGGAATGTCATTTGATCGGTAAACCGCGTCTGATTGTTATAGTTCTTTTAGACGGGTTTGCGAACGTGACATTCGCGTTGATGTTCTGTGTTGTGCTGTGATGTTGCGGATTTATCGTGGTGGATAGCAGTGTGCAATGATAGTGCAGTTTGGATTTATTTGTACATTTCATATTGCGGGGCGAGCGTCCAACATGTGGACTGCCATCACTGCCTGTTGTATAATATTCTTTTGGGGCACGACCAGGTTGCGGTCGATGTACCTGTTGTACTATTTTTCATTACTGTACTAGGTTTTGCCCCGCGACGGAGTGCACGGATAGCCGGGTTCTGGAGGGCAACGGGTCCGCATCTCATAGCTTTGAGAGGCAGAGGGGCCCCACTCTTGAATTGGCAGACTATTCGCCGCACTCGTAGGGGGTACAGGTTGACCCGAGAAGGGGTGCCCAAGATTACCGGATTCCGTGAAGTGCTGGGTGGTCCATTCACTTTGCTGTAGGGGGCTGCCTCGCTTCAGGTTTTGGCGGGTAACTTGCCGCACCCGTAGGGGTCTAGGTTTCATTGCACAGGCTATCCACACGACAGGGGAACGTCGGGTTTCAGCAGCGGCTCTGTGAAACCCGGGGATCCCAGATTATCTGTATTGTTCTGTGATGCTTATTACTTTTCTGTAATGTTGCATATTATCACGCCTGGAGCGATTATTGTATATTGGTTTATATACTATTAGATGTTGTATATGTTTTACACCCGTGCTAGTCCAGTCCCCGCTCTGTCGTTAGTTAAGTAACCTAACGGGTGATGACGGGACCCAGTGACGAATGCGGATGGCATATACGTACATTTTATTTTCGTTCTTTTCTGGTGTGATTTATTGATGGGACTGCGTTGATTCTGATCAATGCAAAGTAAAACAAACTTGTTTGCAGTTGTTGGAACAAATTTAAAAGTGTTATTGCAAAAACGTTTCCTTTTGTTATGCATAGCGGTATTCAGTGGAATATCCTGCACCTCATTCGACGGGGCAAGGGCCGATATCCTTTCACCGGGACTGACCCCTTGGGCAGAAGTTTGCGTCAGGGTAATAACTTTACTATAGTCGATCACAAGTTGCTTTGCACCGCGGTATTCAGTGGAATATCCTGTACCCCATTCCACGAGGAAAGAGCCGAGATCCCTTCACCGGGAGTAACCTCTTTAGCAAAAGGTTTTCGCCACTATATTTTAAAAAAGCTATCAGGTTACTTCAGCGATATCAAGTTCACTACGTTAAAGGTTTTTTGCCAAAAACCAGCCGTAGCCCTCCGTCACTTCTTTTGGGTATTCAGTAGTATTCAAGCTATGTATTTTGACCTAACGCCAAGACATAGTGTTTGGTAGCTGCTGGGTATTCAATTGTTGCATAGATAGATGAGTTGGTTTGGGACAGCCGTTCTGCCATTTTGACCTAACGCCAAGGGCATGTGCGGGTGGGTTCAAATTAACAAGATAGTGACGGGTAGAACTTGGCATGTGACTTATGACATTTTGATCTAACGCCAAGGTTATAAGAGCATGGGGCAAAAATCATATCGGGAGTTTCTAAAGAAACTGAAACTTGCCAAATATGCGCATACCTTCTGGAGTATGAGTAACGTGGATGCATTCCATCACGTTATCATGCGATGAGAGTTGGATCCCGATTCCCACTGATAAGTTGGTTTACTCTTCGGGTGATCCCGATTGATTCTTCTTTCAGGTTTGGGGGAGAATTTGACAGGACAGTGGGAGGTTTCCGGATTAGAAAAAGTGATAACCATTCTGATCTAGGTTAGAGTGCACGCAGAGTGTTTCTTTTCTCTCTCTCTTTGACAGCGACCTTTGACCGACCCTAGACTATGACTCAGTGACCAAGTTGACCGAACCTTCTTAAAATACTGGCTTTTGGATTGTCTGAGTTGCATAAGTCATTGCCACTCCTTCTTTTACCCTTTGTATTTCTCAGAACACCCGTATTACTACGGACATCCACTTCCATTGGATTGATCCATCGTATGGTTATATACGAACTTGAAGGGACTTCTTCAAGGATGGATCCAGGTTCAGGAGAAATAGAATTGGTTTATTCAGTTGTCTTTTATTATCACCTTCTCTCAGGTTGCGAGGGCTCCTTGGTTTAGGAGAGTACACCTATTACGCTTATTGGATAGTCTTATTCCAAACCATAGGCAGGTGCCGAAAGGTAGGAAATGAAGAAAACCAATTAGCCTAAGTAGGGTGTGCAGAAGGTAATATGTAAAGACAAAATAAAGGGATTAGAAAGAGGGCAAAATAAATTGCGACTGTTATCATTCACGACCAAAACCGCGTACTTCATCGCCACTCATATTTCACCTTTAAAGGAATAAGGTATTATTCAGTTTTCTTTTATCATCACCTTCTCTTAAGATACGAGTACTCCTTGGTTTAGGAGGGTACACCTATTATGCTTACTGGATAGTCTTCTTCCAAACCATAGGCTGGTGCCGAACGGTAGGGAAGGAAGAAAACCATTTAGCCTAACGACAGTGTACAGAAGGTAACGACTAAAGACAAATAAAGGGACTTGGAGAGATGGCAGTGAAATATACGGTTATAGTCATGAATTGGATTATAGAAGAGGCATTGCTATGAATACCAGGATACCCCTACGAAACATTTTCATGTTTCAGTGCATTGTTAAAAGAAAACTGTTTTCCCAATTAGATACTTACTCCAAGGGTATGTATTTACCAGGTTTCATTCTCATATCTGTATGGTTTTACAGATGATGAGTGGGAGTAAGTTATTGGAAATTAGGTGATTATCCTCATTATATCGGAATTCGTTGTAATTGGTGATATTTGAGGAAATCGCCAGGGTACAGTTTTTAACCTACGACGCACAGGTTTTGAGTTGCTTAAACTCAGCGGACTTATACAGAGTATTGTATGTTGTCCGGTGTCCATCAGGACAAAGGGGTAGGCCCTCGTACTATGTTCTGTTTACTTATAACTTCTCTAGTACTTAGACAAGTGTTTCGTAGAAATACAAGGTCTAAGTTTTGAGAAGTTGTGGGTATAAGAATAAAGTAGAGAACCAGGTGTCACAAGTATCGGGATTCTTCAAAGAGATCGAAGATGTAGATTCTTGTGATTGGTATTCAGATGATAGTGATGGTTTTGAGAAACGGATTTCTCTTTCAGGTTGCTCATAATTGGATGGATTCCTAAGTTGAGTAATGCTGATTAGCCTCTTTCCATTAATTTGATATGCACTGGAGACAGCTGCATGATTTGAATATGGTTCCAATTAAATAAGTGTCAAAGTTTCTATATTGGATATAGAATGGTTCATACCTTAAAAAGATGTTAAGGTACGGGGAGTTTTCCAGCTTATGCTTAAAACCAGACTCTGAATAACTAAGGGCACATTTCTGTAATGGTTGTTTGTGGGTTGACCCTGGCTATGACGAGGGTTGATATTCTACCATTTGGAAGATCAATAGTGATGTTGTTCTTGACTCGCCACAGTTTTAGTAAAATGGATCTTTTTTAGAAAACAGTAGTGGGAGTATGGTAAAACTGGAAGTGATTCCAGAACCGCGAACGATTACGGAAAATTTAATAAGGACCTATATATTAAATCAGGTATGACATTCCAATAGCCACTCCGCAGATATGGTGGGTAACCTCAGACACCCGAGAGGTACTCCGGTAGCCTCAAGAACGGTGACAGGGAGGTTCTTATCTACCCAGACTTGACACTACTGTTGTTCCAGACTATGAGACCCGGTAGGAGGGTTGTCGTAGTCAGTGGGAGCAACAGAAGCATAATGGGCAAGATGCTTATATCTATTTATAGACTTAGGCAGTTATAGCTGAGATAGATCATCTATTTTTGATGTGACAGTCATGGTTTTGATTTCAATCAGAATAGGGGATGGATCTGTTAAGAAGGTAATAGGGTATGATGTCATGGTATTTGGATGACATACACAGAGTAGGAAGTAAAATTCCTATACTACTATCGGTTATACTTTGGTCGTCACACAGTTGTTTCTCCAGACAGGATATGGATATAATATCAGACATTATGGTTTCAAGATCTATGGTTTTAGATCTGGATTTGGGTAGTTTCCCAATGTGGGTATTTTGACAGTATTCTAATGGTTTTTAGAATAGATGACTCCTTGCATGGTGGTGTACCTGCAGGTGATGGAGTCACCCTCTCTAAAGGTGTCCTACAGACTAAAGGGGAGAGGGATGGGCATGATTGGCAGATCACTTGCTTAGGCAACTGGGTCAATCATGAGATGTCAAGTACCACACCAGATATTGTTTTTGCACTAGATGCAATAAGTTTGTATTAATCCAATCCTGGAAAAACATAAGGAAGCAGTTTTAGAACATAAGTACATGTTCTACGGATTTGATGACGGCAGCCTCCTTCGGGAGACGATTATCATTCCAGGCTTCGAAGATGACATGGATGACAGAGTGATTGTCAGAGTTATAGTTTTTCCTCTGACGAGGGACAGTATTACGGACAGGTGGTCCAAGAGGATACTGTGGGAGGCATGGTGCCGGATACTGATTAAGTTCAGTGATCGATACAGTCTAAGAAGTTTGGATTTGGAGTTCATTTATGAACTAGGTCCCATCAGATATCCAGACATATTCTAAGACATGTATTACTCAATTCGGGAGATGGCTTTCTCCGCGAACTTGAGATTAAGAGAGACATTGAAAGAAACTTCTAGGCGGATCCACTCACTGAGGCTATTTCTCGAACACAATAGTTTTACATACGGGCTTTGTGAAACTGATTAGTAGAGGAGTTGGATGTTCGGTTTCACACGGCTGTGAGTAGTCGACATCGCAATAATTAGCCTTGAGTGCAAGTGGGAGATTGTTGGAGATAGTGCCCTCAGAGTCAATTATTGGATCGCAGGTACGTGATTGCAATGATTGCGGAGGACCTATACCGGTATGACAGTCTTACTCGAGATGATAGTATGCTATCTGATTTGCCTTTATCAGTCGTGTACATGTTCAGGTGACTGATTACATGTTACACTTTGATAGAGCCCTTAGGATCTTGCTTTACTACCAACAGTATGATGGCGATCATATACGTGAGAGTTGGGTGGTTTATATGCATATCCTTAATTGTGGTCCCTAGTCGTGGGAGTTTCGAGACAGGGCATCGATACTCCGGAGTAGACTAGTGTATACAGTCGAGACCCCGACGAGGGGCGGTGGCCGGTCTCACAAGCCACTGGTGTCAGTTGGATCACCTAAAATGTATACAGGTGCTCATTGGGTTATGAGTACACCGGACAGGACTCGCCGGGAATCTGCTAGTTGGTATTATACATATCGTCAGATAGTAGTTCCCTGGTGACATGTGTACAGGTTAGATCATCGACCTGAGGTCGTCATTTGTCTCGTGTGAGTTCCCACTGTGCTTTGATTTCTACCCTACCACGGCTCAAAGGAGTCGTGCAAACAGGTAGTTTTTGGGTACAGTCCCGAGCCACATGGAGGCATGTGAGCGGATCGGCAGGGGATTCGTCTCTCCCGGTATTGGGGGCGAGATCGTGCTATGTCTAGGAGAGCCATTACACAAAGCCCACGGCCGTGGCAGGAGATTTACTGGTAGGTACTCCAGTAGTATCTCAGGGTATTATTGGGCTACACTCCGACACGACTTATACTGCTATTGGGGGTCTGACGTTACTAGCCCCCTAGACAGATATGCGATACTCATAGACGAATGGACCGGACTGTATATACATTGTCACTGTTAGGCTCAGTAGGGTTTCTGGATGAGTTCGCTCATCAGCCTCCCTTGAGGTCAGTCCATGGGCAGCCGTTACGCATAGCTAGTGCCGCTGACGGTTTGTGGTTAAACCCACTGCCAGGGTACTGACGAGTCATTAGAGTCCCCCACAGACAGTTTCCTAAGTTCGGACGAAACGTTGTAGAGGCCGTATGGTTTTATGGCAGGGTTCGGAAAATGCACGTGCGTTTACGCACGTGTCAGTTTTCGGGCAGATGATACTGATCGACTTTGGTTTAAGCCGGATCCGAGTATTATATTGAGTAGATATAATATCTTTGTCTCAGTTGCATTTGTATTCGGTCGTAATACAAATGCGGGTATATTTATACAGTTACGGGGTTGTCCTGAAATTCGTTTCAGGATCACTTTTGGAAGTTGCCAGTTTCCAGTTTTCTATCAGCCGTCTTTTAACATTCGGTTAAAGACGGATTTATCTTTTCTTTGGAAGAGTGTGGATACTTCTAGAAGGTTCTAGAAGCGGTGAGGTGTTATTGTTTCATTGGTTGCTTTCTTTGTGTTCACACTGTGTGTTCACACTAGATATTTATTTGTGTTCACACTAGATATTTATTTCTGTTCACACTCTTATGGTCACTCTCCTCTCTCCTACACTCACCCCCCATTCCTATAAGATGGCCGGCCCCCTTTTCTCACTCTCTCACTTGATGTTTCATTTGGTAAAAAGATTATGATAGATTTTGGGGTGTATGGAATTTCACAGCTCATTTCATTCCATCACCCGATTCCCATGGCAACTTCATTAACCGATCGTCCACGGGTTTGGATGAAGTGAGACAAAATCTTCTACTCATTCTCTACATCATTCTTGGTCGTCTCTTTTAGCAAACTTGACGACCGAGTTACCTCGAGTTAGAGACGGGAGCCCGTTTAAAGAATTGTTGACGTGGTACCACCTGGACGAGCAGATCGGAGATCGACGAGATCGGAGCAGCCGCAACGGAGCGTGGGATGATGGTTAAAGAAAGAAGGACTCGGATCGTTCGGTATAACCTTTCTACTCTCTTTACAGTTTGTTAGTTTAGCAATAATGGCAGATCCGGGTTATAGTATACGATAGCGTCAGTTAAAAAGTTTTTGTTCCGCATTTGGCGTCTGTAGACGGCCGGGGCGCTACCGTAGACTCACACCAAGCATATGGGGTAGGCTACATGAACCAACTGTTAGTTATATGTATACCCTAGAGGCCATTACTGTACATAGGATGTATATTGTAGTGGATGCTGGGACATATATAGGTAGGACTTTATTGCTCGACATGATAGTGTGCTATCTGGTTGCTCTTTATCTTAACATGTATACTTTCTGTCTTTCTGATTACATGTTGATAAAGCCCTTAGGATGTGTACTCGACTTCCAGGACTGTGATGAGGATCATACTAGTGGGGACATGGTAGTCTATAAGTACATCCTTCAAGGTCCCTAGTCGTGGGTGTATCGAGACGGGACATCGATATACCAGAGTAGACTAGCGTATACCTTCTCGACCCATACAGATGGGCGATGGATGATCCCATATCCATTGGTGTTTGATATCAGAGATGATATACGGGTGCTCAGTAGAGACTGGGTACACTGGACGGACTCGCCGAGAACTCCCAGATGGTATTATACCTTACGTCAGATGGCAGTTCTCTAGTGACACTGGTACAGAGTAGTCTGTTGACCCGAGATCGTCATAGAGTCTTGTGTGATTCCCACTGTGCTTTGATTTCCACCTTACCACGTCCAAGAGGGCGTGCAAAACGGTGGCTTTTGGGTACAGTCCCGAATCACATGGAGGCAATGAGCGATAGGAGGGGATTCGTCTCTCCCGGTATATGGAGTTGATGTTGCGCTGTGTTCGATTGGCTATAACCGGAAATCCCTGGCCAGGGTTGCTGAGATATACTGGTAAGTGTTACCAGTAGTTTCTCGAAATGTTATAGACCTCATATCGACACGACTTATCGAGCTATTGGGGTCTGACGTTTACCACCCCTAAGCGAGATATGCGACATATCAGACGAACAGACCGAACTGTACGGTAAGTGTTACTGGTTGGATTCACAGGAGTGTGAGCGGGCTACTCAACGATCTAGTCTAGGGTTTCTCGGCACCGTAAAATTTAAAATTGGCATGGTTGATGCCTTGTGAGACCTCATTAGAGTGCCTAGGAACCCTACACCAACATGAGAATCATGCCGGGTCCAGCACATGAATTCTCCGCCTCCACTCACTCCTATCGAACAATATACTTTCATCGAGTCCTTTGGCACCCATATCGTTTCGTATCACCTCCATCCATGTTTTCTTCGGTCTTCCTTTTGTCTTTTTGCCATTGCCCATATCTAGAGTATCTATTCGTCGAACCGGTGCTTCCATAGGTCTGCGTCGCACATGACCAAACCATCTTAGCCGGTTTTCCCGCATCTTCTCCTCCACAGGTACTACACCAATTTTTGCACGAATATCCTCATTTCGCACCTTATCTTTTCTAGTGTTACCGCACATCCAACGAAGTATGCGCATCTCCGCTACGTGCATCTTCTGTGTATGATGCTTCTTAGGAGCCCAGCATTCTGTACCATATAATAAGGCAGGCCGAATAGCGCTCCGATAAAACTTCCCTTTCAATTTTAACGGAAAGTTACGATCACACAAAATCCCTGTTGCACTCCTCCATTTCAACCAACTAGCTTGGATCCTTTGATTAACACCACTATCGATCTGCCCATTCTTTTGGATGATGGAATCTAGATATCTAAACTGGTCGCTCGGTGATATCTCTTGCCCTTCCAATGTTATACCAATATGGTTTTGACTTCTCTGGTTACTAAATTTGTAATGCATATATGCTGTCTTGGACCTGCTCAATCTGAATTCCCGAGATTCCAATGTTTGGCTCCATAATTCCAATTTGGCATTAACCCCTGCTTTCGTCTCATTTACTAGAACAATATTATCAGCGAATAGCATACACCAAGGTATCTCATCTTGGATAGTTCTAGTAAGTTCATCCATCACGATGGTAAACAGGAATGGACTTAATGCAGATCATTGATATAAACCAATTGTAATCGAAAAATCACTCGTTAAACCGCCGCAGGTTCTGACATTTGTCACTACTCCATCGTACATATCCTTGATTATGTCAATATACTTGACGGGGACCCCCTTCTTCATCATTGTCCCCCATAATACCTCTCTAGGTATCTTGTCGTACGATTTTTCTAAATCAATAAATATCATATGCAAATTTTTTCTCCTCTCTCGAAAACGCTTGACAAGTTGACGAAGCAAATGAATAGCCTCTGTCGTCGATCGTCCAGACATGAACCCAAACTGGTTCTCTGTTATCTTAATATCCTTCCTTAGCCTATGTTCAATCACTCTCTTCCAAAGTTTCATGGTGTGATACATGGAACACCGGTGTGCAATAACATGACATGACTTGGGCACGGCAAAATGACATACGTCATCATTACTTTCTCCGAGACAACCATTTATAATAAACTAACACATGTTAACATGGCTTGGCAAAACATATGGTATAAACTGGACAACATACAAGTAGGGACTCAGAGTGCAGAAAAGTCATAGTAAACATGGTTTTCTGGACAAATGAAGTCCTGTAGGTCTAGATAACAATGCATATAAGTTTCTTTTAGATCAGGAAACGGCAGCCTAAGCTACAGTATTTACAAGTTCGCTGCAGGCTGCAGGCCAGAACTTTTCCAGAGGACAATACTGAAATTAAGGTGCAATTTTGAGTGGTTTCAATTTAAAATCCACAAAAGTGTTCAACTAGAAATATGTGTGTTTTTCAGTGTAGATGCAGCTACATATAAGTTTTATCCAGATTGGACTTCCTGGTGGAAGTAAAGGGTATTTTACTGTAGTCGTCCTGAGGTTCCAGGACAACAAGGGTGTTTTATCCTTGCATAATTTTAAAGAGTAGAAAACTTAGATTAAACATAAATTTCAGAAGAAACTCACAACATGAAAATTTTTGATGATTTCACGAAGATATTAAACGGCTAAAAATTCAGTCAATTCGGGGTTCACATGTATATGGAATCTAAGGTTAAGTTCGGCTGGTCTGTGTTGTTCCAACAACCAGGCCAGTGCACCAGTCGTGTTTTGTATCGCAGATTTAAGGGTACTATGTTTTTAGTTTGAAAATACGGATTATTGGAAAATTGTATGTCTGTCCGACTAGATGTCGTTAGGTTGAGGATTCATCATATTCCGAGTTTTATAGTGGGCGATATAAGCCTTCGAGTACAGTTGCGCAGAAAAATCCAGCAACTCCATTGGTTGCGTTCTAACGGTTTCTCTACGGTCGGTAATCCCGTCACAAGATTAAAATACTATAAATCTAATTCGCAGCGACGGTCTCACGTGTAAATCAAGCAAGGCAACAATTTCAAGTGACGGGAAAATTAACAAAATCGAGTTCTGAATAGTTCGATGAAACGGTATCGTAAGACAACACCCCTATACGATCTCAAACGTAAACATTGACCGGTTCTTTTCCCCATTTTCCCTTATAGATTAAAACAAGGTCATGCACGGGTTATAGTCTCGATGGTGATCATGGCAAGCGCGAAGCGAGCAGATTCAAGAGGGAGAGAAGAAGAGACTTACGGTGAATGCGAGACGGTATAGAAACCGGTCTCGCCGATTGTCCCAAGTGGTGAAAGAACTCCGGCGACTTCAAGACTCGAGAGAAGCAAGGGGAAGAGTGAAGGAGCTCTTAATTTCTATGGAGTTTTCTCTGAATTTTTGGTGGAGTTGAGGAAGAAGAATAAAATATATAGAGTGGATGCAATGGCCACTAATTAGCAGCTGGGCAGGGTTCGGGTGAAGTTAGGGTTTACAAAGAGAAAAGTATTTAGTGAAAAAAAGATCGCAACATCTGAAGGTTCAATCTTGTGAACTCTAGATAGCACCACGGCATCACAACGAACGGGATACAAGCTCACTCATATATAAATTCAAAGAGAAACAAATACACACAGTTTCAAAATGAAAGGATCTTTATTGGCAAAGGAAAAAGTATATGGATTTTGCAATCGTTATAGATGATGAGTTGGATGATGAAGATGATGATGGAGGCGGCGGATCCGAAGGGAGAGAGCGGAGTTGATGGAGGGAGGGGCGAGATCAAGAATGGGGCGGAGTTGAGGGTGGGGACGTCGGGGGAGGAGAAGGGGACAGAGGAGGAGATAGAGTGAGGGGTAGGTCAGAGGAGGGGGTCGTCGGGAGGAAGGGGATGGGAAGGGAAAGTTAGGGGAGGATGGGGGGAGGTTGGGGTAGAGGGGGGTCGTCGGGGAAAGGGGGAGAGGGGGAGATCATGGAGGGGGAAAAGTTGGGATGCGGGAGGGAGAATCAGGGGACGACGGCGTCAGAGCGGTCGCCGGAGGTGATAGAGATGGAGGAGGAGGAAGAAGTAGGATTGTTATTTTTTTTATTTTAAAAAATTAGGATGTGCGTTAGAAGAGGGGGCAATTTTGGGTTTTCAAATTTTATTTTGCTGACATTGCAACTAGAATGTTTAAAGTTATTGATGCCGTAGGATTTTCCATGACATGTATAATCTTAAATTAAGGATTTTCTCTTTTTCAAAAGAAATTTATTTTGAAGTAAATTCGAGTGTGCTACTTGCTCATCCTACTTTTCTAAGATTTTTTTTTCATCAAAATTATAAGCAAATCTGTTTACAGAATTAAATCATTACACTTATTATACTTTTTTTGTAATTTGAATTATCACAATTCTTATTTGTATGATTATTTTTTATTTTCTCTTACCATTGTAAGTTAAATTTTTATGAAAATGCTATCTAATCGTGCACCACATGTGACAAAACTAATAGTAAATTATATACAACTATCTCCACCATTGTCAATGTCGACGGTGGCGCCTGTAAGTTCTATACTATCAATTTTGTACCATCAGAATTACTTCCATCGCCAAAGCAGTTGTTTACTTGTTTCCATCTCTAACCATTACAACTAGCATGATTATTGTCAACGATGTTGTCATTGCCACTTTCCACTCTACTTCTTTGCCCATTTTCATTGGATTTTCCTTTTGGAAAATAAATTGGCTAAATAAATTGGCTTATGCTATCGCATGTGTATATATCTTTTAGAATAACCAAACACCAGAATACAATATTTCTAGGAATCTTTAGGTTATCTCAAGCACGGTAATGCAATATATATATATATATATATATTGAAAATATGATGTCCAAACTTATTTTTTTAAGAATTTGATGTTAAATGGGAATTTGAGGAATTGGGGCTTTGAGGGTTGATGGGCAGAGATGGAAATTTTTTATTGGAAAGTTGATCATATAATTGATAAACCTTCCATGTATGAAGTCGAAGACAAACACAAGCATTCTAAATGCTTGGAGATCCAACTACAAGGAGACAGGCGAGGGCCTTCGCTCGCTCAGATCCTGTTTCCCAGGTTCGGGCACACACGTACACGCACACGTGCGACACGTGAAGTGACTGATTGTGAACTCGAACATTTTGTACCCCGTATGACCAACCACCGTCATTTCGCTTTGGCATGTCTCTTTGGAATCCAACTATACCGGTTGGACTGGGACAGACCCAGGGCACACATTCCATTAGTTTCAGTTCTTCCAGAAGAACAGGGAATCACCCAGAGAATCTAAATACAGTTGATTCTTTGTTTATGCTAGTTAAATTTTTAACATCAATTTTGTTAAGCTCTAAATATCCCTGTTAGCTACGAAAACATTTTGGTATAGAATTGAATCTTGGGGGCGAATCTATCCACCTTTTTAATTAAAAAAAAAACATTTTGGTATAGAACACTTATATAGCTCTTCTATCAACATTCAACAATACACTATTCATTTCAACACCAATTTCATCTGCCCAAAAAAGAATAAGAAGAAAAAAAATGAATCATCGACCACCCGATAAAGCAAAAAGACTCGACATAGACGAAAACGAGGACCTTGTAGTGACATTAAACCCTTCACATTGAAACGGCGAAAAACTACTAAAACTCAAATAACTCTGCGGCAACTCAGGAAGCGCCACATCTCCTTCAAGGAACTGAACCGCTTGTCGCATGCTCGGCCTAGCCTCAGCCGACGGGTTTGAACATAGTAAGCCAAGCTTCAACACCAACTCGGCCTCATAAGCATTGTACTCTTCTCCCAATATTCTCGAGTCCAACGCCTCAAGAACCAACCCCCTTTGCCAATTCAACAGCACCCAACCTATAAGCATCATCTCATCCCCTTCTAAACTAGGCTCGACGGGCCTACGCCCGCAGGCCACTTCAAGAAGAAACACCCCGAAAGCAAATACATCCATTGCGGTAGTTGCTTTCCCGCTTCTGGCTAGCTCTGGCGCCATATAGCCCATAGTGCCGACAACATGAGTCGTATGAGGATCAGTGCCGTGGTCGTACAATCTTGCAAGCCCGAAATCTCCGAGTCTTCCATTAAGTTCGCCGTCTAATAGCACATTGCTGGCTTTGATGTCTCTGTGGATCACAACTTGCTGCCAGTCTTCGTGCAAGTATAAGAGACCTGATGCCACTCCTTTGATTATATGAAACCTTTGAGCCCAACCGAGACCAGGCCTTCTATGGTCGTATAGAAATTTGTCGAGGCTGCCCTTGGGCATGAAATCGTAGACTAATAGGAGTTCTCCTTTGCGGCGGCAGTAGCCTAAGAGTTGAACCAAGTTTCGGTGGCGGAGCTGGCCGATGGTAACGATTTCGGCCACAAACTGTTTCATTCCTTGTCTTGATTCGTGAGAGACTTTCTTAACCGCAACTTCCATTCTGGAAGAAGGCAGTACTCCTTTGTAGACTCTACCGAAACCCCCGAAACCTAGAAGCTCTTTCTCTCTGAACCCTTTTGTTGCCAGAAACAAATCTTTGTATTTGAACCGATGAGGCCCGTATTGAAGCTCCCAATCTTCGAGCAATTCTTCATATTTCTTCCTCCTCCGTACGAACACAACAGAAGCAAGAATCAAAATCACAAACAACAACGAAGCTACGGGCAACCAAATCGCCAAAGCCTTTGAGCTTCCTTTCGTTTTAGTAATCGGAAGCGAAGGAAGCTTTGAATAATCAAGTGCATCGGCTACGCCATTCATCTTAAAGCTCCACCCGAGAATGCAGTGCGTGGTATGAAAACCGCCGTTCGCCGAAGAAAACCCTAAGTACATTGAATCTTGCATCAAGCTCGAAAAATCAACTATCGAAGATAGTAGCGGCTTATTCGGTTTAGGAATTTGTATCGGAGATAAAGTAACGTTTAATTGCATATCTTCGCCATCATAATCTACCCACACCTGCATCAGTTGCCCGCTGATAAGCGTCAGGTTCCGAAACGCGCCCGTGGCGTCATTGTAGTACCCCGCACTAATCGCCTCACTGGAGTGCAAGCTATTGATATCGATACCAACATGGTTATCATCGATATCTTTGAATTCAGGGTTCAAAACAGTGTCGAGCTCGATACCGAAAACATGATTGCTCGAGTTTCCGTTGTTCTTATCGTTGAATACGCCCAAGTATTGGCTTGCGGTTGCAGTAGAGAAATCCGTGGTCGGAGAGATTAAAAAGGCGATGCCATCGCCACCGAGGTACGACACCTCGGGGAGAATAGCAAACACAAAGGTTGTCGAAAACGAAAGAATTTTACCTGAAGTCGATTTAAATTTGATAGGAGTTTGATAAAAGGCATGACCCATTTTGTTCTGTGTTTTGTTTGTGAGAGCAAGGAGACCATTCGGTGAAATCGCCGCGAATCCATCGAGTCTAAGGTTGGAGTTGCTGAATCCATTGAAGGTGAAAGCGTCTTCTCTCGAGGTTGTGATCCTTAGAAAGATGAAGAAGATGAAGAACAAAGCCTTTCGGAACATTTTAGCCTTGCAAAAAGAACTTGAGCAATTTGAGATTCTTGAGTTTTGAATTTTTTAACCTGTCGTCATTTTTGTAGACCAGAGTTGTGATGAAGCAACAGCTGGTAAATTACCTGGAATTGAGTACGCCTGGAACATGAAATGTGTAAATATTTCAAGACTTTGAAAGAAATTTGCATTTGAATAACAATGTAACGTCACGATAACGTCTACACAATTAATTTCAAACATGCTTGCCTCATGATTAATTAAGCCACCTTAGGATAAGGCAAGGAAAATAGACTAAGCAATTGAAGATAAGAAGAAATTTCATTAAGAGTCAATAGTCTACAAAGAGAAGCAAATGAGCAGAAGTTGCCACATCATTTCTTGACGAGATCCAAAGTTTGAAAAATTTTATTAGGTATGGAGATAGAAGAATGCGTCTCTTTCAATCACTTTTGACCCAAAGAATTTATGGAAGCAAATTAAAATGGGTCTCTTTCTATGTTTAGATTATTAGTAGAAAGAGTTTTTACATTGATAAGCAAGTTTACAGGATTCTTAGGTGTCGTCTGGTTGTGCTGTTGCGAAAAGAGCTTTAAACAAAAGTGTTGTTGAAGAAAACAAAAGTGCTGTTGTAGAATGTGTTTTTTGATTTGAAAAACTGATTCGTTCCAAAAGTTCTGCTACATATAGCTAAGGAGGCGATTCAACCATTACACACATAATTTCACACAAAATCAACAGTTGGATTAATACCTAAATGTTTTGATTTGAATTGAATAGGATTCATCACTAAATTTTCAGTTTCTGCTGCTAAAAATTAACATATGAATCATAAAAGCTTAAAAATCAAATTAAAATGCACTAATAATCAAGTAATGACCAACATATCAAATAATGCCTAAACAAATCCAGCAACAACATAAGAAAAACCAACTTGATGCAACAGCGGAGCACATAAAACGACCAAAAGAGAGGAACTTGACGATGAGGAGGAAGAACACACGGCAAGCGATGTAGAAGACCCTTCATCCATCCATTTCGAGGGGTCGATCGGAGATAGGTTTTTGGCGGCGATCTGGACGTTGCCGCCATCGGCGAGGAGGAAGGGGATCGATGGAGAATTTGGGGTCGAGGACAAAGGAAGAGGGAGGAGGACGTCGTTGTAGAGGTCGCCGAACTCGTCGTCATCAAAGTCCATGAGTTTCTCGTGAAGAATGAAGAAGAGATTTGGTGGAATTTGAGAAAGAAAGAGATGGGAGGGAGAGAGAGAGTTGATAAAAAATATCGAAGGAAATAACAAAGAGGGTCAAGCTCGAAAAGAGCTTTTTTTTCTAACTCTTCAATTTTAGCTTCTCCAGAAAGAAAATTTGTTATTCTGCTTTTGCTCCAAAAGTGCTTTGAGACTAAGGATGTGTTTGGTTAGGCTGTTGTGAAAAGAGTTTTTAGCAAAAGTGCTATTAAAGAAAGCTCTTTAGGCAAAAATAATGTTGTAAAATATGTCTTTTGATGTTAAAAGCTATTTGGTTCGAAAAACTGTTAGCACTTGCAGAAGTGTTGTTGACTATTGAAATGACCACAAAGAATATCATTTTTCTTAATATTTGAGAGAAAACAGTGAAAGAAAAACATCATTTTTTAATTTACAATTTACTTTCAAAAGATTCACAAAGATCAAAAGATCCGCACAAAAATATCTGCAGAAAAATATTTGAAATCCATCCTCTCGATCTATAGATTTTTCGTCGAAGTCAAGAGCCTTCGATTGCCTGATGCATGAAGCTCAAAACTTGGATCTCATCGATAAAACTCTCGATGATCGCATCGATCTCAAAGGCCTCAATCGTATAGGCTTCTTCGTCGTCGTCATCTATTAGGACTTCAATATGGGGCCTCGATCGGTCTGGGGGCCTCGATCTCCTCGATCGTCTAGCATTTCGAACTAGAGAGATGATGAGGTGAGAAATCAAGTGCAAGGGTCGAGCTGGGTAATGATGATGAAGTGATAATAGGAATAAAAAAATTTAGGAAGAGCTTTTTGTTGGAGATAGTGCCCTCAGAGTCAATTATTGGATCACAAGTACGTGCTTGCAATGATTGAGGGAGGACCTATTCCGGTAGGACAGTCTTACTCAAGATGATAGTATGCTATCTGGTTTACCTTTATCATCGTGTACTGCTTTAGGTGACCTTACAGGTCACTATTGCACGTTGATAAAGCCCCTAGGATTCTTGCTTGACTGCCAGCAGTATGAGGGCGATCATATACGTGGGAGCTGGTAGTCTATAAGCACATCCTTAAAAGGTCCCTAGTCGTGGGAGTTTTTAGACAGGGCATCGATACTCTAGAGTAGACTAGTGTATACAGTCAAGACCCCGACGAGGGGCGGTGGCCGGTCTCACAAGCCACTGGTGTCAGTTGGTTCACCTAAGATGTATACAAGTGCTCATTGGGTTATGAGTACACCGGACAGGACTCGCCGGGAACATGCTTGTAACATTTCAAAAAAATAAAATATTATTTTTGGGAATTTTTATAATTTAATATTATTTTAATGAATATTTTAATATTTCGGTATAATTAAATACAGATAAATAGGAAAAAAAATATGGAAAATTCTAAAATATGGTATTTTATGGAATTATGCCATTTTAAAGTTTTTATGATTAATTATATGCTAATTTAGTGCTAATCGCGATTAAAAATCGCTAATCGGTTTTTTAGCATTTTTGTGCAAACATGCACATATCATTTTTTTTGTTTTACACTTGTGCATTTCTACCATGTTACTTTGGGTTTACTATTGGTGTGAAGGATTTGGGTTAATGAAATTGGAAAAGAAAAGAAAAGAAAGGGAAAAAGGAGATTATATTAAGGTATGGGTGAGAAAGAGTAGGTGAGGGTGTTGACTTGGCCATTTCCCTTCATTCCTTCACTCATTTCTTTCCCTCTTCCTTCATTGCTGCTGCTGCTCCTGCTCTTCACCTCCTTCCCCTCTTCAACTCCTCAAAACACATCCAAAAACACCTCAAAACCCTATCCCCACTTCACAAAAGTTGTTCCCAAGCTCACTAGCTACACATTGGATCAAGAAAGTCTTCATTTTGGCACTGTTGAGGATTCATGAGGGTCTTATGAGGTAATTTCTTCACAATTAGAGTGTTATTGCTTGTGGTTAAGCTTCAATTCAAGTTTCATATCGATATCGTGTAATTTGGTGTATTTTGGACCAACTTAGAGAGGGTTAGGGTAAAGTTGAGATGTTGCTTTGCAATTGGACTTAAATGGTGACCTTAGACCCTATATTGACCAAAACACTGGCCTAGCACAACCTGAAACCCAAAAATACGGAATTACGGAACTTTTCATGTCGGTTTGTGTGATCTGTGAAGGTGTTCTGGAATCTGGAGCAACCCGGGGGCACCAAAAATAAAATTGAGCTGACAGTGAGTCGTGCAGGCACCTAGGAAGCTACCACCAAGACCCGAGCCCCTAACTCAAACCTACGGCCGCAGATTTAATCATTCTGGCCGCAAATTGCGGCCAGAGTAGAAGAGAATCGGTCCATTTTTGTTCCAGGGCTCATTTTGCACTAAATTAGACCCCTCCTATATGCAGTTTTGGCTAATTGTCATCTGGGGAAAATCTGGGAGCATTTTGGTGTGTTTCAGGCGATGTTTTCCGTATTTTTAAATGCTCTTTCTTGATATTTGGATTTGTATTTGGTTGTCGGGTGTTCGTACATCGACAACAGGGGTTGTTTGTTGGATTTGCATGTTTGGGCCATAGGTTCCAACCTATGAGCACACTGTGCGCTGTATCGGTTTTCTGCCTTGATTTTCATACGCATTGCTATGGTTGATCTTTGTAGGTACCTTCACGTGGATTCCGAGGCGATGGAGCATGGCGTTATCGACACCGACACGCAGGATACAGGTGAGTAGATTTATATCTACGGGGAGAAGTCGGGTGGATGGCGTATAGCACCCCCGCAGTTCGTGGTGATGTATACGAATACGTATACACACATATATTGATTGTATGTTGTTGAGATTATTAATGATAAAGATGGATATTTGGTATTTTTGGATTGGTTTAGTGTAGTTACGAAACCCTAGAGTAGTGGTCGCACTCACACACGCACGCACACACATACTTGCATACATTCCTTCTTTCAAATGTGCGTATATGGGAATATATTTTTATGTGTTCACATGGGTATGGGACTATGTGTTCATATACTGGATTTGAGGATAGTATTTAGGATTTGAGATGAGTCGATGAGATTGGGCTTGAGGCCAGGAGATCGGTGATGTGATTTGGTTCGAATTGAGATACGACATGATGTTTTCGCGGGTCTTTTGGCGTAGTGATTCTTACACCTGCATGCATACTTAGGCGGTATCAGTATTGTACTAGACGTAGATCAGTACCCTGATCATGATATTTGATAAAGAGGATACCAGATGAATAGTATGATGAATGTGATATTGACCCGTACCCAGATTTGGGATGCCGTACGACGGATTTACGTACGAGCTATATATTGATGATTGATCCGTACTCTTGACTTGGAATGTCTGATTATAGATGTGGTATCGGATATGATATTATTGAGGCGGGATCACCGACTATACTGTAGGGTTCCTAGGCACTCAAAGGAGGTCTCACAAGGCATCAACCATGCCAATTTCAAATTCTACGGGTGCCGAGAAACCCTAATACAGATCGTTAACTAGATTTTAGGCGAAACTAGAACTAGTAAACTACTTTACTAAGAAAACGGAAATACAACCTTTGTAGATCCGGTCCTCCACCTCCATAGCTCCGCAATGAAGTCTCCTCGCTGTCCAAATGGAATCCCGGGCTCTAGCGTCGGCTTCATCGGAGAAATGGGCGGGCAAGGTCGTCGGCTTCGTACCGAAGATGATCTACGTCGAGACATCACAAGATCAAGCTCCAACTTCACCAAGCCATGAGAACTTGTGAAGGAAACACCCTATACTACTTGGCAAGAGGTAGAGGATGAAGAAATAGGAGGTGGGTTCACTTTAGAATTGGATTTCTCACTCATTTTCACTAGTTGCCATTGTTGATAGCAAGCTTTTTCTTGAAGTGAAGAAGAAGAAGAAGAAGCAAGAATATGATTAAGTGTTAAAAAAAATAATTGAAAAAGAATTGATTCTTATCATATTCTAACCTTAGTTAAGTGTAGAGAAGAGACCATGGTTAGTTATGATGGTTAGGGTTAAGCAAGAGACAAGAATGGTAGACTAGGTCAAAGTTTCATGAAGCTTCAACTAAACTACAAATAAAGCCACCATTCTTTTCTTATCATTTCCAAAATGAATAAACAAATAAATAAATGAATAAGCAAAACCCTAATCATCAACTTAACCATGGTTTAATTCTTTACACTTAACCAAATAAACATGTATCATCAAACATGATACAATCATATGCACAAAAGTATATCACATATACAACTTGCACAAATCAAGTGAGAAAATCCATTTAAAGTGAACCAATACTAGTTAATGCAAAGTAATATATCAAATATATAATTATACATTAAATCATTAAATCAACACTTGATTTAACGATCCGGTCATATCGCATATAACCGACCAGTATCCTATGTATCGGCTTATCGAATCGATCTTCGATTCGATAACTAGGTTATATCGCATATAACCAATCGAAACATTAATCGCGAGAATGAAATACGGTATCACATACACGCATTATTCTCGGTCCCGCACATATCTCATATGCGCTCCTATTTCGTTTCGCTTGAGCCAGGAAACCTCTGTGTAGGACTCTAAAGACTCGTCAATACGCCGGCAGCAGATGATGATTATATCAAGCACCCACAAGCCGCAAGCGGTCTGCTAAACGTAACATCCACCCGGGTATTGAGCGATCAGAAGATTGACGAGCAAGCCCGCTCATACTCCTGTGAATCCAACCAGTAACACTTACCGTACAGTCCGGTCTGATCGTCTGATATGTCGCATATTTCGCCTAGGGGTGGTAAACGTCAGACCCCAATAGCTCGATAAGTCATGTCGATATGAGGTCTATAACAGTTCGAGATACTACTGGTAACACTTACCAGTAAATCTCAGCAACCCTGGCCAGGGATTTCCGGTTATAGCCAATCGAACACAGCGCAACATCAACTCCCTATACCGGGAGAGACGAATCCCCTTCTATCGCTCATTGCCTCCATGTGATTCGGGACTGTACCCAAAAGCCACCGTTTTGCACGCCCTCTTGGACGTGGTAAGGTGGAAATCAAAGCACAGTGGGAATCACACAAGACTCTATGACGATCTCGGGTCTACAGACTACTCTGTACCAGTGTCACCAGAGAACTGCCATCTGACGTGAGGTATAATACCATCTGGGAGTTCTCGGCGAGTCCGTCCAGTGTACCCAGTCTGTACTGAGCACCCGTATATCATCTCTGATGTCAAACACCAATGGATATGGGATCATCCATCGCCCATCTGTATGGGTCGAGAAGGTATACGCTAGTCTACTCTGGTATATCGATGCCCCGTCTCGATACACCCACGACTAGGGACCTTGAAGGATGTACTTATGGACTACCATGTCCCTACTAGTATGATCCGCATCATAGTCCAGGTAGTCAAGTACACATCCTAAGGGCTTTACCAACATGTAACAGAGAGACATCCAGTATACACGTTAAGGTAAAGAGCAACCAGATAGCATACTATCATGTCGAGCAAGAAAGTCCTCCCTATATATGTCCCAGCATCCACTACAATATACATCCTATGTACAGTAATGGCCTCTAGGGCATACATATAACTAACAATCTCCCACTTGCACTAGGGCCATCTGTAGCAGTGGTTGAAGTATCTCATACTCAACCATCCCATAAAAGTCTCTCTCTGGGAATAGGCCTTTGTGAGTGGATCCGCTGTGTTGTCCTCTGAGTCTACTCTCCTAACCTCGATCACCTTGGAGATCAGCCATCTCCATGATCAGGTGATACTGCCTTAGATTATGTCTGGATCACTGATGGGACGGACGTTCCTTGGCAAAAGCCACAACTCCATTGTCACACAATGGGAGGAACTAAGTTCATCTCATGAACATGTATACATCCAGACTGCCTCTTTGGTAGCATCTTAAGTAGCGATGTATCCAGCCTTTATCGTCTAGTATGCCACGGTATCTAGCTTGGAACTCTTCTAACATACCGTCCCTTTACTGAGGGTAAAGACAATGCCTGCGACTGGCATTCAGTCATCTTTATCACCCTAGAACACTTCCAGTGATTCTCCCCAGGATCGATTGATACCATCTCACTACAACTAGTGAGAATCCTAACATCCAATTAAATCTATCTCATAGATCCAAAACTCAGGATTTAGGAGGTATCACTTTGATCCTATATGGAGAATCCTTGTGATAAGCGGAGATTGATCGAGCGTAGCATAGGAAACTCCTTCCCTATCAAGAGTATGTCATCCACGTACTCTACGAGGATCACCACCATACTCCCTACTACCTTTTTGTATATTCAAGGTTCATCTACCATTTTGATGATGTCAAACTCTTTGACCACTTCATCAAAACAGACGTTCCAACTCCGCGATGCCTGCTTTATCACATAAAACATCTTGCACACGTTTCCGCTGCTCTCACTGTCTACGAGGCCCTCTGGCTGTGTACTTATAGACGCACTCTTCTAAAACATCATTTAGAAAAGCAGTCATGGCACCCAACCTCCAGATATCGTAGTCATGGTATGTAGCCGTGGCAAGTAGGATCTGGATGGACTTAAGCATAGATCCTTAGAAAAGGTTTCAACATAATCCATACCTGGTCAATGATGCAAACCTTTAACAAGTCTAGCTTTGAAAGTCTCAACCTTTCCATGTACACCAAGTAATCTTCTCAAGATATACTTGCTCCTGATGGGGATTTAACCCTTCAGATATACCAACCAAAGTCCATACTTTGTTGGTGTATAAGGATTCCATCTGAGATCGCTAAGCATCCAGCCATTCTTACAGAGTCCCACTCCTGATGGCCAGCTCGAAACTAGTTGGGTCATCATCTCATGATGCAATCCTCGCTCCCACTGTCATAGAGAAACTGAAGTATCTCTCAGGTGGGTGAGGAACCCTACTAGATCGGCGGAGAGGCTGAGGTTCGTTGGATTCTACTGAATCCTTTGGTTCTATCAAATCATCAGCTGCAGTTTGTATAGCTGGAACATTTCCAATTCTACATAACAGATCTTGCCTCGAGCTTGTCCGGATTTTGCTTTTCAGACATAGGCCGGACAACCCCAAATCTTAACTAACTTAAGATATGGGCTCTTCCCTTTCCATATCACATATGAAGCGGTAGGCAGCTGATTTGATTGGAACCCTATTCAATAGGTATGCAACTTCATAAGTGCATAACTCCCTAAAGGAAATAGGTAACTCAGTAGTACTCATCATAGAGCGCACCATATCATATAGGGTGTATCTGCTCCGCCCCGATATACCATCGTGCAATGGTGTATACGGAGGAGTAGTGTTGAGAGAGAATCTCATTCTCCTTTAGAATAGTCTAAGAATTCCGTGCTCAAGTATTCTCCTCCTTGATCTCATCAAAGGACATAATACTTATACCCGTATTTTGGTTCTCTATTTCTAACTTATATTCTGTGAATATCTCAAAAGATTCGGACTTGTGTTTCAACAGGAACATATGTCTGAATCATGAGAGATCATCAGAGAACGTAATGAAGTACAAAGAACCGGTCTTGGCATGTGTAGACAGGGGACCTACATACATCATCATGTATCAGTCCCAAGAGTTCACTAACTCTTTCTCTGTTTCCATTAAACAGAGCTATGGTCATCTTATCTTTGTGACATGACTGGCAAGTTTTCACAAGATGTAAATTCAAACAGATTTAAATATGCATCTTTGTGCAACTTAGCTAGTCGGGTCGCATTGATATGACCTAGTCTACAATACCTCAAGAAGGATCCGTTCATTTCTGAACTCTTCCTCTTGTGTGTGTTCTGTATACTAAGAACTGTAGTTTGATTTAGAACTTCAATGCTTTTAGATAACGTGCCTGAACCGATCAACTTTTGATATAGGAAATGTTCAAAACATTATCCAACAATACAAAATTTTATCATTTCTTTACTAATAAAGAGACTGATATGATTTTGTATATCAGGTTCGGTATCTAATAGCATTTGTTCAGGAATCAATGTATTGGTAATACAGGGTGACAGTGACCAACAGACTTGGCTGCAACACTTGCCCCGTTTTCTGTCTCATGAAACTTATCACCCGTTCTCAGTTTTTCTACCTTTTTGTATCCCTATGTAACAGATTACATATCTGGGATCCTGATCCGGTATCATATACCCAGGATTCGGAGGATACTGAGAAACAGTTCTTTGTAATGAACACACCCGAAGATGATGCATCAGCATGCACTCTCTTCGTTTGGGTGGCACGGGAATTCTGGTAATCCCTAATTTCCTGCTCTGTCTTATAATAATTATAAGTTGGAGCGGGACCAATGTTCCCCAGCTCAGTATAACAAGCGGGTTCGGTCAATATATCCGTATTATTATCTTGATTAAGGCGTGATATGGTCGCTACCTGGAGAGAGAGAGAAGAAAACACTCAGCGTGCGCTCTTGTAAGATCAGATTGGTTATTATTTTATCTAATCAGGATGGCTCCCACTGTTTTTATCAAATCTTCTTTCAAACCCTAAAAGGAAAGACTAGCCGGGATTAATTACACACTACAAGTTCGCCAATCTTTCAGCCAGGCCAGTGTCGGTACTTTGAGGGAGGTCCCCCGTGCTTTCGCACGAACCTAATTAATGTAAACCTCGTTTTCCCAGAGGCGTAACCTCGTTAACACTTTTCTAGACACCTACTTGATCGGCTAATTGTAATGTGTAAAACTCTCCCAGGAGTAACAATTACTCGCAGTGGGTATCGGGATCCAACTATCTCATAGAAGGTATGCAATCTCATTGCAAATTTCAACACTTGAAATTCCCGATAATCTTTTGCCCCTAACCTCCTATGACCTTGACAAAGGCCAACAAACCATAGGATTCTAGTCAAGTTCAACCCGTCATTTCCTGATTGAATTAAACCCACCCGCACGACCCTTGACAAAGGCCAACAAGGTCGCACGACTACCCTAACCCAATCTGCATCATATGCATAAGCAGATAAGCACCAGTTAGCTACCGCACACTACGCCTTGACAAAGGCCAACAAACGCAGCACGAATACTAACTACTACTTATCTGAAATGACGGAGGGCTACGACAGGTTTTTCTGAAAACCTATTGCGTAATGAACTTGATATCGTTGTAGGATCGAATGAGTTTTAAAATGGAGTGTTTTTGAGGCTTTTCTAGTTTTGCTAAAGGAGTCACTCCCGGTGAAGGGATCGTCGGTCCTTTCCTCGTCGAATGAGGTGCGGGATATATCACATATATCGCTGTGCAAAGCAAAAACTCTTAAAAGCAATCAAAAGACAAACCGAGGGTTGTAGCATCTGCCAGTTATTGCTAAAGGAGTCACTCCCGGTGAAGGGATCTCGGTCCTTTCCTTATCGAATAAGGTGCAGGATATATCACATATACCGCTGTGCAAAGCAAGAACTGTAGCTACCTGTTTTATTTTTGAAATTCGATTCTACAACATCTTTAGGTTTCTTTTATTTCATTAATCACATTAATGAAGTCCCATCATTTAATATACCTAAACATCACAGATAAATACGACGTACACTTATGCCATCCGCATTCGCCTCGATGTCCCCTCGTGCACCGTTAGGTTAGGTAACTAACGACAGAGCGGGGCAGGGCTAGCGCGGGTGTAAAACATAAGTAACGCCTATATAATATATCATATATACTGTATACTGTATCTATCATAGAATATCACATGATCACATCACAGATATCGCAGCAGAAGAAACATATGAAATATTGGATATACTAGGACGTCCGTGTTTTCAATACGAGCCAGTATAAAACACGGATTCCACGGTCGTGATGAATAGCCAAACCCACACCCCTAGACCCCTACGAGAGCGGCAAGCAACCCTACCAATTCTGGAGTTAGGAGACCCGGACTCGACTCCTCGAGTTGGTCTCCCACTGGACCCCAGAACCCGGTTACTTGTGCTCCCCTCCTTGGGTCTATCCTAGTGCGGAAAAGTAAATAATATACAAAAGGTGACATCTTCCGCAACCTGGAAGTGCCCCAATAAAAAAAAATATTACATACAAGTTTTTACATGAATGAAAATGAAAAACACTCATCTCACATAAAACCCCCCGGCTATTCAAACACGACGATCCAATATAACATATCCAGCAACACATAACATCACATGTCATCAACGTAAGTAAATATGTCCATCCCAATTATCGTTGACATATAGCAACGAAACCAGCGATATCACATATTACACTTACGGTCACAGAAAAGAAAGTGTAAAACTACAACAGTTGGAATCCGCAATCTCTTTAGACATCGCATGCCTAATCAAATGAATTACTTAGACATCACATGCCTAACAATTATAAACCCCGCAATTTAGTCTCAAAATCGAAAACACTTTTCAATATCAAGTCGGGCAATTCAACAAGATTCCCGACATCCTGATCGAATGCTCGTCGCAAACTTCAGTAGGCGGCCGCACCCCCGACGCCGTCGACGAAGTGCACCAAGGCGGAACACCGCTGCCGCGAGCACCCGAACGGATGCTTTCGGCGACGGGGTTCTCCTACAGTCACTTGGTCGGGGCTATGGAGTGAGGCTGTCTATTAAGTTTACCCGGCGAGTATCCGCGTACACTACGTGATTGCGACGGACTTTTGATCACATCAAAATTCCGTAGCAACCGATCAAGTGAGACTAAACTGCTATGTTTATAACATTCATTCAGTTATCTCATAACTAGTTGTGAATTCCAATTATTGTATCACATTCCGGATAAATAGAAAATATTAAACTTTCCGATCGAACATTCGAACACCCAAGTTTTCCCGAAACCGTCCAACACATGAAATAAGTCTAAAAACATTCATTTCGTGCCTCAGTACCAATGGTCCAGCCGTAGAAGGGTCAAGCCAACGCCTCACATGTGGCACGCCGTACTGCCCCAAACCCTAAGGTTCAAAGGGCAGTTCAAGACGGTCACATAATCGAGTTAAGGTTTGTTGTCTTCTAGAGGGACCATCGCGTTACTTGCACTACTTAGAACGTCGTTAAACTACGGAAAAATCCAACACTTGGAAATTTCCCGACAGGGAAAAATTGGGTATTTATATCCGGTCGAACTTTTTAACATATTCCAAAATTATCCGGAAAACCACACAGACAAAATTTGATAATCCGATCGAATCTTTGATTCCCAATACAACCCCAGAATACTCATCTGTAGAGTCACAATAAAAAATACCCAGAAAATATAGCATTAAATTATATGAGTTACTGTGCAGAAATCATCAGACAAGGGGACAGTACGGCCGCGGAACCGCCGCACATGCCTACCTGGTGCCGCGGTTCCGCGGTGGATTATTGGATTTAGACCCTCGTTTTTCACAGTAATTCAAATAAGACCCTGCTTATTTTTCTGCATATTTTTAATTGACAAAAATCCAAAATTTTAGAAAATTTCCAGAGAGCATTTTGGGAATGGGTTTCGATGTTCGTTCGGATTTCAAACGTCGTCTAAACTTCGCCTAAGGCTCTAGCTAGGCTCTGATACCACTGTAGGGTTCCTAGGCACTCAAAAGAGGTCTCACAAGGTATCAACCATGCCAATTTCAAATTCTACGGGTGCCGAGAAACCCTAATACGGATCGTTAACTAGATTTTAGGCGAAACTAGAACTAGTAAACTACTTTACTAAGAAAACGGAAATACAACCTTTATAGATCCGGTCCTCCACCTCCATAGCTCCGCAATGAAGTCTCCTCGCTATCCAAATGGAATCCCGGGCTCTAGGGTCGGCTTCATCGGAGAAATGGGCGGGCAAGGTCGTCGGCTTCGTGCCGAAGATGATCTACGTCGAGGCATCACAAGATCAAGCTCCAACTTCACCAAGCCATGAAAACTTGTGAAGGAAACACCCTATACTACTTGGGAAGAGGTAGATAATGAAGAAATAGGAGGTGGGTTCACTTTAGAATTGGATTTCTCACTCATTTTCACTAGTTGCCATTGTTGATAGCAAGCTTTTTCTTGAAGTGAAGAAGAAGAAGAAGAAGCAAGAATATGATAAGTGTTAAAAAAATAATTGAAAAAGAATTGATTCTTATCATATTCTAACCTTAGTTAAGTTTAGAGAAGAGACCATGGTTAGTTATGATGGTTAGGGTTAAGCAAGAGACAAGAATGGTAGACTAGGTCAAAGTTTCATGAAGCTTCAACTAAACTACAAATAAAGCCACCATTCTTTTCTTATCATTTCCAAAATGAATAAACAAATAAATAAATGAATAAGCAAAACCCTAATCATCAACTTAACCATGGTTTAATTCTTTACACTTAACCAAATAAACATGTATCATCAAACATGATACAATCATATGCACAAAAGTATATCACATATACAACTTGCACAAATCAAGTGAGAAAATCCATTTAAAGTGAACCAATACTAGTTAATGCAAAGTAATATATCAAATATATAATTATACATTAAATCATTAAATCAACACTTGATTTAACGATCCGGTCATATCGCATATAACCGACTAGTATCCTATGTATCGGCTTATCGAATCGATCTTCGATTCGATAACTAGGTTATATCGCGTATAACCAATCGAAACATTAATCGCGAGAATGAAATACGGTATCACATACACGCATTATTCTCGGTCCCGCACATATCTCATATGCGCTCCTATTTCGTTTCGCTTGAGCCAGGAAACCTCTGTGTAGGACTCTAAAGACTCGTCAATACGCCGGCAGCAGATGATGATCATATCTGTAACGTTTTGAAAATCGTTTCGGTGAAATTTCGAAAAAAATCGGTAAAATAAGGGGGTTTTCTGTAAAAAGTCAAAATACAAATATCTTATTATAAAAATTAAATATACATATTTTAGCTATGTAATTGCTATTATTTGGTGTTTATTGAGCCGCTGGTGAAATTTCAAATTTTCTGAAAAAAATATTATTTTATTATTATTTTAAGCCGTCACTAATACATTTAATTAGGGAAAATTACAAATTGGAATGAGTTGAAACAAATTTTGTACATCATAAAACATTAAATAAAATTTTATCATGTGGTTGTTGGAACGAAATCATTTGCCAAAACGGTTTAGAAATTATTGAAGAAAAAAGGCTTTTTTTAGCGTAAATGGATATTTGGGGTATTATATTTATCATTTTTCATCACCCCACACCCATACCCACACTCACACACCCCCATTTTTCCTTCCCTATGGCTGATTTCAGCAGTCCCCCCCTCAATTGTCCCCACTTGTGTTGCAAAAGAAAAGAAAGAAAAGAAAAGAGAATGATAGAAGTAAAATGTTGACTTTTTGACCACATTCTCTCTCCAATCACCTCATACTCTCTTCTCTCCCCTCATTAGCCGAGCCCTTGCTGATTTCCTGCAGCCCTCCTCTCTCTTTACCTCATCTCATCTCTTCTCCAAAAATCCCACCCTTTTTACCTTAAAAAATTCATCAAATTCCACCCAAAATCAAAACAAAATCAAAATCCAACTCCTACCCATTTTTCATTTGCCCATCTAGCATGGATCTAGGGAATAAGATTTCAATTTGGGAGGCTATGGGTGCTTGTGGATCTTCAAATGTTTTTGGGTATAATTTCTAAACCTTTTGCTTAATTTGTTACTAATTTCTTAAGCTAATTTAATTAAGTGTTAATTTGGATATGTGAGTTTAATTGCAATTTTTGGAATTCAAGTTATGAATTTGAATGCAAGTTAGGGTTTGGAAAATTGGTGTATGGTTGTGTGTTATATTTAGGCTTTTTGTCATGTTAATACAAGATTAGTAGCTAGTGCTAATGGTTAGTAAAAAAAAAAATTGTGTTAATGTGCTAATTTGCCTACTAGATTTTTGAATTGGTTAAATACTTGGGATTAAAAATGTGTTTAGGTTTTTCATGACTTCATTAACTTTATTAAGTGTGGTTTAATACTTTAGATCATGCAAATCTAAGCTAGATTGTAGTTTGTGCATTTTTGCTTTGAAATTGTTAAAAAGGGTATTTTTGTAAACTAGAATATTAGGGTTTTTGGAATTTAATGAGATTAAATTCCGGAAATTGTTTATATGACTTATATAAGATATTTAATAAATATATTGGCCGCTACATTCATTTAAACATCATGTTTTGTACAAAAACGGTGAAATGTGCTTGCTAGATTTTCGGAAAAATGACCTTTTAAGTGAAATTGGGGTTTTTGTGAGTTTTAACCTAGTTTATATTAAAATTAGTGTTCGTGAATGTGCAAATGAGTGTGATTCGATTTTTCTCGATGGTTTGACGTTTGTAAATCGACATCGAGGGTTGGTTTGACTATTCTTGCATGCGTAGGCGATAGATTTGGACCTATGCGTGATACGCGTGCCGATTTGATTTTCGTATGCCGTTTCGATCTCGAATTTAGTTTTAATGAGATATGGTGCGTTATGATATGTAGGTACCCCCATGTAGACTTCGAGACGACAAGCAAGCGCGTGGCGACGTCGGCACCGGCTAGCGAGGACCAGGTGAGTAGATTTATATCTACGGGGAGAAGTCGGGTGGATGGCGTATAGCACCCCCGCAGTCCGTGGTGGTGTATACGGATGCGTATACACACCAACAATTATTATATGTTATTTGGGATCAATAACGATGCTTAGGATGGATATTGGTGTGTTGGATTACTTTAGTGTTGCGAACCCTAGGGTAGTGTTGCACTACACATACACACATACATACTTGCATACATTCCTATTGATATGTGCTCATGGGATTCTTTATAGTTATGTGTTCACATGGGTATGGGACTATGTGTTCACATACGGATTGAGGATGATACTTGGGGTTGAGCTGAGTCGATGAGATTTGATTGAGGCCGTGAGATCGGTGATATAGCAGGACTCATATTTGAGATACGACATGACGTTGTAGCGGGTCCTTGACGTAGTGTTTCACACACGTCCATGCATACTTAGGCGGTATCAGTATGGTACTAGACGTAGATCAGTACCCCGATCATGATAATTTATAAAGAGGATACCAGATGAATAGTATGATGAATGTGATATTGACACGTACCCAGATTTGGGATGCCGTACGACGGATTTACGTACGAGCTATATTTTGATGTTTGATCTGCACTCTTGACTTGGGATGTCTGATTATAGATATGGTATCGGATATGATATTATTGAGGCGGGATCACCGACTATACATATACAGGTAGGTATATGTATCGACTCAGATAATAGGCGGTTTCCTTACCTGTAGTTCAGCTTGTTAGTTCAGCCGTATAGTTTAGTGTAGTTGTTAGATTAGATTAGACTCCTACCGATTTCAAAAACTAACGAATCGTGGGTATTTTAAAAAACAGCCCAAGGGATCTTACGGATATTTCAAAAGACTTATCTTTTCATAAAAACACCGTAGCCCCTATTTTCAAAACCCCATGATTCGTGTTATTTCAAAAGGCACCATTTGTAGGACTTATATTAGTTTAATACGGATTAGTTATCGTTGTATCTAGTATTCTGCTTCCGCACATTATTGCTGTTCGCTCTGCCCCGCATACTTATTTTGCTGCATACTCCATTATTGATATCATGCTGTTAGGACACCAGCACCATTACCGATGATGCGTATGTACCACATACACTTACTTGCCGGCTCACACACATCTTCATCGGTAATTGCCATGTCACGTACACTTAGAAAATACTATTGCTTGGCTTAGCTTGTTAGTTAGTAGTTGATACGATATTAGTGTACCTGGGTTATATGCCAGTTTAGACATTGTAGTTATTACTTGTCACTTCATGCATACTGTTATTCCATTGTTCATGCCTAGTTATTAATCATACATTGCAACTTGGTTATTGACACCATATACATTCATTAGCATTGACATATGCACTTGTGATGACTTCTTGAGATTTATGATATTTCTGGATTTCGGGGGAAAGCCGCAAAATTTCCAAACTTATTAACCTTTTAAAATATGTAAATTGCGGTTTTCTAGTGATGTAAGTGTCGTCCACCATGAGCTTGCTGTGGTTTTCGAGATCCGTGTCGAGGAGTGGAGGAACCGTCACGGGTACATGGTGGGCCCGGTATGGTACCCTGGGGCAAGATGAATGTGGTGTTGACGTTGAGCCTGGCAGGGGACAGATTACCTACCGGTGATATTACCCGACGCGTCGGATATCCGGAGGATACCGTCGTGGTCTTGAGATGGATGGTAGGGGCCGGTCTGGACTGACGGCGCCCTAGATATTGAGATTGAGACATTGATATTTCGAGACAGTGAGATTTATGTTTTGTGTCGATGCTAGACACTGTTGATACTGATTTCATTATGATACCTCAGTTTAAAAATACGAAGGAAATCTCACTAATTTATGAAAACAGTTTCTTCATTTACATGTATTCTGTTTTCATGCATTCATACCTCATTCATATGATATATTGCTACCTGAGGCACTGACACGGGCACATGAGATTACACTCGGGTTAGATATTTACCCTAGCCTTGTTATAGGCTGCTGGTTATATATTTGAGGATATATTATGATCATTGACCTAGGTTGCGTTATTTATGCGATTTCTGTGCGTAGATGTTTTTCTATTCACGAGTTGGCAACTCATCCCCGTTGTGCCCCAGTTTCTTGCAGGTTTGCCGTACAGGTTTCATTACGGCTTTGCGGGCTCAGTTTCATTCGGGTGACTTGCTAGTAGGTGGGTTTTTCTTGTATCATACCCATCATATTACCTTGTATAATATTATTCCGTTGTATCTAGTAAATTCCATCAACCAAACATGTTTTTTTTTTGAGATAGAGACCAGTGTTGTTTATTCTTTCGACCTTAGAGTCGCTCGTTATATTTCTGGTGGTTTTGAGTTTCCTTTTGAGTTTTGATCCTCGCCGTTGGCGTTGTATATTATATTGTTTGTGTGGTTGTGACCGTCGATTGACGAAGAGCTAGCTCCCGCTTGGGGATGCCCTTTTCTTGATTTCGTATACTATTCATGTTGTATCCCGTTTGGGGGCCAGTATTTACAAAGGAGACTCTGCCGAAATTTTCAGTAAATTTTTGATGTTTTAAAAACTGCATAATTCGGCTTATGCTATTAAAAACTACTTGTTTTAAATTGGTTTTCCTTTCTACTACTTTTCTTGGTTTGGATTTCTGGGTTTTCGGTTTACTTAGATTACGTACGCCTCGAGACGTTCGTAGTTTAAGTGCCGGTCATGTTCCGTACTTCGGGTCGTGACAAAGTTGGTATCAGAGCGTTAGGTTTTACCTTCGGAGCGTAGGATGACCCTTGGTTGATGGAACAGGTGACTAAAGTAGAGTGACGTACCGTTGGTATGTTCCGCGGCATATTTACGACACGCCACTCCACTTATGAAGCCTTAGGATGTACATTTCCTTGTTCAGTGTTATATTCCTTCCTGATCTAGCCTCATCGGTACCAGTTTGGTTTTGCTGCTACGGTTACGGCAGGGAGAGCTACGGCTAGAGTTGCGGTTAGCATGAGCTCGTTACGAACGAGGACTGACCATGGCGTGATTCGGGCGACACACGATTGTAGAGATGTGTCTTTTGGATTGTGTTTTTGCACCACGAGCGTTGGATGGATTGCTGTATGAGGTTACTCGGAGGCGCTGATCGACACTAGAGAATTGAGCCAATGATAGAGGCCAGCCAGATTTTGATGACCGTTGGTGTGTTGCTTACTCCTGATGATTGAGGCACTGTTCAGCATGCAGACGAGCAAGCCAGTGGTTGCTGTGAGCGACGAGATATCGCCCCATATGTTGGAGCTATTGCGGGGCGAGTTGTACGAATAGATGATAGAAGGTCGCTAGTCACCCGATGATGAATGACTAGGACAGGTGGTTCGTTCGCTTACCCCGATGCGAGGTCGTCAGATAGATTGCTTCCAACTAGAGACGACTTCACACAGAGACGTGAGGGTCGACAGAGACGATCAAATGTCGGAAACCTATTATTCCAAGTTTAAAGTATTCGGAAAGACATGCAGGCAATTCTATGGTCCCTCTAGAAGAATGAAACCCTAACTCGACTTAATGACCGTATGAAAGTGTTAGTTATATGTATGCCCTAGAGGCCATTACTGTACATTGGATGTATATTGTAGTGGATGCTGGGACATATATAGGAAGGACTTTCTTGCTCGACATGATAGTACGCTATCTGGTTGCTCTTTATCTTAACATGTATACTTTCTGTCTCTCTGATTACATGTTGATAAAGCCCATAGGATGTGTACTCGACTTCCAGGACTATGATGTAGATCGTACTAGTGGGGCCTGGGTAATCCATGAGTACATCCTTGAATTGTTCCTAGTCGAGGGAATATCGAGACGGGGCATCGATATTCCAGAGTAGACTAGCGTATATCTTCTCGACCCATGCGATGGGCGATGGATGATCCCATATCCATTGGTGTTCGACATCGAAGATGGTATGCGGGTGCTCAGTGGAGACTGGGTACACTGAATGGACTCGCCGAGAACTCCCAGATGGTATTATACCTCACGTCAGATGGCAGTTCTTTGGTGACACTGGTACAGCTCAGTCTGTTGACCCGAGATCGTCATAGAGTCTTGTGTGTCTCCCACTGTGCTTTGATTTCCACCCTACCACGGCTCTACTGAGTTGTGCAAACAGGTGGTTTTTGGGTACAGTCTCGATTCACATGGAGGCAATGAGCGATAGGAGGGGATTCGTCTCTCCCGGTATTGGGGGTTGATGTTGTGCTATGCTCGACTGCCCATAACAGGAAATCCCTGGCCAGGGTTGCAGTGATATACTGGTAAGAGTTATCAGTAGTTTCACGAATGTTATGGACCCTACGTCGGCATGACTTATCGAGCTATTGGGGTCTGACGTTTACCACCCCTAGGCGAGATATGCGACATATCAGACGATCAGACCGGACTGTACGGTAGTGTTACTGGTCGTATTCACTGGAGTGTGAGCGGGCTTGCTCGTCGATCTTCAGATCGCTCAATACCCGGGTGGCCGTTACGTTTAGCAGACCGCTTGCGGCTTGTGGGTGCTTGATATGATCATCATCTGCTGCCGGCGTATTGACGAGTCTTTAGAGTCCTACACAGAGGTTTCCTGGCTCAAGCGAAACGAAATAGGAGCGCATATGAGATATGTGCGGGACCGAGAATGATACGAGTATGTGATACTGTATTCGATTCTCGCGATGTGACATTGATTGGTTATATGCGATATAGCCGGGTTATCGGATCAAGTGTTGATTCGATAAGATGTTACTAATGATACCAGTCGGTTATGTGCGTCATGACCGGATCGTTAAATCAAGTGTTGATTTAATGATTTAATGCATAATTATATATTTGATATATTACTTTGCATTAACTAGTATCGGTTCACTTTAAATGGATTTTCTCGCTCGGTTGTGCGCATTGCATATGCGATATGATTTTGTGCACTTCATTGTATCATGATTGATGATACATGCTTTATGGTTAAGTGTAAAGAATTAAACCAAGGTTAAATTGTTGATTAGGGTTTTACTCATTCATTCATCTTATTTATTTATTCATTTTGAATAAATTGGAAGATAAATGAATGGTGGCTTCTTTTGTTTTATGTTAAAGCTTCATGAAGCTTTGACTAGATGACTTTTTTGTTCTCATCCTTAACCCTAACCATCAACCCAACCTTAGTCAATTCTCTACACTTAACTAAGGTAAAGATTATGATAAGTATTGTATTATTTTCTATTTATGGAATTGAACTTATCATATTCTTCATCTTCTTCTTCTTCACTTCAAGAAAAAGCTTCACTAGCTTTAATGGCAATGTGAGAATTAGAGTGAGAAATCCAAATCTAAAGTTTACCCACTTCCTATTTCTTCATCCTCTACCTCTTGCCAAGTAGTAGAGTGTGTTTACTTCACAAGTTTCTTGACCTGGTGAAGTCGGAGCTTGATTTAGCGATGCCTCGACGTAGATCATCTTCGGCATGGACATCGACGACCTAGCTCGCTTATTCTTCGACGAAGCCGACACTAGAGCCCGGGAGTTCACTTGGACAGCGAAGGTACTTCGTTGCGGAGCTATGGAGGTGGGCAAACGGATCTACAAAGGTTGTAATTCCGTATTCCCTTAGTTAACTGTTAACTAGTTTACATGTTTCGCCTAAATATCTAGTAAACGATCCGTAGTCGGGTTTGTAGGCACCCGTAAAATTTTATTTGTGCATGTTTGATCACTTGTGAGACTTAACTAGGGTGCCCAGGAACCCTACAGAAAGCCTTTGAACCTTAGGGTTTGCGGCAGTTCTGCGGCGCCATTAGTGAGGCTTGGGTTTGCCCTTCTACGGCTGGACCACCGATGCTGTGGTATATATATTCGATACTATTAAACGGTACCAAGATGTTGAGCTCTTGGGGGATTATGAGGTTTCGACGAATCGATCGAATGGTTCGACTTCAATCGGATGCTAGGTGGTGAGACGCATTCTTGGGAGACTCCAGATACGAGGATAGTCGTTGGAGCTCAGTCCATGCAGCCGCGACGAGACGAGTCCAAAGCAGACGACGTTAGAAAAAAGTGGAGTAAGAGGTTCGCACCAGATCTAGATGAGATGACGTTCCACTCCGCCGACATTAGAGATGCGATGCGCATGCCGAGGCATGGTACTTGGACTTACCTTCCAGAAGGAGTCGCGATGAGTATGCAGTCGTTCCAGAGCAAGATGCAGATATAGGAAAGGACAATGACTTCCGGACAGTTGGCAGAGACGAGACATGGAAGAGACCGTGAGCAGGATTCCTTCCAGGACACTGCTGCAATGATACTTGCACCCAGGATTAGATGTGTCACGTACATTCAGAGAGCCAGAGGCCGACGCCAGTGATATGCTGTCTTACGAGTGGTCGCGATGATTGACCAAGAGATGACCAGAGAAGTGCCAGAACGGAATCGTCCCCGTTAGCACACCCGACAGGGCCGATGAGCCGATGGACCGAAAGATTGGTAATTCACAGTGAAGACCTTGACCCAGGAGTGGTCATGGTTACGCACGCCAGCATGACAGAGTTCATGATCATCGACGAGACGTCCCACTAGTGACCGTGGCAGTTGGCCGAGATTTTTAGAGGATGTGCTTGAGCGGTACTGTTCCGCCATTATTGATTTCGATGTTTTGGGTGATTTATTCGTATAATTTGATTTTGATAATTGAGGATTTACGATCTTTGCACAGAGTTTCACTTGATATCGTTTCCTTGCTTTAGTTTCACATGTTTGTGATTTTACGGTTTTAAACACTTGAGTTGATTTTGTGCGTATGCACGCACGCGATTTGGTTCCTGCACTCTGTATAGTTTATATATGCTGGCAGTGCAGTGACATGTATTTTGTGCACTTGGATACACTGGATTTCGAATTCGAGGGTGATGCTCGACATTTGTTTTGTGCATTTTATGCACCGGATTGGATTTTCAGCGCCTGTTGGGCGCCTGTTACGAGATGCGATTTGGTGCACACCAGATGCACTAATTCGATATTTTTCGTGCATGTCAGATGCACCTGATTTTGCTGTCAGGCACACACGTTGCTTACGACAGATGTTTCGTGCACACCCGATGCACTTAGATGTTGTTTCTGTGCGCATGTATGGCACATTCATGGATTTTGATTTCCGTGCGCACCAGATGCATGTAGCATTCATGTGCATATTTTGGGATTGATTTCGTATAGAGCAGTACGTTTTTATGATATTGCTATGTGTTTTCGTACTGAGCAGGACTAGTCAGAGGACAGTACCTGAATATATTTTTGCATGCATTGATAGTTATTGAAGGGATTTCCAAAAAGCGAGCAATAGCCTCAGTATTTACCTACGTGTCTGATATGACACGAAATGTTTAAAACAAGGAGACCCTTCTAAATTGTTTCCAAAACGGCGGAACGCATATTTCAAACAAAGGTATATATGTATATAGTTATTTTCTTATGATAGACGTCCGCCACTGTGCAGTGTTATATGCGTGCACAGCGACTTAAAGAGATTTGACACGCATTTCCTTCAGATACTTACATATATAGATTCGATATTTACATGTATAGTTTCGAGTTATATCATATTGGTTTTGCCTTGGATTTGGCATTGATGTCTTCCCCATGACTCCGATGATTGCGGGATGCTTGACGGGGTTTCGATTTGAGTTATATGCTCATTTTTCAAGCGCATGCGCTGCGCTACGATTTGTTTTATATAGTTACAATTTCGGAGCCCCGACGACTTGATGGTTTTTCTTAGATATTTTAGTATTTGGGGGAGTTTGAATTTAAATTCGGGGACCGAATTTCTTTAAGGGGGGAAGATTGTAACGTTTTGAAAATCGTTTCGGTGAAATTTCGAAAAAAATCGGTAAAATAAGGGGGTTTTCTGTAAAAAGTCAAAATACAAATATCTTATTATAAAAATTAAATATACATATTCTAGCTATGTAATTGCTATTATTTGGTGTTTATTGAGCCGCTGGTGAAATTTCAAATTTTCTGAAAAAAATATTATTTTATTATTATTTTAAGCCGTCACTAATACATTTAATTAGGGAAAATTACAAATTGGAATGAGTTGAAACAAATTTTGTGCATCATAAAACATTAAATAAAATTTTATCATGTGGTTGTTGGAACGAAATCATTTGCCAAAACGGTTTAGAAATTATTGAAGAAAAAAAGGCTTTTTTTAGCGTAAATGGATGTTTGGGGTATTATATTTATCATTTTTCATCACCGCACACCCATACCCACACTCACACACCCCCATTTTTCCTTCCCTATGGCTGATTTCAGCAGCCCCCCCCTCAATTGTCCCCACTTGTGTTGCAAAAGAAAAGAAAGAAAAGAAAAGAGAATGATAGAAGTAAAATGTTGACTTTTTGACCACATTCTCTCTCCAATCACCTCACACTCTCTTCTCTCCCCTCATTAGCCGAGCCCTTGCTGATTTCCTGCAGCCCTCCTCTCTCTTTACCTCATCTCATCTCTTCTCCAAAAATCCCACCCTTTTTACCTTAAAAAATTCATCAAATTCTACCCAAAATCAAAACAAAATCAAAATCCAACTCTTACCCATTTTTCATTTGCCTATCTAGCATGGATCTTGGGAATAAGATTTCAATTTGGGAGGCTATGGGTGCTTGTGGATCTTCAAATGTTTTTGGGTATAATTTCTAAACCTTTTGCTTAATTTGTTACTAATTTCTTAAGCTAATTTAATTAAGTGTTAATTTGGATATGTGAGTTTAATTGCAAGTTTTGGAATTCAAGTTATGAATTTGAATGCAAGTTAGGGTTTGTAAAATTGGTGTATGGTTGTGTGTTATATTTAGGCTTTTTGTCATGTTAATACAAGATTAGTAGCTAGTGCTAATGGTTAGTAAAAAAAAAAATTGTGTTAATGTGCTAATTTGCCTACTAGATTTTTGAATTGGTTAAATACTTGGGATTAAAAATGTGTTTAGGTTTTTCATGACTTCATTAACTTTATTAAGTGTGGTTTAATGCTTTAGATCATGCAAATCTAAGCTAGATTGTAGTTTGTGCATTTTTGCTTTGAAATTGTTAAAAAGGGTATTTTTGTAAACTAGAATATTAGGGTTTTTGGAATTTAATGAGATTAAATTCCGGAAATTGTTTATATGACTTATATAAGATATTTAATAAATATATTGGCCGCTACATTCATTTAAACATCATGTTTTGTACAAAAACGGCGAAATGTGCTTGCTAGATTTTCGGAAAAATGACCTTTTAAGTGAAATTGGGGTTTTTGTGAGTTTTAACCTAGTTTATATTAAAATTAGTGTTCGTGAATGTGCAAATGAGTGTGATTGGATTTTTCTCGATGGTTTGACGTTTGTAAATCGACATCGAGGGTTGGTTTGACTATTCTTGCATGCGTAGGCGATAGATTTGGACCTATGCGTGATACGCGTGCCGATTTGATTTTCGTATGCCGTTTCGATCTCGAATTTAGTTTTAATGAGATATGGTGTGTTATGATATGTAGGTACCCCCATGTAGACTTCGAGACGACAAGCAAGCGCGTGGCGACGTCGGCACCGGCTAGCGAGGACCAGGTGAGTAGATTTATATCTACGGGGAGAACTTGGGTGGATGGCGTATAGCACCCCCGCAGTCCGTGGTGGTGTATACGGATGCGTATACACACCAACAATTATTATATGTTATTTGGGATTAATAACGATGCTTAGGATGGATATTGGTGTGTTGGATTACTTTAGTGTTGCGAACCCTAGGGTAGTGTTGCACTACACATACACACATACATACTTGCATACATTCCTATTGATATGTGCTCATGGGATTCTTTATAGTTATGTGTTCACATGGGTATGGGACTATATGTTCACATACGGATTGAGGATGATACTTGGGGTTGAGCTGAGTCGATGAGATTTGATTGAGGCCGTGAGATCGGTGATATAGCAGGACTCGTATTTAAGATACGACATGACGTTGTAGCGGGTCCTGACGTAGTGTTTCACACACGTCCATGCATACTTAGGCGGTATCAGTATGGTACTAGACGTAGATCAGTACCCCGATCATGATAATTTATAAAGAGGATACCAGATGAATAGTATTATGAATGTGATATTGACCCGTACCCAGATTTGGGATGCCGTACGACGGATTTACGTACGAGCTATATTTTGATGTTTGATCTGCACTCTTGACTTGGGATGTCTGATTATAGATATGGTATCGGATATGATATTATTGAGGCGGGATCACCGACTATACATATACAGGTAGGTATATGTATCGACTCAGATAATAGGCGGTTTCCTTACCTGTAGTTCAGCTTGTTAGTTCAGCCGTATAGTTTAGTGTAGTTGTTAGATTAGATTAGACTCCTACCGATTTCAAAAACTAACGAATCGTGGGTATTTTAAAAAACAGCCCAAGGGATCCTACAGATATTTCAAAAGACTTATCTTTTCATAAAAACACCGTAGCCCCTATTTTCAAAACCCCATGATTCGTGTTATTTCAAAAGGCACCATTTGTAGGACTTATATTAGTTTAATACGGATTAGTTATCGTTGTGTCTAGTATTCTGCTCCCGCACATTATTGCTGTTCGCTCTGCCCCGCATACTTATTTTGCTGCATACTCCATTATTGATATCATGCTGTTAGGACACCAGCACCATTACCGATGATGCGTATGTACCACATACACTTACTTGCCGGCTCACACACATCTTCATCGGTAATTGCCATGTCACGTACACTTAGAAAATACTATTGCTTGGCTTAGCTTGTTAGTTAGTAGTTGATACGATATTAGTGTACCTGGGTTATATGCCAGTTTAGACATTGTAGTTATTACTTGTCACTTCATGCATACTGTTATTCCATTGTTCATGCCTAGTTATTAACCATACATTGCAACTTGGTTATTGACACAATATACATTCATTAGCATTGACATATGCACTTGTGATGACTTCTTGAGATTTATGATATTTCTGGATTTCGGGGGAAAGCCGCAAAATTTCCAAACTTATTAACCTTTTAAAATATGTAAATTGCGGTTTTCTAGTGATGTAAGTGTCGTCCACCATGAGCTTGCTGTGGTTTTCGAGATCCGTGTCGAGGAGTGGAGGAACCGTCACGGGTACATGGTGGGCCCGGTATGGTACCCCGGGGCAAGATGAATGTGGTGTTGACGTTGAGCCTGGCAGGGGACAGATTACCTACCGGTGATATTACCCGACGCGTCGGATATCCGGAGGATACCGTCGTGGTCTTGAGATGGATGGTAGGGGCCGGTCTGGACTGACGGCGCCCTAGATATTGAGATTGAGACATCGATATTTCGAGACAGTGAGATTTATGTTTTGTGTCGATGCTAGACACTGTTGATACTGATTTCATTATGATACCTCAGTTTAAAAATACGAAGGAAATCTCACTAATTTATGAAAACAGTTTCTTCATTTACATGTATTCTGTTTTCATGCATTCATACCTCATTCATATGATATATTGCTACCTGAGGCACTGACACGGGCACATGAGATTACACTCGGGTTAGATATTTACCCTAGCCTTGTTATAGGCTGCTGGTTATATATTTGAGGATATATTATGATCATTGACCTAGGTTGCGTTATTTATGCGATTTCTGTGCGTAGATGTTTTTCTATTCACGAGTTGGCAACTCATCCCCGTTGTGCCCCAGTTTCTTGCAGGTTTGCCGTACAGGTTTCATTACGGCTTTGCGGGCTCAGTTTCATTCGGGTGACTTGCTAGTAGGTGGGTTTTTCTTGTATCATACCCATCATATTACCTTGTATAATATTATTCCGTTGTATCTAGTAAATTCCATCAACCAAACATGTTTTTTTTTTGAGATAGAGACCAGTGTTGTTTATTCTTTCGACCTTAGAGTCGCTCGTTATATTTCTGGTGGTTTTGAGTTTCCTTTTGAGTTTTGATCCTCGCCGTTGGCGTTGTATATTATATTGTTTGTGTGGTTGTGACCGTCGATTGACGAAGAGCTAGCTCCCGCTTGGGGATGCCCTTTTCTTGATTTCGTATACTATTCATGTTGTATCCCGTTTGGGGGCCAGTATTTACAAAGGAGACTCTGCCGAAATTTTCAGTAAATTTTTGATGTTTTAAAAACTGCATAATTCGGCTTATGCTATTAAAAACTACTTGTTTTAAATTGGTTTTCCTTCACTCTACTACTTTTCTTGGTTTGGATTTCTGGGTTTTCAGTTTACTTAGATTACGTACGCCTCGAGACGTTCGTAGTTTAAGTGCCGGTCATGTTCCGTACTTCGGGTCGTGACAATATCAAGAACCCACAAGCCGCAAGCGGTCTGCTAAACGTAACGGCCACCCGGGTATTGAGCGATCAGAAGATCGACGAGCAAGCCCGCTCATATTCCTGTGAATCCAACCAGTAACACTTACCGTACAGTCCGGTCTGATCGTCTGATATGTCGTATATCTCGCCTAGGGGTGGTAAACGTCAGACCCCAATAGCTCGATAAGTCGTGTCGATATGAGGTCTATAACAGTTCGAGATACTACTGGTAACACTTACCAGTAAATCTCAGCAACCCTGGCCAGGGATTTCCGGTTATAGCCAATCGAACACAGCGCAACATCAACTCTCTATATCGGGAGAGACGAATCCCCTCCTATCGCTCATTGCCTCCATGTGATTCGGGACTGTACCCAAAAGCCACCGTTTTGCACGCCCTCTTGGACGTGGTAAGGTGGAAATCAAAGCACAGTGGGAATCACACAAGACTCTATGACGATCTCGGGTCTACAGACTACTCTGTACCAGTGTCACCAGAGAACTGCCATCTGACGTGAGGTATAATACTATCTGGGAGTTCTCGGCGAGTCCGTCCAGTGTACCCAGTCTGTACTGAGCACCCGTATATCATCTCTGATGTCAAACACCAATGGATATGGGATCATCCATCGCCCATATGTATGGGTCGAGAAGGTATACGCTAGTCTACTCTGGTATATCGATGCCCCGTCTCGATACACCCACGACTAGGGACCTTGAAGGATGTACTTATGGACTACCATGTCCCCACTAGTATGATCCGCATCATAGTCCAGGTAGTCAAGTACACATCCTAAGGGCTTTACCGACATGTAACAGAGAGACATCCAGTATACACGTTAAGGTAAAGAGCGACCAGATAGCATACTATCATGTCGAGCAAGAAAGTCCTCCCTATATATGTCCCAGCATCCACTACAATATACATCCTATGTACAGTAATGGCCTCTAGGGCATACATATAACTAACATATATATATACAGGTATATATATGTATCGACTCAGATGTTAGGCGGTTTCCTTACCTGTAGTTCATCTTGTTAGTTCAGCCGTATAGTTTAGTGTAGTTGTTAGATTAGATTAGATTCCTACCTATTTCAAAACTAGAGGGTCGTGGGTATTTTAAAAGACAGGTCAAGAGATCTACGGATATTTCAAAAGACGTATCCTTTCTTAAAACCACCGTAGCCCCTATTTTCAAAAGCCCACGATTCGTGTTATTTCAAATGGCACCATTGTTTAATATTTAGCTCCCGCTCATTTTGGTTGCTCGCTCCGCATCGCATACTTACATTGTTATTTCATATTGCATTGTTGACATCATGCTGTTAGGACACCAGCACCATTACCGATGATGCGTATGTACCACGTACACTTACTTGCCGGCTCACACACATCTTCATCGGTAATTGCCATGTCACGTACACCTTAGAAAATATTATTGCTTGACATAGCCTGTTAGCTAATAGTTTAGACATGATATTAGTGTACTTGCATTATATGTTAGTTTAGACATTGTAGTTATTACCTGCTACTTCATGCATACTGTTATTCATTGTTATGCCGCATTCATGGATTCTCATGCATATATTCACTATTTTACGTGTTATTGAGGTTTTGGATTCGGATTTCCATGAGATTTTCTGGATTTGGAGGAAAACCGCAAAAACATAAATAAATATTTTCTCTCTTTTAAAATAAAAAAAAAGTGCGATTTTCCCATGATGTATGAGTCGTCCACCATGAGTTTGCTGATGGATTTCGAGACCCGATTCGAGGAGACGGATGAACCGTTTCGGGTACATGGTGGACCCGGTAAGGTACCCCGGGGCAAGAAGCGCGTGATGATGACGATGTGAGCCTGGCAGGGGAGCACTACCTACCGGTGATTTTACCCGACACGTCGGATATCCGGAGGATACCGCCGTGGTCTTGAGATTGATGGTAGGGGCCGGTCTGGACTGACGGCGCCCTGGATATTGAGACTGAGACATTGAGATTTCGAGATATTGAGGTACTGATATTTGATGATACAGGCCAGTCCGGATAGCCGGAGCCTGAGATATTGAGATATTGGGATTTATGTTTTGTGTCGATGCTAGACACTGTTTATGCCGATTTCATTTATGTTACCTCATTTTAAAAATGCAGAAATCTCACTATGTTATGAAAGCAGTTCCTTCAGTATATGTATTCTGTTTTCATGCATTCATACATCATCCATATGATATATTGTTATCTGAGGCACTGACACGAGAACTTGGTATTACTGTCGTTTAGACGTATACCCTAGCCATTGTTTTAGGCTGCTGGTTATTTTTGAGGATGTATATTGATCGTATGACCTAGGATTGCGTCATACATGCGATTTCTGTTCATAGATGTTTTCTATTCACGAGTTGGCAACTCACCCCCGTTGTGCCACAGTTTCTTGCAGGTTCTGCCGTACAGGTTCTATTGCGGCATTTTTGGCACACTGCTTCCTTGCGGGTGAATTGCATTTGGTAGGTGGGTTCTTTTGCATCAAGAACCACCATTGTACTTGTATTATTCATTGTATCTAGAATTCCATCAACCAAAACTTGTATATTGTTTCAGACTTAGACATTAGTGATGTATTATTCGACCTTAGAGTCGCGCTTAGTAGTATTGCGGTTTTCATGCTTATTGGGTTTCTGTTGAGTTTGATCCTCGCCATTCGGCGCTGTATATTATATTGCTTGCGTGGTTATGACCGTCGATTGACGAAGAGCTAGCTCCCGCTTGGGGATGCCTTTTATCATTGCATATATTTTTTTTCTTGTTGTACCCCGTTCGGGGCCAGTATTTACAAAAGAAACTCTGCCGAAATTTTTAGAAAAGACCGTACATTTTTAAAATGCATATTCGGCTTAGTAATTTAAAAACCTTGACTTCAAAACATGTTTTCTTTACCTATTAAAAACCAGTTTTCTTTATTTATCCTTAAAATGGTTTTAGATTTCTGGGCTTTTGGCTTACTTGGATCAGATGGAGTCCTATAGACTTCATATGGTTCAAGGGCCAGTCACGTGCTCTTTCGGGTCGTGACAATGCTAGTTGGTCTTATACCTGATGTCAGATAGCAGTTCCCTGGTGACATGTGTACAGGTTAGTTCATCGACCTAAGGATCGTCATTTGTCTCGTGTGAGTTCCCACTGTACTTTGATTACTACCCTACCACGCTCAAAGGAGACGTGCAAACAGGTTTTAGTTGGGTACAGTCCCGAGCCACATGGAGGCAGTGAACGGATCTGCAGGGGTTCGTCTCTCCCAGTATTGGGGATGAGGTCACGCTGTGTCTAGGAGAGCCATTACACGAAGTCCTTGGCCAAGGCAGGAGATTTACTGGTAGGTATTCCAGTAGTATCTCAGGGTGTTCTGGGCTACACTCCTACACGACTTGTACCGCTTTTGGGGGTCTGACTTTTACCAACCCCCTAGGCCCGCCATGCGATGCTCATAGACGAACGGACCGGACTGTACGGATATTATCACTGACAGGCTCAGTAGGGTGTCAGGATGAGTTCGCTCATCGACGTCCCTTTTGGTCAATAGCTGGTAGCCCGTCATGTATGGCTAATACCTCTGACGTGCCAGTGGTTAAATCCACAACCAAAGTATTGACGAGTCTTTAGAGTCCCCCACAGACAGTTGCTCAAGTTTCGGGCGAAAGGCTGTAGAGGCCGTATGGAGATATGGCAGGGTTCGATCAGATACGTGCGGTATTGCACGGATCAGGATCAGACGGTTAATACTAGCGGGCTTTGGTTTAAGCCGGATCCTAGTATTGTACAGTGTAGACTTTGTCTCATTGCATTTGTATTCGGTCGGAATACAAATGCGGGTATGTATATACAGTAGCGGGGTTTTCCTGTAATTTATTACGGAATCAGTTTTTTGGAGTTGCCAGTTTGTTTTCCGTTTCAGCCATATTTCTTTGTATCTTTCATTGGCTGAAGATTGGTGGAGGAGGGCTTATTTGCATTTGTGCAAATAAGCATTTTGGAGGGCTATCTTTGCATATTGTTGTGTTATGATGGTTGCACCATCCCTTGAATTCTTGACTTCTTCATGATTGCTTGACTTTGGAGTAATGATGATGGTTGGTGGAGTGTGGGTTTGTTTTTGTGATCATTTCTTTTCATGATAACATTTGAACTCTCTCTTGCATTATTGTTGCTCACTCTCTCACACATACACACACTCTCTCATTCTCACTCCCTTGACCATGCCATGGCCGGCCAAGCCAAGGAGGGGCTGCCCATATTTTTGTGGTGGGATTTTTGGTCCTTTGGCTTCACAAAATTCCCAAAGTTTCATCTCCAAAAAGTCTTAGTTCATTTCCTCCACCAAAGGCAACTTCCTCAAACCCCAAATGAGACATAGAGCACTACACGTATTCTACAGTAAATCTTGGGCACGTCGACTCGCCGGCTTCATGCCCGAGTTGCCTCGGTCCAAAGGTGGGAGCCCATAAAAGAAGCCGGCGACGTGGTGCCCTTTCGACGAGGAGTTGAAGACCGGAGATTCCGCGGGGAGATCGGGACGACGACGAGAAGACCGAAGGACACGGATCGCTCGGTATATCTCTCTCTACCCCCTTCTCTAGATTGCTAGGACTAGATTAATGGCACGATCCGGGATTTTAGTGCGCGGTGGTGCCGGTTTAAAAAGTTAAAGTAAATCATCGCTTCCGCATTCCGGCGTCGGATTGACGGCCAGGGCGCCGCCGTGCACTTACAGTGGTATCAGAGCCTCGCCATTAACCTAGTCTAGCTTTGTCTAATGTGTTTACATTTCCGATCGAACAAAATTCCAAAAACCGCATTTTCATGTGCATCAGTTTCTGTCGAATTTTTTTTGGCTCCAAAATTTTTTCAGGTTGTTGCAGAATGATGTGCAGGGAATTCTAAGACTTCTGTAGAAATTTGATCGCGTGAACACACTATACGACCGCGGAACCGCGGCCAAACCCATGGTTGGGCCGCGGTTCCGCCGCAGTCCTTACTGTTCAGTGTGCCAAATTTCTATAGAGTGTCTCTGTGTTGAAAATAGGGGTTTTTGGAACATTCTTTTTGGGCCCAGATTTTCTGTGAGTGCTACAGTAGTGTTTGGGGCCCACTTGGGTAAATTTGATCGATCGAATATTTTAAACACATTAGTTCACAGTATTTACATTATATCTGCGACCGTGAATGTCACTTGATCGGTAAATCCTGTCTAACTGCTATAGCCCGGTTAGACGGATTTGCGAACGTGACATTCATGTTGATGTTCTGTGATTGTGCTGTGATGCCGCGGATTGGTCGTGGGGGATAGCCTGGATGCAATGGTAGTACAGATTTGGTTGTATTATGTATAGTTGATATTGCGGGGCGAGCGTCCGACATGTGGACTGCCGTCACTGCCTGTTTGTATTATTCTTTTGGGGCACGACCGGGTCGAGATCGATGTACCCGTTGTATGTATATTTTACTTTCTGTACTAGGATTACCCCAAGGTGGGGTGCACGGATAGCCGGGTTTTAGAGGGCAACAAGCCCGCATCTCATGGCATTGAGACGGAGGGGGCTTCACTCTAGAATTGGCGGGCTATTCGCCGCACTCGTAGGGGATACAGGTTGACCCAGGAGGGGTGCCCAAGTTACCGGATTCCGTGAAGTGCCGGATGGTCCATTCACGTTGCTGAAGGGGGCTGCCTCGCTTCAAGTTTTGGCGGGTAACTTGCCGTGCCCGTAGGGGTCTAGGATTTCATTGCACAGGCTATCCATACGACCAGGGGAACGTCGGGTTTCAGTAGCGGCTCTGTGAAACCCGGGGATCCCAGATATCTGTATTGTTCTGTGATACTTATTACATTTCTGTGATGTTGCATTTTATCACGCCTTGAGCGAAATATTATATATTGATATATATACTAGTAGATGTTGTATATGTTTTGCATCCGCGCTAGTCCAGTCCCCGCTCTGTCGTTAGTTAAGTAACCTAACGGGTAATGACGGGACCCAGTGGCGAATGCGGATGGCATATACGTACATTATTATTTTCGTTCTTTATTGGTGTGATCAATTGATGGGATTGCGTTGATTCGGATCAATGCAAGCTAAACAAACCTATTCTGATGTTGTTGGAACTTTTTTCAAAAAGCTGTTATTGCAAGGACGTTCTCTTTTGTTTTGTATCGTGGTATTCAGTTGGAATATCCTGCTCCTCAGTCGACGAGGCAAGGGCCGAGATCCCTTCACCGGGAGTGACCCCTTGGACAGAAGTTTGCGTCAGGGTAATAACTTCACTATAGCCGATTACTTTTGTTTTGCATCGTGGTATTCGGTTGGAATATCCTGCACCTCATTCTACGGGGAAAGAGCCGAGATCCCTTTACCGGGAGTGACCTCTTTAGCAAAGGTTTTCGTCACTATATTTTTATTAAAGCTATCCAGTTCCTTCAACGATATCAAGTTCATTACGTTAAAGGTTTTCGCTAGAAACCATTCGTAGCCCTCCATCATTTCGGTTAAATATTCTGTAGTATTCAAGCTATGTATTTTGACCTCACGCTAAGGCATAGTGATTGGTAGCTGCCGGATATTTATCTGTTGCATAGATAGATGCGTTGGTTTGGGACAGTCGTACTACTATTTTGGCCTACGTCAAGGGAATGTACGGGTGGGTTCAAATTAACCTGGATAATGATGGGCAGAACTTGACATGTGACTTATGATATTTTGACCTCACGCCAAGGTCATAAGAGCATGGGGCAGAAATCTACATCGGGAGTTTCTAAAGAAACTGAAACTTGGCAGATATGCGCATACCTTCTGGAGTGTGATGACGTGAGCGGATTCCGTCATGTTATCATGCGATGATAGTTGGATCCCGATTCCCACTGATGAGTTGGTTTACTCCTTGGGTGATCCCGACTAATTCTTCTTTCAGGTTTGGAGAAGAATTTGACGGTACAGTGGGAGGTTTCCAGATTAGATAAATTGGTAACCATTCTGATCTAGGTTAGAGTGCACGCTGAGTGTTTCTTTTCTCTCTCTCTTTGGCAGCGACCATTGACCTGACCCTAGACTATGACTCAGTGACCAAGTTGACCGAACCTTCTTAAACACTGGCTTTTGGATTGTCAGAGTTGCAAACCTCATTGCCACTCCTACTTTTACCCTTTTCTCCAGGACACCCTGTATTACTACGAACGTCCACTTCCATTGGACAAATCCATCGTATGGTTATATACGAACTCGAAGGAATTTATTCGAGGATGGTTTCCGGTTCTGGAGAAAACGAATAGGACTATTCAGTTGACTTTTTCTTTTACCTTCTCTCAAGTTGTGAGTACTCCTTGGTTTAGGAGATAGTACACCTATTACGCAAATTGGATAGTCTTCTTCCAAACCATAGGCAGGTGCCGACCGGTAGGGATTGAAGAAAACCAATTAGCCTAACGATGGTGTACAGAAGGTATTAAGTAAAGACATATCAAGGGATTAGTAAGAGGGAAAAGTAAATTGCGACTGCTATTCACGACCAGACCAAGTATTTCTTCGCCAATCCTAAATCACCTTTGTATTTCTCCAGGACACTCCGTATCACTACGAAGATCCACAGTTTATTGAATACTCCATCGTATGGTTATATACGAACTCGAAAGGAACTTATTCCAGTTCGGGGATGGATTCTGGTTCAGGAGAAATAGGAATAAGGTTTATTCGGTTGTCTTTTATCTTCACCTTCTCTCGTATTGAGAGTGCTCCTAGGATTAGGACAGTACGCCCATTATGCTTATTGGATAGTCTTCTTCCAAACCATAGGCTGGTGCCGAACGGTAGGGAAGGAAGAAAACCATTTGGCCTAAAGGGGTGTACAGAAGGTAATGACTAAAGACATATAAAGAGATTTGGAAAGATGACAAAGAATTATACGGTTACAGTTGTGAATCTGGATAATGGAAGAGGCATTACTAGGAATACCCGGATACCCCATCGAAACATTTCAATGTTTCAGTTTCACTGTGTACTGTTAAAGGAAAACTGATTTCCCGATTAGATACTCACTCCAGGGTATGTATTTACCAGGTATGATTCTCACATCTGTATGGTTTTACAGATGATGAGTGGGAGTAAGTTATTGGGAATTGGGTGATCATCCTCATTATATCGGGATTCGTTGTAATCGGTGATATTTGAGGAAGTCACTTGGGTTATTTGCCGGACGGCAAATATTTGGTTTTGAATATCCGCTGTTATGCACCAATTTCAAATTGACATATCTGTACGTCTATTTTGATAGAGTGAGATATACCTTTTTGAAATTATGTCTATGACATTTACCTATATCAGTGGATGGTTAGGTAAGGAGCATTAAACAGCGATATAATTCTTCTTAACCATAAGTACAGTTTTCAACCTGCGACACACAGGGAGTGAGTTATTAGACTCAAGGGACTTATACAGAGTATTGTATGTTGTCCAGTGTCCATTAGGACAGAGGGGTTGGTCCTCGTACTATATTCGGTTTACTTATGACTCCTCTAGTTTTTAGACAGGTGTTTCGTAGAAACACAAGGTCCGAATTTTGAGAAGTTATAGGTATATGAATAAAGTAGAGAACCAAGTATTGCAAGTATCGGGATTCTTCAAGGTGATCGAAGATGTAGATACTTATGTAGGGTATTCAGTTGATAGTAATGATTAAGAGAACTTGCTTCTCTTTCAGGTTACTCATAATTGGAAGCATTCCTTAGTTGACATGCACTGGAAACAGCTGCATGATTTGAATCTGGTTCAATTAAATCAGTGCCTCTGGTTCTATATTGGATATAGAATAGTTCATATCTTAACGATGTTAAGGTACGGGGAGTTGTCTGGCTTATGCTTAAAACCAGACTCTGGATAACTCAAGGCACGTTTCTGTAATGGCTGTTTGTGGGTTGACCCAGGCTATGACGAGGGTTGACTTTTTACCATCTGGAAGATCAATAGTGATATTGTTCTAGACTCACCATAGTTTTAATAAAAATGGATTTTTTCAGAAAACAGTAGTGGGAGTATGGTAGAACTGGAAGTGATTCCAGAACCACAAACGATTACTGAAGATTTGATAGAAACCTAAAAATTCAATCTGGTTTGACATTCCATTGGCCACTCCGCAGATACGGTGGGTAACCTCAGGCACCCGAGAGGTACTCCGGTAGCCTCAAGGACGGTGACAGGGAGGTTCTTGTTTACCCAGACTTGCCATTGCTGTTGTTCCAGACTGTGAGACCCGGCAGGAGGATGAGTGTAGCGTCGTTCTAAACTAGCTTTAGAAGTGTACGTGTATATGACTCTGCCAGAGGGTTGTCGTAGTCAGTGGGAGCAGCGGAAGCATTGGTGGACAAGTGGCTTATGTCTATTTATAGACTAAAGCAGATGTAGCGGAGATAGATCATCTATTTCTGACGTGACAGTCATAGGTTTGACTTCATCAGAATAGGGGATGGATCTGTTGAGAAGGTAGTAGGGTGTGATGTCCTGTTATTTGGATGACATACACAGAGTAGGAAGTAAAATTCCTATACTACGATCGGTTATACTTTGGTCATCACACAGTGGTTTCTCCATATGGGACTTGGACATTATATCAGACATTCTGGTTACTGGATCTATGGTATTAGATCTAGATTTGGGTGGTTTCCCAATTAAGGGTACTTAGACAGCATTCTAAGAGTATTTAGAATGGACGACTCCTGGCACGGTAGTGTACCTGCAGGTGATGGAGTCACCCTCTCTAAAGGTGTCTTACAGACTAAAGGGGAGAGGGATGTGCATGATTGGCAGATCACTTGCTTAGGCAATTGAGTCAATCATAAGATGTCAAGTACCACACCAGATGTTGTTTTTGCAATGGATGCAATAAGTTGATATTGAACCAATCCTGAAGAAACAGTCGGAAGCAGTTTTAGAACATAAGTGGATGTTCTAAGGATATGATAACGACAGCCTTATTCGGGAGACAGTTATCATTCCAGGCCTCCAAGGTGACCTGGACGACAAGGAGGTTGTCAGAGTTATAGTTTTCCTTCTGACGAGGGGCAGTATTTTGGAAAGGTGGTCCAAGGCAATACTGAGGGAGGCATGGCGCAGGATACTGATTAAGTTCAGCTGACGATACAGTCTAAGAAGTTTGGATTTGGAGTTCATTTATGAGCTAGGTCCCATCAGACATCCAGACACATTCTAAGACAGGTATTGCTCATTTCGGGAGATGGGTTTCTCCGCGAACTTGAGATATAGAGAGACATAGAAAGAAACATCAAAGCGGATCCACTCACTGAGGCTATTCCTCGAACGCAATAGTTTCGTAAACGAGCTTTGTGAGACTGACAAGTAGAGCAGTTGGGTGTTCGGTATCACACGGGCTGTGAGTATGCGACATCGCAATAATTAGCCTTGAGTGCAAGTGGGAGATTGTTGGAGATAGTGCCACCAGAGTCAATTACTGGATCACAGGCACGTGATTGCAATGATTGAGGGAGGACCTATTCCGGTAGGACAGTCTTACTCAAGATGATAGTATGCTATCTGGTTTACCTTTATCATCGTGTACTGCTTTAGGTGACCTTACAGGTCACTATTGCATGTTGATAGAGCCCCTAGGATTCTTGCTTGACTGCCAGCAGTATGAGGGCGATCATATACGTGGGAGCTGGTAGTCTATAAGCACATCCTTAAAAGGTCCCAAGTCGTGGGAGTTTCGAGATAGGGCATCGATACTCCAGAGTAGACTAGTGTATACAGTCAAGACCCCGACGAGGGGCGGTGGCCGGTCTCACAAGCCACTGATGTCAGTTGGTTCCCCTAAGATGTATACAGGTGCTCATTGGGTTATAAGTACACCGGACATGATTCGCCGAGAACATACTAGTTGGTCTTATACCTGACGTCAGATAGCAGTTCCCTGGTGACATGTGTACAGGTTAGTTCATCGACCTGAGGATCGTCATTTGTCTCGTGTGAGTTCCCACTGTACTTTGATTACTACCCTACCACGCTCAAAGGAGACGTGCAAACAGGTTTTAGTTGGGTACAGTCCCGAGCCACATGGAGGCAGTGAGCGGATCTGCAGGGGTTCGTCTCTCCTGGTATTGGGGGTGAGGTCGCGCTGTGTCTAGGAGAGCCATTACACGAAGACTTTGGCCAAGGCAGGAGATTTACTGGTAGGTATTCCAGTAGTATCTCAGGGTGTTCTGGGCTACACTCCGACACGACTTGTACCGCTTTTGGGGGTCTGACTTTTACCAACCCCCTAGGCCCGCCATGCGATGCTCATAGACAAACGGACCGGACTGTACGGATATTGTCACTGACAGGCTCAGTAGGGTGTCAGGATGAGTTCGCTCATCGACGTCCCTTTTGGTCAATAGCTGGTAGCCCGTCATGTATGGCTAATACCTCTGACGTGCTAGTGGTTAAATCCACAACCAAAGTATTGATGAGTCTTTAGAGTCCCCCACAGACAGTTGCTCAAGTTTCGGGCGAAAGGCTGTAGAGGCCGTATGGAGATATGGCAGGGTTCGATCAGATACGTGCGGTATTGCATGGATTAGGATCGGACGGTTAATACTAGCGGGCTTTGGTTTAAGCCGGATCCTAGTATTGTACAGTGTAGACTTTGTCTCATTGCATTTGTATTCGGTCGGAATACAAATGCGGGTATGTATATACAGTAGCGGGGTTTTCCTGTAATTTATTACGGAATCAGTTTTTTGGAGTTGCCAGTTTGTTTTCCGTTTCAGCCATATTTCTTTGTATCTTTCATTGGCTGAAGATTGGTGGAGGAGGGCTTATTTGCATTTGTGCAAATGAGCATTTTGGAGGGTTTTCTTTGCATATTGTTGTGTCATGATGGTTGCACCATCCCTTGACTTGTTGACTTCTTCATGATTGCTTGACTTTGGAGTAATGATGATGGTTGGTGGAGTGTGGGTTTGTTTTTGTGATCATTTCTTTTCATGATAATATTTGATCTCTCTCTTGCATTATTGTTGCTCACTCTCTCACACATACACACACTCTCTCATTCTCACTCCCTTGACCATGCCATGGCCGGCCAAGCCAAGGAGGGGCTGCCCATATTTTTGTGGTGGGATTTTTGGTCCTTTGGCTTCACAAAATTCCCAAAGTTTCATCTCCAAAAATTCTTAGTTCATTTCCTCCACCAAAGGCAACTTCCTCAAACCCCAAATGAGACATAGAGCACTACACGTATTCTACAGTAAATCTTGGGCACGTCGACTCGCCAGCTTTGTGCCCGAGTTGCCTCGGTCCAGAGGTGGGAGCCCGTAAAAGAAGCCGGCGACGTGGTGCCCTTCCGACGAGGAGTTGAAGACCGGAGATTCCGCGGGGAGATCGGGACGACGACGAGAAGACCGAAGGACACGGATCGCTCGGTATATCTCTCTCTACCCCCTTCTCTAGATTGCTAGGACTAGATTAATGGCACGACCCGGGATTTTAGTACGCGGTGGTGCCGGTTTAAAATATTAAAGTAAATCATCGCTTCCGCATTCCGGCGTCGGATTGACGGCCGGGGCGCCGCCGTGCACTTACACTTTTTTCCCAAATCTTTATTTTTTAGCTTCTGAAAAAAGAAGATTTTCTTCTTCTTTAACTCCAAAAGAGCTTTTAGGAATAGGGCCTATTTAGTATTTTTTTTTTCAAAAGTGCTTATTTATCTCCAAAAGAGCTTTTGGGAGCTTAAAACTCCCAACCAAACGGATACTAAGGGCCGTTTAGGGGAAATTTTTTCAAATGCTCTTTTTTAGCTCCAAAAAAGCTTTTTGGGACTCCAAACGCCCAACCAAACGGGCTCTTAGTGACTTAAAAGTTTGTTACAAATTCAGATTTTTATTGCAGAAATCAACAAAGTATTGCATGAGAGTTTCCACTACCTTTAAATTACACAACTTTAGTATTATCTTTAACTATCATTAATTTCACCAACTGTGCTTAGCTCAGTTGGTACCAATTTACTCTCAATTGTTGGCTATAGTGCCCCCAGTTGGTATCAATTTCCTCTCAATTGTTGGCTATAGTGTTCTCAAGATAATTATTGTAATCGAAAATAGGCGATTACAATAATTGAAGGAAGACCTATACAGTCTTGCTCAATATGATAGTATGTTATCTGGTTTATCTTTATCATTGATATGTATACATTTTATTACGTGTCGCTAATACATATGATAAAGCCCTTAGGATTCTTGCTTGACTACTAGAGTTGTGATGGAGATCATACAAGTGAGTGCTTGGTAGTCCATAAGCACATCCTTAAATTTCCCTAGTGGTGGGAGTATCGAGAGTGGTGATCAGTCGAAAATAATGTATTTTTAACACGGCAATTTCCCTGTCATTTGCATTCATTTAGAAGTGTTCGGTATTCATATTTCACATATTAGCAAAACAGTCCTGAAATATCAGATTGCATGTGTTAGACTCTAAAACCGACATTTCTGAGGAAATTGTGTGTTTATCATGGCATCGCATCATTTCTGTATTTGCGCAACACTTGTCTTGAGTCTGTGCAGGAAAATACGGAAGAAAAACCAAAGAGCTGATCAAAATTACGCCAACTCAATGATTTCAGATCTGGTAGCATTTCAGAAGGAGATGTTAAATTCAACATATACAATAAAGGCCCATATGTTAGCCCAAGTTCAACACAGAAGAACTGAGCCATGAAGACTCCAAAGAGCCGGCTTGAGCCGCGGTTCCACGGCGGTTTGGACACGTCAACAAGGAATTTTCACTGCAGAATTTTTATCTCAGGGCCCGCATTCCTTTATGATATGTCAAATTCCAGAAGGACCTCGAAGCTACTGCTAGATCAGCAAAGATCATTAAGTAAGGCTAATCCTAATTAAGCTCCTAACTAATCTCTTCTAGAAGCTCCCTCCTAACTAATCACATCTAGAAGCTTCTCCTCTAACTAACTTTTGGAGGGAAATTCAAATTTCCTCAACAAACTTTTGGAGGGAAACTTAGAATTTGAAATCCTAGATCTAGGGTTGGGATATCTATAAATAGAAGCCTAGACCTAGGGTTAATGGCTAATCAATCTTTAGGTAATCAATCATTAGTTAGTTCTTTAGCTCATTAGTTCATTCTTTCCCTCTTACATCATCTTCTTCCAAAAGTCTAGTGACAAGGCTTGTGCGAAACCCTAACCCTAATTCCATTCCAATTCAAGATCTTGAGTACCAATCAAGCGAGAAGCCTTCAACCTTTTAGGAGCCGAGCCGATCTCCAACCGAGCAAGTGATCCAAGCCGATCCGCGACTCACGGAGCCGAGCGAAGCCAAATCGACGATCAAGTTCTTCCTCTTGTAGTTCTTGAGCGATTGTAATGAAATTGTTGATATAAATAAAAGGTGAAATTCTTTAATCTTGTTTTCTTTTAATTCTTGCATCATGATTCGATCTCAATTTATGATTGTAGTTCTTGTGATGATGTTTGAGTAAAACTCCGCTCGTCAAGGAGTCGAGACGATCAATAGAATGATGATGTAACAAATCTTGAAACGATTCTTGAGTCCTACGAGTTTTGTAAACCTTAGCAAGTTCAAGAATCGATGACCTAGTTTCGTTGCGATGCTTCCTTGATTGTGATCGCTCGAAATTAGGGATCTACGATCGTTTCTTGAATTTACTAGAGGCTAGAATGTGAATGATATCGACGAAAGAACAAGGGATACGATGAAACCCTAGTATCACTAAAAATCCCTAATTCTTGTCGATCATCATCGATCTAGTATCAATTCATCGAAGGATAAGAATACGTAATTGTAAGATTACATCACATCTATAGATCCGATCGATTCCTACGAGCCTCATTTCGATTCTTGATATTTGGTTTGGAAAAATCATCAAACTATCAATTCTTGATTCTATCTTTTTTTCTTGTTATTAGATCTTTATTTTCTAATTCTTGAACTTCAACTTTAAATCATGAATTGTTTTGTTTTGTTTTCTTTAAAGTTTCAATTCATCTAATTCGAAAGACGAACTATTACACTTTCCCTATGGACGATCCGCACTCACTAACAATCTACATCCGACACCGTAGTTGATTGCGGTCAAATATAATTTTTGGTTATGATTTCTTTACAATTTTCACATACACAATCCGAAATCGTTTCAATCAAATGGCGCCGTTGCCGGGGATAGTGCGCTAATTGTTCGTATTTTGAAATTTGAGTCGAAAAATTTATTCCATTATAATTTTTAGATCAAAATTCGCGCAAATACTAATACGTGTTGTTGTGATTTGATTGCGAGGAATTCTGGAATTTGTGGAGCTGTGGAAAATTTTTCTGAATATTCCAGAAAGCTCAGGAGACAATTAGAAACAATACCAAAAATTTCAGTGCAGTGATCACTTCAAGGGACCGCGATTCCGCGGCATTAGCGCTCATTTGCGGCGGATCCGCCGCGTGCTGACGTCATCATTCCACCAAAATTTCTCAGGCATCTTCTTACTTTGTTATCTCCTTCTCTGTCTACTCCAAATAACATTTTACTGCAGATTTCTTTGCAAATAATCGCAGTGCCGCAAAAAGCAAAATAAATTGTGCTTGTTTTTTATTTTCGTGGTTGTTTGCATAATTAATACGGACATTAAGGGGCAAAGACCAAATCCAGATTAGGTGGGGAGTTCATTACCCTTCCTAAGCCCCGAAAATCGCAAAATTTGCATCTGCATTTACCCTAATTAACTAAAAAATATCTAGAGATGACTCTAAGGACCGTCGCGCTCACTTAGGACAAGAGAAGGCCGTGGGTAATTCATTGCTTATCCGCATTTTCTTGTGGTGTCTAAGGCAAGTGTGTCGAAGGCTAGTGGTTATTAATTAGGCCCACTACTTACGTAGTGGAGTACCTTCCTACTTACCTGGCACTTACCTAGCCACAGGGGGACAAAGAGGCAGTGGAGGATTTATCCTGCGACTTGTCTTTTGGCAGTTAGGAGCGGTCTAGAGTTTGACCTAGGTGACCACTAGATTCTAGGGTTTTGCTTGTTGCATTTTGGGATTTGCATCATATTTTCAAAAATCCGTCCACTTTTCAAAACAAACACCGCATTCATATCATTTCCCCTAATTATAAATTCACGCTGCCACTTGTACTAACCCTTTTTAGTGCAAGATAGGCTGGACATAGGATTCTAGTGCCCGTTAAGTCCGCGTTTCCCTCATCGACTCTAAAGTCGGTATTTCTACATTTACCCTTTCTTTTACCCACCACCACACCCACATCGATGGATCCGTCTCCATCGAACTTCTTTTCCACTCCCCTGCCGCCGTCCGTTGGTGCGCAGAATCCACCTCGCATCTCTCTCCAAGAGAGGTGCTATCCTACACGAGGTCCACTTTCCACTTGTCTTTCCATTCCACCAGCCAACGGGGAAAATTTTCAAATAAAACCCCAATACATCAACCTTCTACCAAAATTTCACGGTCTCGAGTCTGAAGACGCATACGTGTTTATCACGAAATTTGAAAATGTATGCGCAATGATGGGTACTTCACAGCTTTCTGTGGATGCTTTGCGTCTTCGTCTTCTCCCATTTACCTTGTGCGATTTAGCCGAGAAGTGGCTATATAACACTACCGCACATTTGATTGTTAGAGTACGTGCGTTTTCAAGTTTAAGTTAAATACCGCAATCAAGACGGTTTCGCTTGTAGCTAGCCGGTTGAGTACGGGTCGTCCGCAGGGAGATGGGGGTCTTTTTCAATGTGTTTTAACGAGTTAAGTCCAAAAGTTCAGATTTTGTTTGTAATTATCTAAGTGTTGAGTTGATATTTAAAGAGAGCTTGTTAGGGTTAGGATTAGGTTAGTTTGAGTTAGGAGTCTCCACATCTTTCGTTGCCCCTCTTAATATCGGTGTTACGGTAATCGGCAACAACGGGGATTAGCACGACTAGGAAGGAACTTACGAGTATAAGCTAGGCTTTCCAACGCATAAGTCCTTTCTTTTGGTGCTTGTCCGTCCGTTCTTGGCTCTTAGCCATAACCTCCGGTTAATTCAACCACAACCGGTCTCACTACGGAATCACCGCTATCATGTAGGATAGGGTGCCGTGAGGAGCGGATTGTGGTTCAATTAACGGGAGTCGATTTAAGCTGTTGGGTAAGGAAAGAGTGAGAGAGATTTCCTTCTCTCAAACTTCTCTTATCCTACCCTAACAAGTATGAACTACTCACACATCATAATACGGAAAAATAAAACAAAACAAAAGAGGAAGATAGAAAGAAGGAGATTAGAAGAATACGACTAGCTGTTTGCGACCTCACCTTGGCGAGGATCGAGCGTAAGCATCATTGTCGTATGAAAGATAAAGGAAAAAGAGAGAAGAAAGAAACAACAAGAAAATAACAACAACTACTTAACGAATTAAAATTACAACAAGCATAAAGATAAAGAGACAGGCATGATAATAAACGGTTCTTCTTTATTCATCACTCTTCACTCATGAGCTCACTACAAGTTTAATGGAGAAGAGGTGAGAAGAGAAAGAAGAAACACACTAAACTTAGCAAAATGAAAATACAAGAATGGACCCCTTTCTTCACAAAGTTCTGGGGTATTTATAGGCTGGAAAATGAGAATCTAGGGCAACAATACGGGCCCATATAAAAAGACCAAACACCCCCTGAAAACCCTACATTTTTGGCGCCAGAACGGCCGCGGAACCGCGGTCTAGACCCCCTTTTGGCCGCGGTTCCGCGGCCCTATGGTGGGGTTGTGTCCTCCAATTTTTTTGTGCTGGCCTGATCTGCTGTGTGCTTCATTCTGATATATGTATTTTCTCAAATTGTTTTCACGATTTTTCCAGAATTTCTGTTGATCAAAAGGTGGATCTTTTGTCATGCTTTTCTCGGGCACCGCGTAGATTTATTGGATTTGGTGTTGCCTTTGTGCTTTGTGCATGAAGGTGACATTGATTTGCCATTTTGTCTTTCTAAACCGGTATTTGGCAACATACGGATGAACAGCGGAGACCGTGTTTTCTTCAGTGGTTGGCAGGAACCCGGGTTTTGTCGTGTTTTTCCATGAGTTCCACCGTTAGAGCCGAGAACCTGTATCCTGCAAATGACTAGCAAACACGGCTTAAGAGTATCTACCGATATGCAAAGTGATAAAAATTGGGTGGTATGAAAATGCAAAAATCTGTTATGAACAAATACCCCCAAACTTATCATTTGCTCGTCCCGAGCAAATCCAATTTATTCACAAAAATTTCCTAACCTCACTTTCGCAGGGAACGCGATTGCACTGAGCATGTGCAACAAGCCGTTAAACCTCTAGGTGTCCCTAGTAGGAGGAGTGTTGTCTCCTGAGGGTTTTCAGCGGATACTACCCACAAAATCCGGTCAAGTTGGTTTTGTAAAATAACTAAGATTCAAACCCTAAAGTTTTGTTTTAGAAAATAACAATTCTATAATCCTAAGTCTAGACCATCGAACCTTTATTTTTCACACCTCGCTTCTTATTTAACTACATATTTTATATGTCTTTACGTGCAGTGCAAATAGTGTCGTTAAGTTCCCGAAAGGTCGAATAAAGTCATCATGTCGCACAATAAAGCCCAGATAACAATTTAAAAAGGATCACATAAGTTTTATAAAGAGTTAAGCATTTTTCAAGTTTCGTTTTCCAGTAAGGTTTCAACTTCAGAATTTCTATCTTCCATAACAGGAAACTAAGTCGTATTTTTCACTCCACCTTTTTCTTGTTTTCATTTCATACACACCTCTGTGAACGTGCAATAGTCTTTATCATAGAATAAAACCTTCATATCTCCGCTAAAATTTTTATAAAAGCCTGTCTTTATTAAGATTATTCTCACACAAAGAACCGTTAGGAATTTTAACTCGGAGAGAACACTTGCTTGACTTTGTTTTAAACTGGACTTTCTAGGCTTCTTAGCGAGCTTTGGGCCAATGCACCCAAACCAGTTGGTTTTAGGGCATTAGGTGTAGAAACACCCCAGCGGACTTAATTACTCAAGTTACCTAGGTCCAAAATCAAAAGACAGTTTGGCGTGAAAATCAGATGATTTAATACGAACGGAGATATAACTGGCAGTTCAATTATTTTTTTGGATAAAAGACGTGTTTAGTGGGTTTGGTGTGTAATCATTCCAATCAAGTTTCAGATGGGTTATTTTTCAGACTTAGCTCCAATTACGGCATCAATAACATTCCTTCATATTCGCTTTACTTCATAAACTATTCTTGACATTACTTATTTCAGAACAAACCTATTTGATCCTCAGAAAATCATTTATCTGTTTAAAAGTTTAAACATGAAAGACTTATCATCTAATTCCCAAAATCTTACGACACGTGTAGTGTGATGTAAAGACGTATATCAGCTATAGTTAACTTCAAAGGAGAGTTATCTTTTAGGTTTTCAAAATCCAAACATATGATTTAGTTATTCCTATTTTTTTCAAACAAAAACCGTCGAATGTTGAATCAGAGTTCTTCCACAAGCTAACTTGACAAAAAAGTTTTTATATTTTTTAGAAAATTTTCAAATTTTTATGGATTTTATGGATATTAAAATGCAGATGCAAAATATACATATGAATGCGAAGGTAAGAAATGCGTACCAAGCGTACCCCCAAACTTAAACTGGACAGTGTCCTCACTGTCGTAGCATGAAGAGAGCAGTTGGAAGGTTCAAAATTGTCGGTTAGTGATACAAAATTTTTATTTGTTTTTGTTTTTTAAAGAAAAGAAAAAGAATATACACAAATATATACAAAATGGTTTGTACATACCCCCAAACTTATTTGGAACAGTGTCCACTTTTCTTGGCCGGATAACCGAAGTCTGGAGGTAGGCAGAGGAAGATCATGCAGGGTAAACCGGCTCCTGTAAGAACAGGAGCTCCTCTGTTGGTTCGGCGCTAAGGTACGGTTTGCATCGGTGTCCGTTTACTTTGAAAAGTGAACCGTCCTTTGGATTTTCCAAATCCACAGCGCCCCGCGGATACACATTCCGCACAAAATACGGCCCTTTCCAGCGAGATCTGAGCTTTCCTGGATGGAAGTGAAGTCGGGTGTCGTAAAGCAGTACCTGCTGACCAGGTACGAAGGTTTTGCGCAAAAGGTGTTTATCGTGAAACACCTTCTTTCGATTCTTAACGACAACCGCGTTATCGTAAGCCTCATCCCTAAGCTCGCATAGTTCGTTCAGCTGCAGCTTCCGATGGCTGCCCGCATCTTCAAGAGACAGATTCAGCTCCTTTATCGCCTAAAATGCGCGATGCTCGATTTCGACAGGTAGGTGGCAGGCTTTTCCGTACACAAGCCGATAGGGAGACATGCCAAGGTCGGTCTTATAAGCGGTTCTAAATGCCCAAAGGGCATCAGTGAGTTTCAGAGACCAATCCTTACGGTTCTTGGAAACCGTCTTCTCCAGTATCTGCTTGATTTGCCGATTTGAAACTTCGGCCTGCCCGCAGGTTTGGGGGTGGTAGGGCGTAGAAAGCTTATGATTAATGGAGTATTTCCGCATCAAGGCCTCGAAAGTCCTATTGCAGAAATGACTTCCATTGTCGCTAATGATCGCTCGGGGGTTCCCAAACCGTGAGAAAATGTTTTCTTTAAGGAACCTAACGACAACCTTGTTGTCGTTAGTCCGGCTGGGCACAGCCTCGACCTATTTAGAGACGTAATCAATAGCTAGAAGGATGTACAAGTTCCCGAAAGAGCTGGGAAACGGCCCCATGAAGTCTATCCTCCAAACATCGAAAATTTCCACAACCAAGATCGGTTGGAGCGGCATCTCGTTCCTCTGGGATATCCGGCCCATGTGTTGGCACCGGGAGAAAGTCTTGCAATAGTCGTGAGCGTCTTTGAAAAGTTGTGGCCAGTAGAAACCATATTGCAAGATCTTCTCAGCTGTCTTTCTGGGCCCAAAATGCCCGCCACACGCTTGATCGTGGCAAAATGACAGCACACTCTTGAATTCCTCATCAGGGACACACCGACGAATAATCTGGTCGGGATAGTACTTGAACAAGTAGGGTTCGTCCCAGTAAAAGTGTTTTACTTGGGATAAGAAGCGAAGTCTGTCCTGACTCGACCATTCAGTCGGTAGTAATCCCGTGGCCAAATAGTTCACAATATCTGCGAACCAGGGTTCGCACGATACTGTCAAGAGTTGTTCATCCGGGAAAACGTCGTTGATCGGAATTGGAAGCGAAGGCGAAGAAGGAAGTCGTGAGAGATGGTCGGCAACTACGTTTTCACATCCCCGTTTGTCCTTAATGACAAGGTCAAACTCTTGAAGCAAGAGGATCCAACGTATTAACCGAGACTTGGCATCTTTCTTCGCAAAAAGATGGCGCAGAGCTGAATGGTCCGTGTAGACAATGACTGGAGAGCCGATGAGGTAGGGCCTGAACTTTTCTAAAGCAAATACAACAGCTAAGAATTCCTTCTCAGTTGTTGTATAGTTAAGTTGGGCGTCGTTCAGGGTCCGGCTCGCGTAATAGATTACGTGCGACATCTTGTTGATGTGCTGTCCAAGGACAGCACCGATGGCAAAGTCGGATGCATCGCACATAATCTCGAATGGGTGCGTCCAGTTAGGCGAGGAAAGAACGGGAGCAGAAGTGAGTGAGCGTTTCAATGACTCGAATGCAGTCACACAGCTCGAGTTGAAGTCGAAAGGCGTGTCCTTGGCCAGCAAAAGCGTCAAAGGCCTAGCAATCTTGCTAAAGTCCTTGATAAACCGCTTATAGAAACCGGCATGGCCAAGGAAGGCTCGGATATCTCTGACGCATCGGGGAGGAGGCAGATTGGAAATGACCTCAATCTTTGCTTTGTCAACCTCTATGCCATTTTGCGAGATGATATGTCCTAAGACAATACCTTCGCGCACCATGAAGTGGCATTTCTCCCAGTTCAAAGTGAGATTCTTGTCCTTACATCGGGTAAGGACAGCATCAAGATGCAGCAAACACTCGTCAAAGGAGTCGCCGAAGATGGAGAAGTCATCCATGAAAATCTCCAGAAATTTTTCCACCATGTCCGAGAAAATTCCCATCATACACCGCTGGAAGGTAGCGGGCACATTGCATAACCCAAAGGGCATGCGTCAATATGCAAACGTGCCGAAAGGACAAGTGAAAGTGGTCTTGTCCTGGTCTTTTTCGGCGATGGGAATTTGATTATAGCCAGAGTAGCCATCAAGAAAACAATAGTACTCGTGTCCGGTCAATTGTTCAAGCATCTGGTCAATGAAAGGTAGCGGAAAGTGGTCTTTCCGCGTTGCGGCGTTGAGTTTTCTGTAATCAATGCAAACTCGCCACCCAGTTTGGGTGCGAGTAGGGATTAACTCGTTCGTCTCGTTGGTTATGACCGTGATGCCCGACTTCTTGGGGACAACATGAATGGGGCTAACCTACTGGCTATCAGAGATAGGGTAAATGATACCACTATCTAGACATTTGACGATCTCCTTCTTCACAGCCTCCTTCATGACTGGATTAAGACGTCTTTGCGGATCCCGGGCTGGTTTGGCATCATCCATCAGATGAATGTGATGCTCAACGATGAGGGGACTAATCCCCTTGATGTCCGCCATGGACCAGCCAAAAGCTTGCCTGTTGCTGTGCAAGACCGCGAGAAGGGCTTTCTCTTGCTCGGGAGCTAGAGAAGCCGAAATGATGACAGGGAGGGTCTCGTTCTCACCTAAGTAAGCATACTTAAGGTGAGACGGCAACGGCTTGAGTTCGAGCGTTGGAGGTGAAATGATGGAAGGCAAGACTGGTGCAAAGGTCTCGAACTCAAAGGACTCCAGCAAAGGTTCAAAACGAGTGTAGGCAACCGAGTCGGATGGTTCAGGTAACTCATCCGGAAAGTCGAAGGATTCAAGCTCGGGTTGTGCGCAGCAAAGATCGTTCGAAAACGTGAAACACTCGTAGTCGTTGTCGGGCACAGAAACAGCAGCAGGTTCGAAGAGAAACGCACTAGTGGCGTCAAGATTATCGTGTTCAAACAGAAACTCCTCGAATTCACACTCTTCGGGGGTGATCTCCTGGATCGAGCAGACGTCCAGTATATGAGCATTAGGTTCGGCGGGTTGATTCCCCAACCTAAAAATGTTGAGTTCAATCGTCATATTTCCAAAAGAGAGGTTCATTGAACCGTTGCGACAATTGATCACAGCATTTGAGGTTGCGAGGAATGGGCGACCGAGTATCACCAGAATTTGATTCCGGGGGTTAGCTATAGGCTGTGTGTCTAATACAATGAAGTCAACGGGGAATATGAAGTCCCCGACTTTTATTAACACATCCTCTAGCTCACCCCTAGGATGGGTGATCGATCGGTCGGCCATTTGGAGAGTGCAGTGTGTGGGTTTCAACTCTCCGACGCCTAATTGCTCGTATACTGAATACGGAAGCAGGTTAACACTGGCACCAAGATCTAATAGTGCGCGGTTGATGTTCTTATCCCCAATAGTAATTGAAATCGTAGGACAGCCAGGGTCCTTCCGTTTTTGTGGTAAAGATTGGGTAAGGAATCACTCACAGCACTAGCCAAGAAAACTTTCTTGGGTACCTGAGACTTCCTCTTTTTCGTGCACAAGTCCTTTAAGATTTTTGCGTAGGACGGGACTTGTTGGACAGCATCTAAAAGAGGAATGTTAATGTTAACCTGCTTGAATAACTCCAGAATCTTCTCCATTTGAGGATTTTGTTTGTTAGACCTCAACCGGTTTGGAAATGGAACATTTTGAAAATTGGTTGAGTCTAATGCTGGAGGAGGAGATTTTGGAGTTGGAACGGATCCCAGAATAGGTGTTTTCGTGGAGTGAGAAGTCGGTCCGTTCATAGCAGAAGAAGAGGAAGGAGAGCCTGTTGAAGAACGGAGAATAGGCTCGGAAGACGAAGAAGAAGAAGAAGAAGAAGAAGAAGAAGCGGCCGGGGTGTCATCATTGATTCGCTTGCCAATGTTGTTTTGCAGCATCCTTCCCGATCTCAGTGTAGTCACGGCACTCACATTATGGTTTTATTGTTCAAGAGCAACATGTACATTATATGGGTGACCGGGATTTGGAAGTGGCTGGGACGGGAGCTTCCCCTTCTCTCGCTCGCTTAAGGCCGCGTTCAGCTGTGCAATCTGGGCCTCGATGGTCTTGATGCTTTGCCCGTGTGCGGCAGTGTGTTGCACTAAAGATTGAATCGAAGACTGGATGTTGGCGGTGGATTGAGTCGATTGTTTAACAAACGCCTCCAGACTTCGCTCGAGCGAGGAAACCTTATCGTTGTTCGATGGAACAAAGTTGTTTGGTGGAAAAGAGTTGTTGGGTGCAAAGTTGTTCGTCTGGTTTTGGAAAGGTTGGGGTTGGAAGGGCTGCTGATACTGCGTTTGTTGTTGCGCTTGTTGTTGCGGTGGAGGGGCCCTTTGGAAATTGTTGCCCTGGAATTGATTCTGATTCTGATTCCAGGCGAAATTGGGGTGGTTCCTCCAACCGGGATTGTAGGTGGAAGAGTATGGATCATTCCTCGGTCTTTGCTGGAAGGCAGCATTAACCTGATCCTGTCCTTGCGAGGGTGGGTTGTAAGGACACTCTTCGGTCAAGTGGGAAGGATCGGAACAACAAGCGCAGATGGTACGAAGGGGGAGAACCGGGGTAGGAGCAGAAGCAGAAAATTTGCTCTCTATCGCTTCAAGCTTTCGTATTATTGTAGCCATTTCAGCTTTCATGGCAATAGAGACGTCAAGTTGGTGGATTCCTACCCTAGACTGACCGGTAGAAGTGGAGGTAGAAGAAGAAGAAGAAGTCGGTCTGGTGCTCTCCCACTGTAGCGTTTGCTCCGCAAGATCGTCAAAGAACTGCCACGCTTCCTCGTCAGATTTCGATAGGAAGTGGCCCTGACAGATGGTTTCCAGCAATTGCTTCGTTGCTGGGTTCAGTCCCTCGTATAAGGTTTGGCAAAGTTGCCATTTCTCTATACCGTGGTGAGGACACTGAACAAGAAGGTCTTTGTACCGGTCAAAGCACTTCCAGAAGGGTTCAGAAGGAAGCTGGGAGAATTGGTTGATTTCATTTCGAATTCTTGCGGTCTTATGATTTGGATAGAATTTTTTCAGAAACGCTTTAACAAATTCGTCCCAGCTGGTGATTGAGTGGGAAGCGGTGCTATACAGCCATTTTTCAGCGAGATCGCATAAAGTGAACGGAATGACCCGTAGACGTATAGCATCGTCCGACAGCTGGGTGGTTTTCATCATGGCACAGACGTTTTGAAATTTATTGATGAAGATATAGGCATCTTCAGATTCAAGCCCATGAAAACGTGGAAGCATGTTGATGAAATGGGGCTTAATTTCAAAGTTGTCCCCATTGGCCGGAGGAAGAGAAAGGCAGGTGGGAAGTGCAGAACGGGTGGGGTAGAAACGATCCTGGAGCGCGATTCGCTGCGGCGCTACAACAGGCGGAGGTGGTGGGATATTGGTCTCCGTAAGAGGTGGAGCCAATCCAGCGGTGGTCAAAGAGATGTTCGGATTAAATCCTGACATCGCGGAAGAAGAGGTTGGTGAAGGTGAAGGTGAAGATGTATGAACAGAATTCCGGTCAACGTCGGAGTTGGCCGGCAAAGGAAGGGGTGAAAGAGGAGTGGACGGAGTATCGACTTCGGAGTCGATCGCGTAGTCGGTCGCGATTAACGTAACGCGGACTAGATGGGCGCTAGTGTCCCGAGTCCAAGCGGACATACACTAAACGAGTTTAGTATAGTCAAAGCGGAGAAGGTGAGGGTAAGAAAACGTCAATGGAGAAAGGCGATGGGTGGTGGGTGAAAATGGATTTGGCGACAAAAGGGCAAGTTTTTATAAAAGTTTTTGATTTTTTTTTGATTTTTTTTTTAGAAAGATTTTTACAGAAATATGTACGGAAATACGGCTTAAGCAATCACAAACAAGATATGCACAATCACACCTAGATCTAGGGTAACCTAGGTCTACTAGACCTGCTCCTGAGCTTGATTGTCGAAGTTAAACAGTGTCGAGAAACAGGCTTAAAAATACACTGATCACGAGGCCAGGTAAGTGCAGAGATAAGGGGAGGTTGTCCAACGCTTTCGCGAAGTTCCTTAATTAAATAACCCTTTCTCTTTCGGCGGTTGCGCCTTTAACACTTTCCTAGACACCCCGTAAACAATATACGGTTAAGCGAGGTTCTAAACACGGTTTATCTTCTCTTAATGAGCGCGAAGTCCTTAGGGCTGAAGTCTAGTATTTTTTAATTTACAATGGACAATGCATATGCTTTAGTGATTTTTGGGGTCCTGGGAAGGGTGATGAAATCCCCACCCAATCTGGATTGGTTTCAAGCCCCTTAAGTCCGTATTAAAGAATGCAAAACAGTAACAAATCAACTGCAAACAATTTTTATTTTGCGGCGCAAAGAATCCTGCACAAGAACAGTTTATTGGAAGGGGGAGAAGAGTTTGCGCAAAGAAGGCTGCAGAAAACACAATTTATTGGAGTCCAGAGGAGTGGGGAGAAGAGAGAGACTCACCAAAAGAAACTGAAGCCCTGAAGCCAACAGATGGCCGCGTTTCCGCGGCCAAACGCATGCAATGGCCGCGGTTCCGCGGCTATGTGGAGGTATTGGGCTTCAAAACTTTCTGGTTGTGCTGCTGTGGTTGTCTCCTACTTGTCTGGATGTACTGAATCTTGATTTGCTCACTGTATTTGCTCCAGATTTGTACAGTAGACCGGATGCTTCATTTTGTCCGTCGCGGTGTAGCCGCGAAAATGTGGGTCTATCTTCCCACGTCTTTGGCACTGTACTTGAACTCCGTATTTTCAACGTCTTGGCCACGGAACTCGAACCTTGTATTTTCCTGCACACTTGCACAAAAGCTAATCAAAAATAACAAGATGATTTTTTTACAAAGTATATATTTTTTTTTGTTTTTTTTTGTTATATTTATACTTACAAATTAACCCGAAATTACACAAGGAAATAAACTACCGTCTCCCCGGCAACGGCGCCATTTGATTGTTAGAGTACGTACGTTTTCAAGTTTAAGTTAAATACCGCAATCAAGACGGTTTCGCTTGTAGCTAGTCGGTTGAGTACGGGTCGTCCGCAGGGAGATGGGGGTCTTTTTCAATGTGTTTTAACGAGTTAAGTCCGAAAGTTCAGATTTTGTTTGTAATTATCTAAGTGTTGAGTTGATATTTAAAGAGAGCTTGTTAGGGTTAGGATTAGGTTAGTTTGAGTTAGGAGTCTCCATATCTTTCGTTGCCCCTCTTAATATCGGTGTTACGGTAATCGGCAATAACGGGGATTAGCACGACTAGGAAGGAACTTGCGAGTATAAGCTAGGCTTTCCAACGCATAAGTCCTTCCTTTTGGTGCTTATCCGTCCGTTCTTGGCTCTTAGCCATAACCTCCGGTTAATTCAACCACAACCGGTCTCACTACGGAATCACCGCTATCATGTAGGATAGGGTGCCGTGAGGAGCGGATTGTGGTTCAATTAACGGGAGTCGATTTAAGTTGTTGGGCAAGGAAAGAGTGAGAGAGATTTCCTTCTCTCAAACTTCCCTTATCCTACCCTAACAAGTATGAACTACTCACACATCATAATACGGAAAAATAAAACAAAACAAAAGAGGAAGATAGAAAGAAGGAGATTAGAAGAATACGACTAGCTGTTTGCGACCTCACCTTGGCGAGGATCGAGCGTAAGCATCATTGTCGTATGAAAGATAAAGGAAAAAGAGAGAAGAAAGAAACAACAAGAAAATGACAACAACTACTTAACGAATTAAAATTACAACAAGCATAAAGATAAAGAGACAGGCATGATAATAAACGGTTCTTCTTTATTCATCACTCTTCACTCATGAGCTCATTACAAGTTTAATGGAGAAGAGGTGAGAAGAGGAAGAAGAAACACACTAAACTTAGCAAAATGAAAATACAAGAATGGACCCCTTTCTTCACAAAGTTCTGGGGTATTTATAGGCTGGAAAATGAGAATCTAGGGCAACAATACGGGCCCATATGAAAAGACCAAACACCCCCTGAAAACCCTACATTTTTGGCGCCAGAACGGCCGCGGAACCGCGGCCTAGACCCCCCTTTGGCCGCGGTTCCGCGGCCCTATGGTGGGGTTGTGTCCTCCAATTTTTTTGTGCTGGCCTGATCTGCTGTGTGCTTCATTCTGGTATATGTATTTTCTCAAATTGTTTTCACGATTTTTCCAGAATTTCTGTTGATCAAAAGGTGGATCTTTTGTCATGCTTTTCTCGGGCACCGCGTAGATTTATTGGATTTGGTGTTGCCTTTGTGCTTTGTGCATGAAGGTGACATTGATTTGCCATTTTGTCTTTCTAAACCGGTATTTGGCAACATACGGATGAACAGCGGAGACCGTGTTTTCTTCAGTGGTTGGCAGGAACCCGGGTTTTGTCGTGTTTTTCCATGAGTTCCACCGTTAGAGCCGAGAACCTGTATCCTGCAATTGACTAGCAAACACGGCTCAAGAGTATCTACCGATATGCAAAGTGATAAAAATTGGGCGGTATGAAAATGCAAAAATCTGTTATGAACAACATTCTATTTCAAATTGGGATGAATTCGTCAAAGCATTCCTTAAGAAATTCTACCCACATCAAAAGACAGCTCGAGTCCGTAGCGAAATCTATCAATTCACCCAGCTTCCAAATGAAACATTTTCAAAATGTCTTGACCGCTTCAAGGATCTGTTAGTCCAATGTCCTCATTACGGCATCCCGAGATGGGATCTGTGCCGAATCATATATGAGGGCATTACTCCTTACACAAGACAGACCCTTGAATCCATGTGTCAAGGCAACTTTATGACCAAAGATGATGGGGAAGTATGGAACTTTCTAGAAGATTTCGCTGAAAAATCTTTACAGTGGGAGGGTGTGAGTCAATCGTCTAGGGATGGCAATGATATTTCCATAGGAGTTAGAGCTGACATTGCAGCTATACACAAGAAACTCGAGACTATGGAAAATAAATTTTTAGCCGCCACCCTAAATCAAATGTCACTCTCCAAAACTGTATGTGGTTGCTGTTCTGATCCGTCTCACTTGACGGAAGAATGTCCGTTTCAAGGTCATGAGCATACCAATGCTGCATTTCAAAGACCTAGAAACGATCCTTCTTCCTCCACATATGATCAGGGTTGGAGGAATCACCCTAACTTTGCTGGGAACCAATCCCAATCTCAAAACACGGTTCCAAACACGAATCATTTCCAAAAGGTCCCTCCACCACAACAGCACCCACAACTTCAATTGAGTCAGCACCCCTTCCAAGCACAAAACTTTCAAAATCCGGCCAACACTTTTGCACCGTCTAGTCCTTTGCAATTGACCGGTACAGATAATACCTCTGCACTAGCACAAACCTTGGATACTTTCATGAAATAATCCATCCAAGGGACGGCAAGTTTGCAATCTTCCGTCGAGAATGTAATGAAGATCATTATCTCTCAAAATGAGAACATCAAATCGATGGAAGAACAAATTGCACAACTAAAAGCCGAAATGCGTGCAAGAGAGAAAGGGAAACTTCCAGCTCAACCTTTACCCAATCCTGGCTATTCACATCTTGTGAATGCAACCACGTTAAGATCTGGAAGAGTGCTTGACCATCACCTTGGGGAAGAGTTTGATGATACTGATAAATCAATCAATAACACCCCGGCTGAGACCTTTCCTCACACACACACTTCTAATTCTGACCCCAGTTCTTCTACCCCTCCACCTTCTTCCGAGCCTATTCTTCGTTTCCCAAAAGGCTCGCCACTTCAGCCCACCTCTTTTACTCCTCCACGGACGATCCCCACTTCTATTCTGGGATCGATTCCACACACACTTCCTTCTCCTATGATGGACCCAGCACCTTATCCTAATCGGTTAAGGGCTAACACACCAAGTCCACATATGGAGAAGATTATGAACATTTTTAAGCAAGTTAACACCAACATCCCTCTCCTAGATGCCATCCAACAAGTTCCGTCCTATGCGAAAACTCTTAAGAACTTGTGCACTAGGAAGAGGAAGACTCAAGTGCCCAAGAAGATTTTCATGGAAAAAACAATAGACACGGCTTTCCCCCAACAATTACCGAGGAAACGTAAGGATCCAGGATATCCTACTATTTCCGTTTCTATTGGGGGAAAACACATCAACCGTGCTCTACTAGACCTTGGCGCTAGTGTTAACTTGCTTCCATATTCAGTTTATGAGCAATTAGGAATCGGAGAGTTGAAGCCAACCAATTGCACTCTCCAGATGGCTGACCGATCAATCACCAAACCTAGGGGTGAACTGGAGGATGTGTTAATAAAAATCGGGAAATTCATATTCCCTGTGGACTTTATTGTAATTGATACACAGCCTGTAGCGAACCCACGGAACCAAATTCCGGTGATTTTAGGTCGCCCCTTTTTGGCCACTTCCAATGCTATTATCAACTGTCGTAATGGTTCTATGACCCTATCCTTCGGGAACAGGTCAATTGAACTGAACATTTACAAGTTGGGAAGTGTACCCTCCGAACCTATTGCTCAGATATGTTCTGTCGACTTAATGGATGTCGACAGCAGCGAATTTGATGATCCTCCTGATATCGATCTTGACTCTTTTCATACGTTATTGTTTGACCCAACTATGTATCATACACATACGGACTCTTCCACCGAGATGTCCGGGTCAACAAGTAACACTGATTATGAACTGTTTTTAGAGTCTGAAGATCACCCCGCACTTTGTGATGACATTATTCATCGGGGTATAGATGGAACTTTTGAGGAAATCTTCGCTGATGAACTCGCATTTTTGAATGACACGGGTGTTGAGATGAATCATGTCCCAATCATTGAAATTGAACCTCCACCCCTTCTTCTGACCTGTAAAAAGAATGCGAGCAATCCATCACATTCACTGCATCGTCTCTCCAAAATGAGACGCACCCACATTCTATTCCACCACTTAACCTTTCCCCACTTCTTCTTCCACCAACCAGAGCACTGCATTGATAAAATTTTTGAATGGTTGGTATTAACCTTCGGTCTTTGCAAAGCTTGGCATCGACCAATGATTTTTGACCCCCTCATATGATTTTCAAAGATTAACATTGCATAACTCAAGTTTGAGGGGGTATAATCGGGCTCTTGAAAAGAAATTTTCCGCAATGCCGTATCCATAGCAGCTGAATAAGTGTCGTAGTGCTGGGCGCCAATGGCAAGATATAGCTGGGCATCAAGTCCCTGTACGAACCTCTTCACCATCTTCTCCTCGGTATCCACCAAATACTGAGCGTATCGGGATAACTGTGTAAACTGGATGTCATACTCAGACACCGTCATCCCAGGTGTCTTGACTAAGGCCTCGAAGCTACGAGCTCTGGCGTCACGAACGCTCTCTGGAAGGAAACGGGCTAGAAAGACCGCTGTAAACTCGACCCAAGTCATAGGCGGCAGACCTGCAGCTCGACCTCTCAAGACTGACTCCCACCATGTCTGCGCGAGACCCTCTAGTCGGAAACTCGCAAGCTCTACCCATCGATCATCCGAACATCTCAGCGAACGGCAGATCCTGGCTAAACTGTCAAGGAACGTCTGTGGGTCCTCCGCTGCCTCGGTGCCGGTGAATACTGGAGGTCTCAACCTCATGAAATCCTGTAGTGAAACCGGAATGGCTACGGTGGTAGTAGTAGGAGCAGGTATCATGGTCGTCTGTGATGTAGTAGGTACGTCATCCGGCCTCGGTGTACGACTGGCTGCAACTAGGGATCCTACCATCTGACGTAGCTCCTGCATGCCCCCCATCATCTGTCGCAACTCCTCCATACCAGTCTCGAGCCTATCTATACGGCCTGGGGAAGGTGGATCGGTCTGTCCCTGCGGCGTAGGCATACCACCCTGCTCAGTCCTAGTCTCGGATGAGCCAGCTCGAATCTCGTCTCGGGCGGCAGCCCTCTGTGCCCTCGTATCCTTCGGCGGCATAGTGGCTGGTATAGAAAAAGGATAATAAGAACAGTGCAAAAGAATCATAGGATACACGGAATTGAAGAAGGAATTTCAAGCAAGTATCCTAAAGTCACTTAGGCGGAGTACCGTATCGCAAGTATGCCGCGGACATACACACGCTACGTTACCCTACTTAAGTCACTTACTCCATCTACCAAGTGTCATCCTACACTCAAAAAGGTAAAACCTATCGCTCTGATACCAACTTTGTCACGACCCGCAGGGTACGGAACGTGACTGGCACTTAGGTTACGAAACGTCTCAAGACGTCCGTAAAATAAGTAAGCCAAAGCCCAGAAACCAAAACCAAATAAGCAAAAGAGTGAAGAAAACCCAATCAATTGAAAGCGAGTTTATCAAATAAGTCATATAAAACCTTTTTTAAAAAACAATATCAATTTTTCCGAAAATTTCGGCAGAGTCTCCTTTGTAAATACTGGCCCCCAAAATGGGTACAACAAGAATATATATGAATCCAACAAATAAGGCATCCCCAAGCGGGAGCTAGCTCTTCGCCACAAGGCGGTCACAAATCCCACGCAATATAAAGCAACAACATGCGAAATAATCATAATGAAGCATAAGAAAAACATCATGTCGACTCAAGTGAGCACGACCCCAAAATACAGCATAAAAGTCTACAAACCTCACGGTCTCATCTCTAGGTCAATATACAATAATACTGGTAGATACAGTAGATGGAGTGCACTAGATACAAGGAATATACAAGGTGGTACAAAAATAATGATATAACCCACCTAAGAGCAAAACCTCGAGTCCAGGCAAAGGAGGCAAAAGAACAAGTGCGCCCGCCGCTACTGTACGGACGGAGCGGACCTGCAAAAGGCTGTGGCACAACGGGGGTGAGTTGCCAACTCGTGAGTAATAAATAACATCTACAAAGGCTATCGTATGCATGCACACAAGCATCCTAGCATCTAAAATACAGGTATGAATGGATGCACTAGCAGGTGTGTATACAACATCAGTGTACTAATATGTATGCAACATGAATATCTGAGGTCTCAATAGGTATATATAAGAAACATTTTATCTCTTTTTGTTTTGAAACTCTTTTAGAATGCCAGCATAATACTCAAAGAATCGAAGAGAACCTGAAAGGTTCATAGGCACTCTAGTGAGGTCTCACAAGGCATCGAACATGCCAATTTAAAAAAAATAGTGCCGAGAAACCCTAGACTACGGATCTTAGACTAGATGTTTAGGCGAAAAGAAAACTTAGTTAACACTTAACTACTAGGATACGGAAATTACAACCTTTGTAGATCCGGATATCCACCTCCACGGCTCCGCAACGAAGTCTTCTCGCTGTACATCATGAATCCTAGACTCATTCGTCGGCTTCATCGGGAAAACGGGCGAGCTAGGTCGTCGGCTTCGTGTCAAAGACGATCTACGTCGAGGTGGCACTAGTTCAAGCTCCGACTTCACAAATTAGTGAAACTTGTGAAGAAAACACCCAAAACAACTTGGCAAGAGGTAGAGGGTGAAGAAATAGGAGATGGGTTCACTTTAGAATTGGATTTCTCTCTTTGGATCTCAAGATGCCATTAAAGTAGCAAGCTTTTCTATTGAAGATCAAGAAGAAGAAGATGATAGAATTATGATAAGTTTTCTTTAAAAGAAAAAGAAAATCTATACTTATCATAACTCTAACTAAAGTTAAGTGTAGAGAATAAACCATGGTTAGTAGAGTGGGTTAGGGTTAAGCAAGATGACAAGAATGGTTGCTAAAGTCAAGGGTTCATGAAGCTTCATATAAGAAACAAAAATTGCCACCATTCTCTTTTAAACTTATCCAAATAAATGAATAAACAAATAAATGAATAAATAAATATGCAAAACCCTAATTATCATAATAACCATGGTTTAATTCTATTCACTTAACCATATGATCAAGTATCATCAAACATGATACAAAAAAGTGCACAAAAGTATATCACATATACAATGTGCAATCCAAGTGAGAAAAATCCGTTTAAAGTGAACCAATACTAGTTAATGCAAAGTAATATATCAAATATATAATTATACATTAAATCATTAAATCAACACTTGATTCAATGATCCGGTCATGTCGCACACGACCGACTAGTATTCAATGTATCGATTTATCGAATCAATGATTCGATAACTAGGTCATATCAAATATCACCAATCGAAACATATATCGCGAGAATGAAATGCGGTATCACATACACGCATTATTCTCGGACCTGTACATATCTCATATGCGCTCCTATTTCGTTTCACTTGAACCAGGAAACCTCTGTGTAGGACTCTAAAGACTCGTCAATACGCCGGTAGCAGATGATGATCATATCAAGCACCCACAAGCCGCAAGCGGTCTGCTAAACGTAACGGCCACCCGGGTATTGAGAGATCAGAAGATCGACGAGCTAGCCCACTCACACTCCTGTGAATCCAACCAGTAACACTTACCGTACAGTCCGGTCTGTTCGTCTGATACGTCGCATATCAAGTCTAGGGGTGGTAAACGTCAGACCCCAATACTTGATAAGTCGTGCCGATGTGAGGCTCATAACGGGTCGAGAAACTACTGGTAACACTTACCATCAAATCTCTGATCAGCCCTGGCCAGGGACTTCCCTGTTATGGCCAATCGAGCACAGCGCAACATCAACCCCCAATACCGGGAGAGACGAAACCCCTCCTATCGCTCATTGCCTCCATGTGACTCGGGACTGTACCCAAAGACCACCGTTTTGCATGCCCTCATGGACATGGTAAGGTGGAGATCAAAGCACAGTGGGAATCACACAAGACTCTATGACGATCTCGGGTCTACAGACTAACCTGCACAAGTGTCACCTGAGAACTGCCATCTGACGTGAGGTATAATACCATCTGGGAGTTCTCGGCGAGTCCGTCCAGTGTACCCAGTCTCCACTGAGCACCCGTACACCATCTCTGATGTCAAACATCAATGGATATGGGATCATCCATCGCCCATCTCATGGGTCGAGAAGCGTATACGCTAGTCTACTCTGGTATATCGATGCCCCGTCTTGATACACCTACGACTAGGGACCTTGAAGGATGTACTTATGGACTACCATGTCCCCACTAGTATGATCTGCATCATAGTCCAGGTAGTCAAGTACACATCCTAAGGGCTTTACCTACATGTAACTATAAGACAGTATAAAGAGACAAGTGTACATGTTAAGATAAAGAGCAACCAGATAGCATACTATCATGTCGAGCAAGAAAGTCATCTCTATATATGTCCAAGCATCCAATATAATATACATCATCTGTACAATACTGGCCTCTAGGGCATACATACAACTAACAATCTCCCACTTGCACTAGGGCCAGCTGCTGTAGTATCGCATACCGAGCATCCCGAAGAGTCTCTCAAACTGTATCTGGGGAATGGCCTTCGTGAGTGGATCCGCCGTGTTGTTCTTCGTGTCAACTCTCCTGATCTCGATCTCCCGGCGATCAACTATCTCCCGGATCAGGTGATACCGCCTCAGAATATGCCTGGACCGCTGATGGGACCTGGGTTCCTTGGCCAAAGCCACCGCTCCATTGTTATCGCAATACAAAGGTATTGGATGCTCAATGGATGGAACCACTCCAAGTTCAGTAATGAACTTCTTGATCCAGACAGCCTTTTTGGCAGCATCGTTGGCAGCGATGTATTCAGCCTCCATCGTTGAGTCTGCCACGGTTTCCTGCTTGGAACTCTTCCAGCTAACCGCCCCTCTGTAAAGGGTAAAGACAAAGCCCGACTGCGACTTAGAGTCGTCCTTATCACTCTGGAAGCTCGAATCGGTAAAGGACTCCACTTGGAGTTCTCCGTTACCATACACCAAGAACATATCTCTAGTCCTTCGTAAGTACTTGAGAATGCTCTTCACAGCTGTCCAGTGACTCTCTCCAGGATCAGCTTGATACCTTCTCACTATACTTAGTGAGTATGCAACATCGGGTCTGGTACATAGCATCGCATACATGATAGAGCCTACTGCCGAAGCATAGGGTATCCCTTGCATGCGAGCTCTCTCCAAATCAGTCTTAGGAGACATCTCTTTGGAGAGAGTGACTCCAGAGATCGTGGGTAAGTTCCCACGCTTGGACTCTTCCATACTAAACCTCTTTAGTATGGTGTCAATGTACCTGGATTGGGACAATCCCAAAATCCGTTTGGATCTATCTCTATAGATCCTAATTCCCAATATGCAGGAGGCATCACCAAGATCTTTCATTGAGAATCTTTGTGATAAGAAGAGCTTGACCGATTGCAGCATAGGAATATCATTTCCTATCAACAGTATGTCATCCACGTACAATACGAGGAAGACAACCTTACTCTCTGCCACCTTCTTGTAGATACAAGGTTCATCTGGATTTTTGACGAAATCAAACTCTTTGATAACGACGTCAAAGCAGATATTCCAACTCCGCGATGCTTGCTTTAATCCATAAATGGATTTAAGCAGCTTGCACACCTTCCCGCTGCTCCCACTGTCTACGAAGCCCTCTGGCTGAGTCATGTACACGCACTCTTCTAAATCACCGTTTAGAAAGGCGGTCTTAACATCCATTTGCCAGATTTCGTAATCATGATATGCAGCGATGACAAGCATGATCCGGATGGATTTAAGCATAGCCACTGGAGAAAAGGTCTCGTCATAGTCCACACCTGGTCTTTGACGAAAACCCTTTGCTACAAGTCTAGCTTTGAAAGTCTCCACTTTCCCATCTACACCAAGTTTCTTCTTGAAGATCCACTTGCTCCCAATGGGTTTTACCCCTTCAGGAGCAACTTCCAAAGTCCATACTTTGTTGGTGTACATGGAATCCATCTCAGACCGCATAGCATCCAGCCATTTCACCGAGTCCCCACTCGTGATGGCCTGCTCGAAGCTAGTTGGGTCATCATCCTCCATGATGCAATCCTCGCTCCCACCATCTATGAGAAAACCGTAGTATCTCTCAGGTTGGCGAGGAACCCTACTAGATCGGCGGAGTGGCTGGGGTTCATCGGGAACTACGGAATCCTCTGGTTCCACCAGATCTTCTGTTGCAGCTTCTGCAGCTGGAACTTCTTCCAGTTCTACCTCATGACCACTAATCTCTTTTTCAAGAAATTCCTTTTCTAAAAAGGTGGAATGCCGAGAAACAAACATTCTTTGTTCCTCAGGGTGGTAGAAGATATACCCTTGAGAATTCTTGGGATATCCTACAAATTTACATAGAACAGACCGTGCCTCGAGTTTGTCCGGATTTTGTCGTTTGACATAGGCTGGACAACCCCATATCTTAACATAGTTAAGACATGGTCTCTTCCCTTTCCATATCTCATATGGAGTGGTAGGCACAGATTTGGTGGGGACCATATTCAATAGATGTATGGCTGTCTCAAGCGCATACCCCCAGAAGGAAATAGGTAACTCAGCTGTGCTCATCATAGAGCGCACCATATCTAATAAGGTGCGGTTCCTCCGTTCTGATACACCGTTGTACTGTGGTGTATATGGAGGAGTCAGCTGAGAGAGAATCCCATTCTCTTTTAGGAAGTCCAGGAATTCATTGCTTAAGTATTCACCTCCTCGATCAGATCGAAGGATTTTAATACTTTTTCCGGTTAGGTTTTCGACTTCTTGTTTATATTCTCTAAATTTCTCAAAAGCTTCAGACTTGTGTCTTATCAAGTACACATGTCCGTATCTTGATAGATCGTCAGTGAATGTAATGAAGTACGAAGAACCATCCCTGGCATGTGTAGACATGGGACCACATACATCGCTATGTATTAGTCCCAGGAGTTCGGTAACTCTTTCTCCGTGTCCCGTAAACGGAGGTTTGGTCATCTTGCCTTTGAGACATGACTGGCAAGTGTCATAAGATGAAAATTCGAAAGGTTTCAAATATCCATCCTTATGCAACTTAGCCAGTCGTGTCACATTGATGTGACCCAGTCTACAATGCCACAAGAAGGATTCGTTGAGTTCAGAACTCTTCCTCTTGTGTGTGTTTGTTATGCTCAGAACTGTTGATTGATTTAGAACATAAATGCCATTGCATAACGTGCCTGATCCAACCAACTTTTGGTTACGGAAAATGTTCATAACATTGTCCTGTAATACAAAATTATATCCCTCTTTACTTAATAAAGAAACCGATATAATGTTGCATATCAGGTTCGGCATGTAATAGCATTCGTTCAGAACCAATGTATTACCAGTTGGTAATACAAGGTGATATTCCCCGACAGTCTTAGCTGCAACAATTGCACCATTTCCAACTCTAATGTCTTTATCACCTTCTCCAAGTTCTCTACCTTTCCTTAGCCCATGTAACTGATTGCATATATGGGATCCTGACCCGGTATCTAATACCCAGGATGTAGAGCAAATAGAGAAACAGTTCTCAGTAACGAACACACCCGAAGAAAATGCATCATCATGTACTTTCTTCAATCGGGTGGCATGGGAATCCTGGTATTCCCCTATATCCTGTTCATTCCTATAACTCTTATTGGAAAGAACGGAACCAACGTTCCCCAGCACAGTATAACATGCGGGTTCGGTCAATACATCCATATTATTATCTTTATTAGGGTATGAAATGGTCGCTACCTGGAGAGAGAGAGAGAGAAGAAAACACTTTAGCGTATGCTCGTGCAAGATCAGATTGGTTTTTATCTTATCTAATCAGGATGGCTCCCACTGCTTTTTATCAAATCTTCCTCCAAACCCTAAAAGGAAAGACTAGCCGGGATTAATTACACACTACAAGTTCGCCAATCTTTCAGCCAGGCCAGTGTCGGTACTTTGAGGGAGGTCCCCCGTGCTTTCGCACGAACCTAATTAATGTAAACCTCGTTTTCCCAGAGGCGTAACCCCGTTGACACCTTTCTAGACACCTACTTGATCAGCTAATTGCAATGCGTAAAACTCTCCCAGGAGTAACTCTTACTCGCAGTGGGTATCGGGATCCAACTATCTCATAGAAGGTATGCAATCTCATTGCAAATTTCAACACTTGAAATTCCCGATAATACTTTTGCCCCTAGCGTGCTATGACCTTGACGAAAGCCAACAAACCACATCCCGCTAGTCAAGTTCAACCCGTACATTTCTTGACTGAATTAAACCCACCCGCACGACCCTTGACGAAAGCCAACAAAGCCGTACGACTACCCTAATCCAGTCGCATCATATGCAGCAGATAAACAGCACATAGCTACCGCACACTACACCTCGACGAAAGCCAACAAATGTAGCACGAATACTATATGTAACCTATCTGAAATGACGGAGGGCTACGCAGGTTTTTCTGAAAACCTATTGCGTAATGAACTTGATATCGTTGTAGAATCAAATGAAGTTTTAAAATGGAGTGATTTTGAGGCTTTTCTAGTTTTGCTAAAGGGGTCACTCCCGGTGAAGGGATCGTCGGCCCTTTCCTCGTCGAATGAGGTGCGGGATATATCATATATATCGCTGTGCAAAGCAAAAAACACAAAAGCAGTCAAAAGCAAACCGAGTGTGTAGCATCAGCCAGTTATTGCTAAAGGAGTCACTCCCGGTGAAGGGATCTCGGTCCTTTCCTCATCGAATAAGGTGCGGGGTATATCATATATACCGCTGTGCAAAGCAAGAACTGTAGCTACCTGTTTTATTTTAAAATTCGATTCCACAACATCTTAGGTTTCTTATCTTTCATTAATCACATTAATGAAGTCCCATCATTTAAATACCTAAACATCACAGATAGATACGACGTACACTTATGCCATCCGCATTCGCCTCGATGTCCCCTCGTGCACCGTTAGGTTAGGTAACTAACGACAGAGTAGGGCAGGGCTAGCGCGGGTGTAAAACATAAGTAACGTCTATATAATATATCATATATACTATATACTATATTCATCACAGAATCACAACACAGATATCGCAGCAGAATAAACATATGAAATATTGGATATACTAGGACGTCCGTGTTTTCAATACGAGCCAGTATAAAACACGGATTCCACGGTCGTAATGAATAGCCAATCCCACACCCCTAGACCCCTACGAGAGCGGCAAGCAACCCTGCCAATTCTAGGGTTAGGAGACCCGGACTCGACTCCTCGAGTTGGTCTCCCACTGGACCCCAGAACCCGGTTACCTGTACTCCCCTCCTTGGGTCTATCCTAATGCGGAAAAGTAAATAATATACAAAAGGTGACATCTTCCGCTACCTGGAAGTGCCCCAAATAAAAGAATATTACATACAAGTTTTTACATGAATGAAAATGAAAAACACTCATCTCACATAAAAACCCCCGGCTATTCGAATACGACGATCCAATATAACATATCCAGCAACACATAACATCACATGCCATCAACGTAAGTAAGTATACATACCCCAATTGTCGTTGACATATAGCAACGAAACCGGCGATATCTGCATACTACACTTACGGTCACAGAAAAGAAAGTGTAAAACTACAACAGTTGGAATCCGCAACTTCCTTAGACATCACATGCCTAATCAAATGAAATACTTAGACATCACATGCCTAACAGATATAAATCCCGCATTTTAGTCTCATTATCGAAAACTCTTTTCAATATCATGTGGGACTAAACTGCCAGATTTATAACATTCATTCAGTTATCTCATAACTGTTTGTGAATTCCAATTATTGTATCACATTCCAGATAAACAGAAAATGTTAAACTTTCCGATCGAACAGTCGAATACCCAAGTTTTCCCGATACAGTCCAACACATGAAATAAGCCTAACAACATTCAGTTCGTTCCTCAGTACCGACGGTCCAGCCGTAGAAGGGTCAAGCCAACGCCTCACAAGTGGCACGCCGTACCGCCCCAAACCCGAAGGTTCAAAGGGCAGTTCAAGACGGTCACATAATCGAGTTAAGGTTTATTGTCTTCTAGAGAGTCCATCGCGTTACTTGCACTACTTAGAATGTCGTGAAACTACGGAAAAATCCAACACTTGGAAATTTCCCGACAGGGGAAAAGTTGGGTATTTTTATCCGGTCGAACTTTTTAACATATTCTATAAATTATCCGGAAATATACAAAGACGAAATTTGATAATCTGATCGAAACTTTGATTCTCAATAGTACCCCAGAATACTCTTCTGTATATTCACAACAAAAATATCCCAGAAAATACATCATTGAATTATATGAGTTACTGTGCAGAAAATATTAAACAAGGGAACAGTAAGGCCGCGGAACCGCCGCATCATGCATAGCACGTGCCGCGGTTCCGCGGTGGAAAAATTGACTCAGGTCCTCGTATTTCACAGTAATTCAAATAATACCCTGCTTGATTTTCTGCATATTTTTAATTGACAAAAATCACATTTTTTAGAAAAAGTCCAGAGAGCATTTTAGGGTTTTCGGTTTCGGTTCGATCGGGTTTCAAACGTCGTCGGGACTTCGCCTAAGGCTCTAGCTAGGCTCTGATACCAGTGAAAGGTTCCTAGGCACTCTAGTGAGGTCTCACAAGGCATCGAACATGCCAATTTAAAAAAAATAGTGCCGAGAAACCCTAGACTACGGATCTTAGACTAGATGTTTAGGCGAAAAGAAAACTTAGTTAACACTTAACTACTAGGATACGGAAATTACAACCTTTGTAGATCCGGATATCCACCTCCACGGCTCCGCAACGAAGTCTTCTCGCTGTACATCATGAATCCTAGACTCATTCGTCGGCTTCATCGGGAAAACGGGCGAGCTAGGTCGTCGGCTTCGTGTCAAAGACGATCTACGTCGAGGTGGCACTAGTTCAAGCTCCGACTTCACAAATTAGTGAAACTTGTGAAGAAAACACCCAAAACAACTTGGCAAGAGGTAGAGGGTGAAGAAATAGGAGATGGGTTCAGTTTAGAATTGGATTTCTCTCTTTGGATCTCAAGATGCCATTAAAGTAGCAAGCTTTTCTATTGAAGATCAAGAAGAAGAAGATGATAGAATTATGATAAGTTTTCTTTAAAAGAAAAAGAAAATCTATACTTATCATAACTCTAACTAAAGTTAAGTGTAGAGAATAAACCATGGTTAGTAGAGTGGGTTAGGGTTAAGCAAGATGACAAGAATGGTTGCTAAAGTCAAGGGTTCATGAAGCTTCATATAAGAAACAAAAATTGCCACCATTCTCTTTTAAACTTATCCAAATAAATGAATAAACAAATAAATGAATAAATAAATATGCAAAACCCTAATTATCATAATAACCATGGTTTAATTCTATTCACTTAACCATATGATCAAGTATCATCAAACATGATACAAAAAAGTGCACAAAAGTATATCACATATACAATGTGCAATCCAAGTGAGAAAAATCCGTTTAAAGTGAACCAATACTAGTTAATGCAAAGTAATATATCAAATATATAATTATACATTAAATCATTAAATCAACACTTGATTCAATGATCCGGTCATGTCGCACACGACCAACTAGTATTCAATGTATCGATTTATCGAATCAATGATTCGATAACTAGGTCATATCAAATATCACCAATCGAAACATATATCGCGAGAATGAAATGCGGTATCACATACACGCATTATTCTCGGTCCTGTACATATCTCATATGCGCTCCTATTTCGTTTCGCTTGAACCAGGAAACCTCTGTGTAGGACTCTAAAGACTCGTCAATACGCCGGTAGCAGACGATGATCATATCAAGCACCCACAAGCCGCAAGCGGTCTGCTAAACGTAACGGCCACTCGGGTATTGAGAGATCAGAAGATCGACGAGCTAGCCCGCTCACACTCCTGTGAATCCAACCAGTAACACTTACCGTACAGTCCGGTCTGTTCGTCTGATACGTCGCATATCAAGTCTAGGGGTGGTAAACGTCAGACCCCAATACTTGATAAGTCATGCCGATGTGAGGCTCATAACGGGTCGAGAAACTACTGGTAACACTTACCATCAAATCTCTGATCAGCCCTGGCCAGGGACTTCCCTGTTATGGCCAATCGAGCACAGCGCAACATCAACCCCCAATACCGGGAGAGACGAAATCCCTCCTATCGCTCATTGCCTCCATGTGACTCGGGACTGTACCCAAAGACCACCGTTTTGCACGCCCTCATGGACATGGTAAGGTGGAGATCAAAGCACAGTGGGAATCACACAAGAATCTATGACGATCTCGGGTCTACAGACTAACCTGCACAAGTGTCACCTGAGAACTGCCATCTGACGTGAGGTATAATACCATCTGGGAGTTCTCGGCGAGTCCGTCCAGTGTACCCAATCTCCACTGAGCACCCGTACACCATCTCTGATGTCAAACATCAATGGATATGGGATCATCCATCGCCCATCTCATGGGACGAGAAGCGTATACGCTAGTCTACTCTGGTATATCGATGCCCCGTCTCGATACACCCACGACTAGGGACCTTGAAGGATGTACTTATGGACTACCATGTCCCCACTAGTATGATCTGCATCATAGTCCAGGTAGTCAAGTACACATCCTAAGGGCTTTACCAACATGTAACTATAAGACAGTATAAAGAGACAAGTGTACATGTTAAGATAAAGAGCAACCAGATAGCATACTATCATGTCGAGCAAGAAAGTCATCTCTATATATGTCCAAGCATCCAATATAATATACATCATCTGTACAATACTGGCCTCTAGGGCATACATACAACTAACAGAACCGGTGTCCAGCAACGACACCCAAAAGCTGTCTCAAATCTCATAAATCCATGTCATAGTGTCTCTGGCCTCAGCCATCCGGCTGACCCATCTCAATATCAATATCTCATCCTCTCGCGGCCCCGGTCGGTATCCTCTGGATATCCGCCGTGCCTAATGAAGTCACCGGTAGGTAATCCGTCCCCTGCCAGGCTCATCGTCAGCACCACGAGCTTCTTGCCCCGGGGTACCCTACCGGGCCCACCATGTACCCGAGACGGTTCATCCAACTCCTCGAAACAGGTCTCAAAAACCACAGCAAACTCATGGTGGACGACACTTACATCACTAGAAAACCGCAATTTACATGTTTTAAAAATATAATAAGTTTAGAAATTTTGCGGCTTTCCCCCGAAATCCAGAAATATCATAAAATCTCAAGAAATCCTCATAAGTGCATATATCAATGATAATGAATGCATATGGTATCAATAATCAAGTTGCGATGTGTGATTAATAGATTAGGCATGAACAATTAATATGATGAAATACATGCACATGAATAGCAGTCCTACGGTTTCATTTTAAGGAATTAAAGGCAATAGCACAAGTTTAAGTATCAATTAGTAAAAGGTTTAAATTTAAAGGTTATCTAGTGTGGTGGCATGGCAATTACCAGTGTGTGTGTGTAAGCATGAATAGTGCTCGTGCTGCATATAAAAACCCTGGCAATGGTGCAGGTGTCCTATAAAATGGTTTCGTATAGGTATGTCAATATAGGGTATGAATGTAGCAAATAATCATACAAGTATTACACCCCTAATTACTAACATTACTAAGAATCTTTTAAGTTACTAAAACTATCGGGCGGCTTGCGCCATCCAACGATAGTCCCCCGTAGATGTTACATCTACTCACCGGAATCCCTGGCTAGCTGTGTCCAATCACCGCTTTCCCCTTTCGTGCCGCGTCTGACGTCTCCGCGACCGAATCTGGAATTTACATCAATACCAAACATAAGGTTACCTATCAAGACTGACGCAAAACCCAAACGAAAATACTAATGTTCACTAGCTAGGTACAACGTGCACAAGGTGCGCGGAACATACGCGAAAATCGCAAAAACCGCCAAAAATCGCCGATTTGGTCGCCCGGCAAAACTAAAACCCGACTACTCAAAAATCCGCACACACGCATCCTAAATGTCATAGGATACGCTAAAAATGTCATCAAGACATCGCAATTAATTCATCACAACATTTTAGTAAAAACTAGTAAGCTAGAATAGCAATTTGGTGCAAACATCGACAATAGCGACAAAGTTATCACGGTCCAACACAACCATCCAGTCCACACAACTAGTTAGCCACCAAAAACACAAATTTTAACTTATTTACCATGCTACAAAACCCACATTCCATACACAAACCTCTTCTTGAATTTGGTAATTAGCAATCTTAATGAAAATTTCACACAAGCTTAACATAGATTAGCATAATAAGAAGCCACTTAAGCAAAGTAACCTTAAAGATTGGTTTAGTAATTAACTAGATATCTAATTAGCTTTAATTAACTAAATAATGGTTCCTAAAAACCCTAGTTTAACTCTAACCATAAACCTTTAAAAACTAGATTAGAATCTAACACTAAATTAACACTAGATTTTAGCCCAATTAGCAATTTAACCACTTAGATTAAGCTAACAAAATAACTAGATAACAAAATAGCTTAATTAATCTCTTAATGGTGATCTAAACCCTAAATTAATTTCAAACCACAAACTTTAAAAAAACTAGTATGCAATTAACACTAAAATTAACACTAAAACAATTTTCAAAGTTCTAATTAGCATACTTTAACTACAATGTAACCATTTGATTAGAAATTATACCTCAAAAGTTCAAACCCTAAGTTGCTAAAGCCTTCCAAGATGCCATCTTTCTCCAAGATTTGAGCCAATTTGGGTTTGAGAAGAGAGGGAATAAGGTTTTGCTTTGAAATTGTAAAGGATTTGTTGATTTTTGATGGTTTTTGAGATGAATTTGTGAACAAAATAGAGAGGAAAATGAAGGGGGGGAGCTGCTGATTTTCTGGACAGAAATGAGGGAGAGGGGAGTGGTGTGGGTGTGGGAAAAAGTCTCTAGTCAAACTCCCCCAAAGTCAAAGCACCATACCCCATTTAACAATTCAAAAACCTTTAAAAAACCCCCTCATTTCCACACAACAACACAAGTCAAAGAGCATGGAATTTTTTTCCAATGTGCTGCTGGAAATGGCCGGCCTAGGGTGAGGGAGAAGTGAGAGGGAGTGCAAAAAAATTTTTTTATGCAAAAAGACCCCCTACAAGTCAAAAATTGCAAGTTTAGGCTTAAATTCAATAAATTTCGTTTCCTATAATAAAAATTAGTTAAAAATCAAAATAAAATACTAAAAATTTATGTTACAACTAGATTTTAATTATCATAATTTTAAAGATTAAAATTAGCCCGGAAAAATTTGTATTTATCGCTAATTTAATCTATTTTCTTACCGGCTTAAAATAATATTAAAAAATTGAAAAATAGGGAATTTTTTTTAAATGACCAGAATTTAATAAGTAACTCATTAGCTAATAAAAACAAGCAATTACCTATCCATTTTAGGTATAATTAGCCCTAAACTGCAAAATAACAAAAAAGACGGTTTTCGGAAAAATACCGAATTTTCGCCGAATTTCAGGGAAACACCAAAACGACTTTTTCAAGACGCTACAAAAACAGTCCTGAAATATCAGATTGCATGTGTTAGACTCTAAAACCGACATTTCTGAGGAAATTGTGTGTTTATCATGGCATCGCATCATTTCTGTATTTGCGCAACACTTGTCTTGAGTCTGTGCAGGAAAATACGGAAGAAAAACCAAAGAGCTGATCAAAATTACGCCAACTCAATGATTTCAGATCTGGTAGCATTTCAGAAGGAGATATTAAATTCAACATATACAATAAAGGCCCATATGTTAGCCCAAGTTCAACACAGAAGAACTGAGCCATGAAGACTCCAAAGAGCCGCGGAACCGCGGCGGTTTGGACACGTCAGCAAGGAATTTTCACTGCAGAATTTTTATCTCAGGGCCCACATTCCTTTATGATATGTCAAATTCCAGAAGGACCTCGAAGCTACTGCCAGATCAGCAAAGATCATTAAGCAAGGCTAATCCTAATTAAGCTCCTAACTAATCTCTTTTAGAAGCTCCCTCCTAACTAATCACATCTAGAAGCTTCTCCTCTAACTAACTTTTGGAGGGAAATTCAAATTTCCTCAACAAACTTTTGGAGGGAAACTTAGAATTTGAAATCCTAGATCTAGGGTTGGGATATCTTTAAATAGAAGCCTAGACCTAGGGTTAATGGCTAATCAATCTTTAGGTAATCAATCATTAGTTAGTTCTTTAGCTCATTAGTTCATTCTTTCTCTCTTACATCATCTTCTTCCACAAGTCTAGTGACAAGGCTTGTGCGAAACCCTAACCCTAATTCCACTCCAAATTCAAGATCTTGAGTACCAATCAAGCGAGAAGCCTTCAACCTTTTAGGAGCCGAGCCGATCTCCAACCGAGCAAGTGATCCAAGCCGATCCACGACTCACGGAGCCGAGCGAAGCCAAATCGACGATCAAGTTCTTCCTCTTGTAGTTCTTGGGCGATTGTAATGAAATTGTTGATATAAATAAAAGGTGAAATTCTTTAATCTTGTTTTCTTTTAATTCTTGCATCATGATTCGATCTCAATTTATGATTGTAGTTCTTATGATGATGTTTGAGTAAAACTCCACTCGTCAAGGAGTTGAGACGATCAATATAATGATGATGTAACAAATCTTGAAACGATTCTTGAGTCCTACGAGTTTTGTAAACCCTAGCAAGTTCAAGAATCGATGACCTAGTTTCGTTGCGATACTTCCTTGATTGTGATCGCTCGAAATTAGGGATCTACGATCGTTTCTTGAATTTACTAGAGGCTAGAATGTGAATGATATTGACGAAAGAACAAGGGATAAGTTGAAACCCTAGTTTCACTAGAAATCCCTAATTCTTGTCGATCATCATCGATCTAGTATCAATTCATCGAAGGATAAGAATACGTAATTGTAAGATTACATCACATCTATAGATCCGATCGATTCCTACGAGCCTCATTTCGATTCTTGATATTTGGTTTGGAAAAATCATCAAACTATCAATTCTTGATTCTATCTTTTTTCTTGTTATTAGATCTTTATTTTCTAATTCTTGAACTTCAACTTTAAATCATGAATTGTTTTGTTTTCTTTTCTTTAAAGTTTCAATTCATCTAATTCGAAAGACGAACTATTACACTTTCCCTGTGGACGATCCGCACTCACTAACAATCTACATCCGACACCGTAGTTGATTGCGGTCAAATATAATTTTTGGTTGTGATTTCTTTACAATTTTCACATACACAATCCGAAATCGTTTCAATCAAGTGGATATCGATATTTCAGAGTAGACTAGTATATACGTTTCAAGACCCAGACAAGGGGCGGTGGCAGGTCTCATACCCATTGGTGTGTTGCACTTAAGATTGTATACATATGCTTACTGGATGTGAGTACTCAGGACGGACTCGCCGAGAATTTCTAGATGGTATTATATCTATCGTCAGATAGCAGTTCTCAGTTGACATGAGTACAGGTAGTCTATTGACATGAGATCGACATTTGTCTTGTATGAGTTCTCACTGTACTTAGATTACTTCCCTACCACGGCTCCACTGATTCGTGTAAACAGGTTTTAGTTGGGCATAGTCCCGAGCCATATGGAGGAAGTGAGTAATCGTTAGGGATTCATCTCTTCCGGTATATGGAGTCGATGTCGTGCTGTGTTTGGATAGCTATCATCATAAATCCCTGGTCAAGATGGATGAGATTTACTGATTGTGGATCAGTAGTTTCTCGGTGGGTGATGAGCTTGACACTAACCCGACTTATCGGGTTATTATGGGTCTGAAGTTGTTAGTGTATATGCTCTAGAGGCCATTACTGTATCATACTGGATTGTATATTACTTGATGGAAGCTTGGGATATTCACCTTGTATTGACATGCTTGCTCAAAATGGTAGTATGCTACTTGGTTTGTTTCTGCTTTAATGTGTGCATGTGTTTCTTTTAGCATATCGCCTTTACACATTAGTGGAGCCCTTATGATCTTTGCTTGATTACCAGCGTTGTGATGGCAGTCACACTCGTGGGGGCTGGGTAATCTATAAGCACATCCTTATACAGGTCCCTAGTCGCAGGACTATCGAGACAAGGCATCGATACTCCGGAGTAGACTAGCGTATGCGCTTCTCATCCCAGCTTGGGAGACGGCCTGTCCCACAGCCGTCAGTATGTCGTACTTGGGATAGTATGAGGGTGCTCGTTAGGTTACGAGTACACTGGACAGGACTCGTCGGGAACTGTTGGTTGATATTATACCTATCGTCAGTTATCAGTTCCCAGGTGACATGAGTACAGCTTAGTCCGTTGACTTGACACTGTCACTTCGCCTCGAGTGTGTTCCCACTGTACTTTGATTACTACCCTACCACGGCTCAAAGGAGTCGTGCAAACAGGTAGTTTTTGGGTGCAGTTCCGAAGCACTTGGAGACAGTGACGGTTAGACAGGATTCGTCTCTCCCAGTATTGGGGGTTGATATCACGCTGTGTCTAGGAGAGCCATTACACAAAGTCCCTGGCCAGGGCAAGCGAGATAGACTGGTAAGTTTCCAGTGTTATCTCATGTGTTCTGGGCTACACTCCGGCACGACTTGTACCGTTAGTAGGGGACTGACGTTTACCGCCCCCCTAGGCCCGCCATGCGATGTTCTTAGACGAACAGACCAGACTGTACGGAGACTGTCACATTCAGGCTCAGTAGGAGTTCAGATGGGGTTTACCTCGTCAGTCTTCTTATCGGCATCATCCTGGGGCCCGTTACGTACAGCTAGTGCCACTTGCGGTCTGTGGTTAAACCCACTGCCAGCATAGTGTCGAGTCTTTAGAGTCCCACATAGAGGGTTATTCGCCTTTAGGCAAAATGAGTAGAGGTCGCATGGTATTGCGACAGGGTTCGTTCACATCCGCGCACTTGTGCACGTTTGGTGTCCGGACAGCTTATCCTAGCGGGCTTTGGTTTAAGCCGGATCCTAGTATATGATTTGGGATTGGTTTTATCTCGTTGTATTCGTGTTCCTCGGAACACGAATACGGGTGTGTATGCACAGTTGACTGAGACAGAGGTAGAGGACTTTGATTAGGGTTGATGACTATTGTCATTTTCTTAACCCTAATGTTTATGTGTGAATTATGATTTATTGATATTAGTTAATTATAATTGTGCATGGTTAGGGTTGTTGACCATTTGACTATACTTGACTTGTTGACCTAGGTTGACAAGTTGACCATCATCATTCCATATGAAAGATGCCCTTTGATCTTTGCAAAGGCATTTAATGTGAAATGATAATGGTCATTTCTTGATTAACTATGACAATTATCTTGACTAATTATCTATTATTCATAAATCACATATATATGAGAAGGTTGAGATATTCTTCTCACTTTATCATTTCCATTCTCTTTCCTCCTGTTCCTCTCTCTCTAGCTATCCCCTCTCATGTGTTGAGAACCATTTGAGCTTGAGATAATCCTTCCAAAAACACTCTCTACTCTTTCTAAGGTCCTGGGTCTAGCACACCAAGCACTTTAGTTACTTCAAGTTTGAGGTTGGAGCCAAAGGTTAAGGCCCTCGGGTGGATCTTTCTTCGGCAAGAGAAGCGACGAGGAGAACCCTTTCTTTCACTCCAAGGAGCAAGGAGAGAAGGACTTGAAGCCCTAGGTATAACCCACTTTCCGAGTAGCTAAACTCTTTAGCTTTGTTAGTTAGTTTTGTTTAGCAAAGATCCCTCCTTTACATAGTCCATGTTGCCTAGAGTTGTAAAAATCGAATTTTTCATAACGTTTCCGCCTCCCCGCAAGCACCGGGGTGGGCAACGTGGACTTACAGTGGTATCAGAGCCTAGCTAAACACAAACTAACTAGTTAGCAAAGTATATAGAACTTCGATCGGAAAAAATCGCAAAACATTTTTTCAAAACCCTAACTTTCTGCCGATTTTTAAACCTGCTTTAAAATTAATAAATCATATCTTAAAAATCGGCTCAGGCTTTTCTAAGTACAGGCAAGAAAAACGACCCACTGAACTGACTAACTCACCGCGGTTCCGCGGCAAGAGCTTGCTCTTGCCGCGGATCCACGGCCGAGTTGACTCGGCCGTGGATCGTTCTTCCTGCAGTTTACTTCTGGGGGTGTTTTGTGATTTTTGAGATAGTTTGTTTCCACCCAGATTTTCCAGAGAACAAGTTGGTTTTTGGGGTGGTCACAAATCCGTATTTTTGATCGAACTTCTTTACACTTTGGCTAATGGGTTATATCTGTGATGTGATATATGTATTGAACGTCCGCTAATCGCTATATGTCGATTAGTGGGGGTTATACATATCTGTGATCTGTAATGTTGATGGTATGTGTATATGAATTCGTTGGATTGTCGCGGATGAATGGCCGGGGGTTGTGAGATGAGAGTTTTCTTATTCTTTCAATTCTTGTAATATGTAAATTGATGTAATAATTAAATGTATGGCCGCACAACCGGGTCGGGGTTGTAGCCATCATTGTATAATTTTTTTTTACTGTTTTTGCTTCTATGATAGACCCAAGGTGGGGTGCACAAACTACCGGGTATCTCGAAGTGCCGAGTGGCCTACTCACGGTGTTGAGGGAGGTTGCTTCGCTTCGGGTACTTGGCGGGTAGTTTGCCGCACCCGTAGGGGTCTAGGGTGGGGTTTGGCTATTCATCGCGACCGTGTAATCCGTTCTTCGTTACAGGCTCGTACGAATTGCGGATTCCTAGTATATCCAATGTATTCATCTGTGATCTGGAATGGCTATCATTGCATGTGACGAATGTTTATATATATCTATATGATATCTATTTAGGCGTTGCTTATGTTTTGCATCTGCGCTAGTCCAGCCCCCGCTCTGTCGTTAGTTAAGTAACCTAACGGGTGATGACGGGACCCCGTGGCGAATGCGGATGGCATAAGCGTACGTCATATTTTCGTTGTTTTCTGCAATGGTAGGATTAAATGATGGGACGCATTGGAATTAATGCAAGAAATAAAACAAACCAAGTAACAGTCGTTGGAACACTTTCAAAACCACTCGGTTCTTTTCAAAACCAAATTTTAAATGCGGAGCTTGAACCACTCTTTTTGAAAGCTATCTCGTTCCTTCGATTATATCAAGTTCACTACGTTCACGGTTTCGCCAAAACCATTTGTAGCCCTCCGTCGTTTCATATGAATGGTCAATAAGTATTCAAGCTATGTTTGTTGGCCAAAGTCAAGGCATAGTGATTGGTAGCTATTGGGTATTCATGTGCAGCATAGATAGATGTGTTGGTTTGGAGCAGTCGTTCTACCTTGTTGGCCAAAGTCAAGGGTATGTGCGGGTGGGTTCAAATTAACCTGGAGAATGACGGGTAGAACTTGACATGTGACTTATGATTTGTTGGCCAAAGTCAAGGTCATAAGAGCATGGGGCAAAAATCCACATCGAGAGTTTCAAAAGAACTGAAATTTGCTAGCGCTGCATACCTTTTGGAGTGTGATGATTCTGGTAGGATTCCTTCAGTTTTGTCACGCGATGATATTTGGATCCCGATCCTACTGTGAGTATATGCAACTCCTCCGGAACTTTCTCACTTAACGATCAATGCTATAAACCAAGTATGTGTCTAGAAAGGTGTTAGCGGGGCTACGCCCATAGGGAAAAGAGGTTACTTAATTAAGGAACTTCGCGAAAGCGTTGGAAAACCTCCCTCGAAGTACCGACACTGGCCTGGCTGAACGGTTAAGCAAGTATTGTACGGTGAGATTGATCCCGACTAGTTCTTCCTTTATGGTTTGAGGAGGAATTCGAGAGACAGTGGGAGCCATCCTGTTTAGACAAATTAAAAACCACTCTAAACTTGCAAGAGCATCATGCTAAAGTGTTTCTTCTCTCTCTCCTAATTGCAGCGACCTTTTATCATGACTGGACTTAAGTTACTTCTAGATGAAAACATACTGACAGGGCCAAACTATAAAGATTGGCTCAGGAATGTCAAAATGGCAATCACTTATGACAAGTTGGGGTATCTTCTTACCACCAAAGCTCCCTCTGTCCCAGGTCCCACCTCCAGCATCGCGGATAAGGAAATCCGTAAGACTTGGGAGATCGACTGCGCGAAGGACAAGTGCCTCGTACTTGCCTCTATGGACAACGAATATCAGAGGAGGCACGAGAATATGGACCTCGAATCCATATTTCTCCATACAAAAGAACCGTATGGAGAGCAATCTCGTATCGCAAGATACGAAGTGTCGAAGAAGTTATTTTCGGCAAGATTGGCCGTCGGATCATCGATAGCGGAACACGTGCTTAAGATGATTGGCTACATAGAGGAGCTCGCCGACCTTAGGACCACGTTGGAGAATGAGCTCTATACGGACTTGATTCTCCAGTCCCTTCCTTCCACTTATGCCCAGTTCATCCTGAACTTCAACTTGCAGGAAAAGGAAGTTGAACTTTCAGAACTCCTCAACATGCTGAGGAGTGCAGAGGGCACCCTACAGAAAGGTAGGGAAACATCCACTTTGTTTGTAGGAGGATCTTCCTCTTCTAGGTCCAGGGCGAAAGCCAAGGGAAAGAAGAAGAAAACCTCCGCCAAACCAAGGGGCAGTGTTAGTAAGATGGATACAAAGGGAAAGGCAAAAGCAACAAAGGTAGCAGGGAAGCTTGTGGATAAGGAAGAATGCTTTTACTGTCACAAGAGTGGACACTGGAAGAAAGATTGCAGGGCTTGGAAAGCCAGAACACAGGATCTGAAGCAGGTTGCGGCTTCAGCTTCAGGTGTGTATGTTATTGAAAACTGTCTATCAATAAACTCTACGTCCTGGGTATTGGATACCGGATCAGGATCTCATATCTGTAATTCTTTGCAGGTGTTGAGAAAGCGTAGGTTTTTGAAAGCAGGTGACATGACCCTCAAAGTTCCAAACGGAGCTAGCATGGATGCTGAGGCCGTAGGGGACTATCACCTGGGAATGTCAGATGGACATGTTTTGGTTCTACGTAATTGCTTTTTTGTACCCAACGCAACTTGTAATATCATTTCTGTATCTTTGATTTCTAAAGAAGGTTATGAATTTGCGTTTGTAAGTAATGTTGTAAACATTCACCTTAATCAAGTTCTGATTGGGTCAGGTACATTGAACAATGGTATATACGTATTAAACCAACCACAGATTTTCAATGTCCAGAATACACACAAAAGAAAGTCTTCGGAAACAAATCAGACTTTCTTATGGCATTGTAGACTGGGTCACATCAATGAGAGAAGGTTGTCGAAGTTACATACAGAAGGATATTTGGATCCGCTTGAATATCAATCATATGCAACTTGTCAATCCTGTCTCAAAGGAAAGATGACAAAGACTCCGTTCACTGGACACGGAGTAAGAGCGAGTGAGCTCTTGGGACTCGTACACAGCGACGTGTGCGGTCCAATGTCTACGAATGCATGAAGCAGTTATTCTTACTTCATTACTTTTACGGATGACTTTTCAAGGTACGGTTATGTCTTCTTAATGAAACATAAATCCGAAGCCTTTGGAAAATTCCAGGAATATAAGAATGAAGTAGAAAAACAAAGAGGCAAAAGTATCAAGACACTGAGATCTGATCGAGGTGGTGAATACTTGAGTGCCGAGTTCCCGGATTACTTAAAAGAGAATGGAATTCTCTCTCAGCTTACTCCTCCATACACTCCGCAACATAACTGTGTATCGGAGAGACGGAACCGAACCCTATTGGATATGGTACGGTCCATGATGAGTAACGCTGAGTTACCGCGATCATTCTGGGGATATGCGCTAGAATCAGCTGCATACCTTTTGAACCGAGTTCCAACTAAGACTGTGCCTACCACACCATATCAGATGTGGTGTGGGAAGAGACCCTATCTTAATCACATTAAGATATGGGGATGTCCAGCTTTTGTCAAAAAGCAGCATGCGGACAAGCTCGAGGCACGCTCAGTACAGTGCAAGTTTGTGGGATATCCAAAAAACTCCAAAGGATATTTCTTCTATTGCGAAGAGGAACAAAAGGTCTTTGTTTCTCGTCATGCCCACTTCTTGGAAACTGAGTTTTTGGAAAATCAGATAAGTGGGAGTGCAATAGAACTGGAAGAAATTCCAGAACCATGAGCTATTACTGAAAGCTTAGTAGAACCAGAGGGTTCGAAAGATCAGGACATTCCTACGCCGCTCCGCAGAAGTAGTAGGCAGTCTCATCCGCCCGAGAGATACTACGGTTTTCTCATAGATGGGGATAGAGAGAATTGCATCATTGATAGTGATGAGCCTACTAGCTTCCAGCAGGCCATTCAGAGCGTTGACTCGGTAAAATGGCTGGATGCAATGCGGACCGAAATGGAGTCCATGTACACCAACAAAGTATGGACGTTGGACATTGCTCCAGATGGGGTAAAACCCGTAGGATGCAAGTGGATCTTCAAAAGGAAGATTGGTGTAGATGGACAGGTTGAGACCTATAAAGCTAGACTTGTTGCAAAGGGTTTCTGTCAAAGACCTGGCTTGGACTATGACGAAACCTTTTCTCTAGTGGCTATGCTGAAATCCATTCGGATCCTTCTTGCCATTGCTGCCTTCCACGATTATGAGATTTGGCAAATGGACGTAAAGACCGCTTTTCTAAATGGAAATTTAGAGGAGTGTGTCTATATGGACCAGCTAGAGGGTTTCATTCAGAGTGGGAGCAGCGGAAAGGTGTGCAATTTGCTTAAGTCCATCTATGGACTAAAGCAGGCATCGCGGAGTTGGAACATCTGTTTTGATGAGACGGTCAAGGAATTTGGCTTTATCAAAAATCCAGATGAACCATGCATCTATAGTAGATTTGTAGCGAGAACTGTAGTATTCCTCGTTTTATACGTTGATGACATCCTCTTGATAGGAAATGACATTCCTATGCTACAATCTGTCAAAGGGTTCTTGTCACACAGGTTCTCCATGAAAGACCTGGGTGATGCCTCATACATTAGGGGGATCCGGATCTATCGTGACAGATCCAAGAGGATATTAGGACTCTCACAGTCCAGGTACATCGACACCATACTGAAAAGATTCAGTATGGAAGATTCCAAGTGCGGTAATCTACCGGCTTGTCACGGGATCACCCTCTCCAAAGAGATGTCTCCCAAGACTGATTTGGAAAGGGATCGCATGTCTATTATACCCTACGCTTCTGCGGTAGGCTCTATAATATATGCGATGTTGTGTACCAGACCAGATGTAGCTTATGCACTGAGTGTGGTAAGCCGGTATCAGTCAAACCCTGGGGAAAAACACTGGATAGCGGTAAAGAACATTCTCAAGTACCTGAGAAGGACTAAGGAGATGTTCTTGGTGTATGGCAGAAAAGACCTCCAGATCGAGGCCTTTGCTGACTCCAGCTTTCAGAGTGACAAGGATGATTCCAAGTCCATGTCGGGTTATGTCTTTACCCTCTATAGAGGGGCGGTGTGTTGGAAGAGTTCCAAACAGGAAACCGTTGCTGACTCGACGATGGAAGCGGAATATATCGCTGCTGCAGATGCCGCAAAGGAAGCTGTTTGGATAAAGAAGTTCCTCACGGAGCTTCAGGTGGTTCCTACCATTGTTGATACAATACCGCTGAATTGCGACAACAACGGAGCTATAGCTTTAGCGAAGGAACCCAGGTCCCATCAGAAGTCCAGGCACATCTTGAGGCGGTATCACCTGATCAGGGAGATCGTGGGTCGCCAGGAGATTGAGGTTCGGAGAGTTGCTATGGAAGATAACACTGCTGATCCATTCACGAAGGCCTTACCCCAGACTTAGTTCGAGCGGCTGATCGAGATGGTAGGTCTTCGATACGCCAGTACATGACCTTAGTGCAAGTGGGAGATTGTTAGTGTATATGCCCTAGAGGCCATTACTGTATCATACTGGATTGTATATTACTTGATGGAAGCTTGGGATATTCACCTTGTATTGACATTCTTGGTCAAAATGGTAGTATGCTACTTGGTTTGTTTCTGCTTTAATGTGTGCATGTGTTTCTTTTAGCATATCGCCTTTACACATTAGTGGAGCCCTTAGGATCTTTGCTTGATTACCAGCGTTGTGATGGAAGTCACACTCGTGGGGGCCGGGTAATCTATAAGCACATCCTTATGCAGGTCCCTAGTCGCAGGACTATCGAGACAGGGCATCGATACTCCGGAGTAGACTAGCGTATGCGCTTCTCATCCCAGCTTGGGAGACGGCCTGTCCCACAGCCGTCAGTATGTCGTACTTGGGATAGTATGCGGGTGCTCGTTAGGTTGCGAGTACACTGGACAGGACTCGTCGGGAACTGTTGGTTGGTATTATACCTATCGTCAGTTATCAGTTCCCAGGTGACATGAGTATAGCTTAGTCCGTTGACTTGACACTGTCACTTCGCCTCGAGTGTGTTCCCACTGTACTTTGATTACTACCCTACCACGGCTCAAAGGAGTCATGCAAACAGGTAGTTTTTGGGTGCAGTCCCGAAGCACTTGGAGACAGTGACGGCTAGACAGGATTCGTCTCTCTCGGTATTGGGGGTTGATATCGCGCTGTGTCTAGGAGAGCCATTACATAAAGTCCCTGGCCACGGCAAGCGAGATAGACTGGTAGGTTTCCAGTGTTATCTCAGGTGTTCTGGGCTACACTCCGGCACGACTTGTACCGCTAGTAGGGGACTGACGTTTACCGCCCCCTAGGCCCGCCATGCGATGTTCTTAGACGAACAGACCGGACTGTACGGAGACTGTCATATTCAGGCTCAGTAGGAGTTCAGATGGGGTTTACCTCGTCAGTCTTCTTATCGGTATCTACCTGGGGACCGTTACGTACAGCTAGTGCCGCTTGCGGTCTGTGGTTAAACCCACTGCCAGCGTAGTGTCGAGTCTTTAGAGTCCCACACAGAGGGTTATTCGCCTTTAGGAAAAATGAGTAGAGGTCGCATGGTATTGCGACAGGGTTCGTTCACATCCGCGCATTTGTGCACGTTTGGTGTCCGGACAGCTTATACTAGCGGGCTTTGGTTTAAGCCGGATCCTAGTATATGATTTGGGATTGGTTTTATCTCGTTGTATTCATGTTCCTCGGAAAACGAATACGGGTGTGTATGCACAGTTGACTGAGACAGAGGCAGAGGACTTTGATTAGGGTTGATGACTATTGTCATTTTCTTAACCCTAATGTTTATGTGTGAATTATGATTTATTGATATTAGTTAATTATAATTGTGCATGGTTAGGGTTGTTGACCATTTGACTATACTTGACTTGTTGACCTAGGTTGACAAGTTGACCATCATCATTCCATATGAAAGATGCTCTTTGATCCTTGCAAAGGCATTTAATGTGAAATGATAATGGTTATTTCTTGATTAACCATGACAATTATCTTGACTAATTATCTATTATTCATAAATCACATATATGTGAGAAGGTTGAGATATTCTTCTCACTTTATCATTTCCATTCTCTCTCCTCCTCTTCCTCTCTCTCTAGCTCTCCCCTCTCATGTGTTGAGAACCATTTGAGCTTAAGATAATCACTCTAAAAACACTCTCTACTCTTTCTAAGGTCCTAGGTCTAGCACACCAAGCACCTTAGTTACTTCAAGTTTGAGGTTGGAGCCAAAGGTTGAGGCCCTCGGGTGGATCTTTCTTCGGCAAGAGAAGCGACAAGGAGAACCCTTTCTTTCACTCCAAGGAGCAAGGAGAGAAGGACTTGAAGCCCTAGGTATAACCCACTTTCCGAGTAGCTAAACTCTTTAGCTTTGTTAGTTAGTTTTTTTTTAGCAAAGATCCCTCCTGTACATAGTCCATGTTGCCTAGAGTTGTAAAAATCGAATTTTTCATAACGTTTCCGCCTCCCCGCAAGCACCGGGGTGGGCAACGTGGACTTACAGAAGTTATCCATCCCCTAGACCCGGTATGTCATACTCTTAGACGAAGAGATCAGACTGTATGGAGATTGTCACTTACAGGCTCAGTTGAGATACGAACGAGTTTGCTTGTCGACCCTCCTTTCGTTCAATATCTGGGTAGCCGTTACGTAAAGCTAGTACCGCTGGCGTGCTTGTGGTTATACCCACTGTCAGCGTATTGTTGAGTCTTCAGAGTCCTGCATAAAGGATTTCCCGATTCAGGTGATACTATATAGCTTGTGTAAGTGCACGGTAGCGCCCCGGCCGTCAATCCGACGCCAGAATGCGGAAATGAAACTTTTACAAAACCTGTAAATCGGCACTACCGCGCACTATAAACCCGGATCAGGCCATTAACCTAATGCTAGCAAACTAGAGAATGGGAAGAAAGCTATACCGAGCGATCCGTGTCCTTCGATCTTCGGCCTCCATCCCGATCTCCTCGCGGAATCTCCGGTCTTCATCTCCTCGTCGGAAAGGGCACCACATCGCCGATTCTTTTTACGGGCTCTCATCTCTAGACTGAGACAACTCGGACATGAAGTTGGCAAGCCGACGTGTCCAAGAATGCTGTAGGTTAAGTGTAGAGTGGTTTGTCTCAAGGGGTTGTGAAGTTGCCATATTTGATGGAGGAGAGAATAAACTTTGGAGAGAGGTTGATGATTTTATGTAGCAAGCAAAAATGAGAACAACAAATTTCCCTCATCAAATGAAATTCTCCCCCCACCCTCAAGAAGTGGCTGGCCAAAAATATGGAGGAGGGAAAATAATACCAGGGGGTGAGCACAAGAGGAGTGTGGTAACCATAAGAAAAATGTGATGATAATGAGAAGAAAATGTCACACTCACTTCCTATCTAAATCCCATCACCATTAATGCAAAACCATGATCAATGAAAAAGAAAAGATGCTTTGAATTATCATGATAAACCAAATGCCACAAAGAACCCTCTACAATTGCTAATTTGCACACTTGCAAATTAGCCCCTCCATCAGAAAAATCCGGCCATGAAGGAACAAAGGAAAACTGGCCGAAACGGAATGCAAACTGGCAACTTCAAAAAACTGATCCCGTAATAAATTACAGGAAAACCCCGCGACCGTATATACATACCCGCATTTGTATTCCCACTGAATACAAATACAATGAGACAAAATCTACACTGTACAATACTAGGATCCGGCTTAAACCAAAGCCCGCTAGTATTATTCGTCTGATCATGATCCGTGCAATACCGCACGTACATGATCGAACCCTGCCATATCTCCATACGGCCTTTACAGCGTTTCGCCCGAAACTTAAGAAACTGTCTGTGGGGGACTCTAAAGACTCGTCAATACTTTGGTTGTGGATTTAACCACTAGCACGTCAGAGGTATTAGCCATACGTAATGGGCTACCAGGTATTGACCAAAAGGGACGTCGATGAGCGAACTCATCCTGACACCCTACTGAGCCTGTCAGTGACAATATCCGTACAGTCCGGTCCATTCGTCTATGATCATCGCATGGCGGGCCTAGGGGGTTGGTATAAGTCAGACTCCTAAAAGCGGTACAAGTCGTGTAGGAGTGTAGCCCAGAACACCCTGAGATACTACTGGAATACCTACCAGTAAATCTCCTGCCTTGGCCAAGGACTTCGTGTAATGGCTCTCCTAGACACAGCGCGACCTCACCCCCAATACCGGGAGAGACGAACCCCTGCATATCCGTTCACTGCCTCCATGTGGCTCGGGACTATACCCAACTAAAACCTGTTTGCATGACTCCTTTGAGCCATGGTAGGGTAGTAATCAAAGTACAGTGGGAACTCACACAAGACAAATGACGATCTCAGGTCGATGAACTAACCTGTACACATGTCACCAGGAAACTGCTATCTGACGTCAGGTATAAGACCAACTAGCATGTTCCCGGCGAGTCCTGTCCGGTGTACTCAAAACCCAATGAGCACCTGTATACATCTTAGGTGAACCAGCTGACACCAGTGGCTTGTGAGATCGGCCACTGCCCCTCGTCGGGGTCTCGACTGACACCACCAGTCTACTCTGGAGTATCGATGCCCTGTCTCGAAAACTCCCAAGACTAGGGACCTTCTAAGGATGTGCTTATAGACTCCAGCTCCCACGTATATGATCGCCATCATACTGCTGGTAGTCAAGCAAGAATCCTAAGGGCTCTATCAACATGTAATAGCGACCTGTCAGGACACCTAAAACAGTACACGATGATAAAGATAAACCAGATAGCATACTATCATCTTGAGTAAGACTGTCCTACCGGCATAGGTCCTCGCTCAATCATTGCAATCACGTGCCTGCGATCCAATAATTGACTCCGAGGGCACTATATCCAACAATCTCCCACTTGCACTCAAGGCTAATTATTGCGATGTCGCATACTCACAGCCCGTGTGATACCGAACACCCAACTCCTCTACTAATCAGTCTCACAAAAACCTGTTTGCGAAACTAATGCGTTCGAGGAATAGCCTCGGTGAGCCGATCCGCTCAGATGTTTCTTTCTATGTCTCTCTTTATCTCAAGTTCGCGGAGAAACCGATCTCCCGAAATGAGCAATACCTGTCTTAGAATGTGTCTGGATATCTGATGGGACCTAGCTCATAAATGAACTCCAAATCCAAACTTCTTAGACTGTATCATCAACTGAACTTAATCAGTATCCTGCGCCATGCCTCCCTCAGTATCCGCTTGGACCACCTGTCCAAAATACTGCCCCTCGTCAGAAGGAAAACTATAACTCTGACAACCTCTCTGTCATCCTGGTCACCTTGGAAGCCTGGAATGATAACTGTCTCCCAAAAGAGGCTATCGTTATCATATCCCTAGAATATCCACTTATGTTCTAAAACTGCTTCCGAATGTTTCTTCAGGATTGGATCAATATCAACTTATTGCACCTACTGCAAAAACAACATCTGGTAGGGCACTTGACATCTCATGATTGACTCAATTGCCTAAGCAAGTGATCTGCCAATCATGCACATCCCTCTCCCCTTTAGTCTGTAAGACACCTTTAGAGAGGGTGACTCCATTACCTGCAGGTACACTACCGTGCCAGGAGTCGTCCATTCTATAACACCTTTAGAATGTTGTCTAAGTACCCAGATTGGGAAACCACCCAAATCTAGATCTAAAACCATAGATCCAGTAACCAGAATGTCTGATATTACATTTATATCCTATGTGGAGAAACCTCTGTGTGACAACCAAAGTATAACCGATCGTAGTATAGGAATTTCACTTCCTACTCTGTGTATGTCATCCAAATACCAGGACATCACACCCTACTACCTTCTTAACAGATCCATCCCCTATTCTGATGAAGTCAACCCTATGACTGTGACATCAGAAATAGATGATCTATCTCCTCTATATCTGCTTTAATCTATAAATAGATATAAGCCACTTGTCCACAATGCTTCCGCTGCTCCCACTGACTACGACAACCCTCTAGCAGAGTCATATACTCGTGCGCTTCTAAAGCCAGTTCAGAACGATGCTATACTCATCCTCCTGCCGGGTCTCATAGTCTGGAACAACAGCAATGGCAAGTCTGGGTAAACAACAACCTCCATGTCACCGTCCTTGAGGCTACCGGAGTACCTCTCGGGTGCCTGAGGTTACCCACCATATCTGCGGAGTGGCCAATGGAATGTCAAACCAGATTGAATCTTTAGGTTCTTATCAAATTTTCAGTAATCGTTTACGGTTCTGGAATCACTTCCAGTTCTACTATACTCCCACTTCTGTTTTCTGAAAAAATCCATTTTACTTAAAACTGTGGCGAGTCAAGAACAATATCACTATTGATCTTCCAGATGGTAGAAAGTCAACCCTCGTCATAGCTTGCGTCAACTCACAAACAACCATTACAGAAGCGTGCCTTGAGTTAGCCAGAGTCTGGTTTTAAGCATAAGCCGGACAACTCCCCGTACCTCAACATCGTTAAGATATGAACTGTTCTATATCCAATATAGAAACAGAGGCACTGATTCAATTGAACCAGATTCAAATCATGCAGCTGTGTCCAGTGCATGTCATCTAAATGGAAAGAGGCCGATCAGCATTACTCAACTTAGGAGTACTTCCAATTATGAGCAACCTGAAAGAGAAGCAAGTTCTCATAATCATTACTATTAACTGAATACCATACACAAGTATCTACATCTTCGATCACCTTGAAGAATCCTGATACTTGCAACACCTGGTCCTCTACTTTATTCTTATACCTATAACTTCTCAAAACTCAGACCCTGCATTTCTACGAAACACATGTCTAAAAACTGGAGAAGTCATAAGTAAACCGAATATAGTACGAAGACCAACCACTCTGTCCTACAGGACAATATACAATCCTCTGTATAAGTCCCCTGAGTCTAATAACTCAAACCCTGTTTGTCGTAGGTTGAAAACTGTACTTATGGTTATGAAGAATTACACCGCTGTTTTGTAACGTTTTGAAAAACGTTTCGGTGAAATTTCGAAAAAACGGTAAAATAAGGGGATTTTCTGTAAAAAGTCAAAATGCAAATATCTTTATTATAAAATTAAATATACATATTCTAGCTATGTAATTACTAGTATTTAGTGTTTATTGAGCCACTGGTGAAAATTTAAATTTTCTGAAAAAAATATTATTTTAATATTATTTTAAGCCGGTAAGAAAATACATTAAATTAGCGATAAATACAAATCTAAATGGGCTAATTTTAATCTTTAAAATCATGTTAAATAAAATCTAGTTGTAATATAAATTTTTAGTATTTTATTTCAAGTTTTAATTGATTTATTTTATGGAAAACAAAAATATAGTTATTTTGAACTAAAACTTGCAAATATGGTATTGTGGGGGGGTCTTTTTGCATAGAATTTTTTTTGTAAAGTCTCTCACACTCACCCTCACTCCCGTTGGCCGGCCCCACACTATTGTATCAGCCCAAGAATTTTATTTCTCTCTTTTTGACCTTAAATCATGTGAGAAATGGGTTAAAATAAGGTTTTTATATAGTAAAGTAGGTGGGGGTATTATGGTAATTTGGGAGGGGCTTTGACTTGGATTCTTTTCCACAAATCCCCCACACCTCTACCCACTCCCTCCTCAGCCGAAAATCTGCACCACAACAGCCCCCATTTCTTCTCCTCTTTTCTCTTCAAAACTCAATCCAAAATGCTTCAAAAAAATCCCACAAAATCAAATTCTAATCCCTACCCATTTCTTCTTGACCTATTCTAGTGTGGATCATGGATCAAGAGAGCAAATTGGAGGCCAAGATTTTGGTGCTAGGTCTCTAATTTTGTGAGGTATAATCTTAGCATTTTGCATAAGTTATTGTTTGATTACTTCAATCTAGCTATTATGTGTTTAATTAGGAGTTAATTGTGGTTTTGATATTAAATATTTAACTTTCAAGAAAGGGTTTTGAATGCAACTTAGGGTTTTATGATGTGAGATTATGGTTGTGTGATATTTTTGACATGTTAATGTTATGCTAAAGCAAATCTAGTTGTTAGTTGCATTTTTGTTAATTTAAATTGTGTTAATTACGCTAATTTGTAAACTAGGTTTTTAAAATTTATTGCAAATGTTAGACTAAAAATCTAATTAGGTTTTTCATGATTTCATTAACATTATTAAGTGTAGTTTAACACTTTAGTTCATGGAAATCCAACCTAAATTGTGGTTTGTGCATTTTGCTATAAAATTGTTAAAATTTAGGTATTTTGTAAACTAGAATTTTAGGGTTTTTGGAATTTAATGAGATTAAATTATGAGAATTGTTTTTATGACTTATTTAAGTTATTTAATAAGTATTATGGCCGCTAGAATTGTTTAAACATCATGTTTTGTACAAAAATGGCGAATTGTGCTTGCTAGATTTTCGGAAAAATGACTTTTTAAGTGAAATTGGGGTTTTTGTGAATTTTAACCTATTTTATATTAAAATTAGTGTTCGTGAATGTGCAAATGAGTGTATTTGGGTTTTTCTCGATGGTTTGGCGTTTGTACGCCGACGTCGAGGGTTTTTGTGTTGATTTGTGAAAGCAACCATAGGTTTTGACCTATGAGGGATTCGTGCATCGTTTTGGTCATGAGTCGGATTTTAATACGATACGGTGCGTTATGATATGTAGGTACCCCATGTGGACTTCTAGACGACAAGCAAGCGCATGGCGACATCGGCACCGGCGAACGAGGACCAGGTGAGTAGATTTATATCTACGGGGAGAAGTCAGGTGGATGGCGTATAGCACCCCCGCAGTCCGTGGTGGTGTATACGGATGCGTATACACACCAACAGTTATTATATGTTACTTAGGATTAATAACGATATTTAGGATGGATATTGGTGTGTTGGATTATTTTAGTGTTGCGAACCCTAGGGTAGTGTTGCACTACACATACACACATACATACTTGCATACATTCCTATTTATATGTGCTCATGGGATTCTCTATAGTTTATGTGTTCACATAGGTATGGGACTATGTGTTCATATACTGGATTTGAGAATAGTATTTGGAATTTGAGATGAGTCGATGAGATTGGGCTTGAGGCCAGGAGATCGGTGATGTGATTTGGTTTGTATTGATATACGACATGATGTTTTAGCGGGTCTTTTGCCGTAGTGATTCTTACACCTGCATGCATACTTAGGCGGTATCGGTATTGTACTAGACATAGATCAGTACCCGGATCATGATATTTGATAAAGAGGATACCAGATGAATAGTACGATGAATGTGATTTTGACCCGTACCCAGATTTGGGATGCCGTACGACGGATTTACGTACGAGCTATTTATTGATGATTGATCCGCACTCTTGACTTGGAATGTCTAATTATAGATATGGTATCGGATATGATATTATTGAGGCGGGATCACCGACTAATATATATACAGGTATGTATATATATCGACTCAGATGTTAGGCTGTTTCCTTACCTGTAGTCCAGCTGGTTAGCTTAGCCCTTTAGTTTAGTTTAGTTGTTAGATTAGATTCGATTCTTATCTATTTCAAAAACTAACGAATCGTGGGTATTTTAAAAGACAGTCCAAGGGATCCTACGGATATTTCAAAAGACGTATCTTTTCATAAAAACACCGTAGCCCCTATTTTCAAAACCCCATGATTCGTGTTATTTCAAAAGGCACCATTTGTAGAACTTTTATTAGATTAATGCAGATTAGTTATAGTTGCGTCTAGTTTTCAGCTACCACTTATTATTGTGGTTCGCTTCGCATCGCATACTTATGTTATAATTTCTTATTGAAATGTTGATATCATGCTGTTAGGACACCAGCACCATTACCGATGATGCGTATGTACCACATACACTTACTTGCCGGCTCACACACATCTTCATCGGTAATTGCCATGTCACGTACACCTTAGAAATATTATTGCTTAACTTAGCTTGATAACTCGTAGTTTGACATAATATTAGTGTACTTACCTTATATGCCAGCTTAGATATTGTAGTTATTACTTGTCACTTCATGCATACTGTTATTCATTGTTATGCCGTATTCATGGATTCTCATATTTATATTCATGGTTTTACATGCTATTGATGATTCGGATTCCCATGATATTTTCTGGATTTGGAGGAAAACCGCAAAAACATATATAAACTGCTTTCCCTCTTTTTAAATAAAAAAATGCGGTTTTCCTATGATGTATGAGTCGTCCACCATGAGTTTGCTGATGGATTTCGAGACCCGATTCGAGGAGTTGGATGAACCGTTTCGGGTACATGGTGGGCCCGGTGCGGTACCCCGGGGCAAGATGAATGTGGTGATGACGTTGAGCCTGGCAGGGGAGCACTACCGACCGGTGATTTTACCTGACGCGTCGGATATCCGGAGGATACCGTCGTGGTCTTGAGATAGATGGTAGGGGCCGGTCTGGACTGACGGCGCCCTAGATATTGTAATTGAGACATTGAGATTTTTGAGATTTTGAGGTACAGAGATTACGACACAGAGATATCGAGATATTTGGATACTTGTTTTGTGTCGATGCTGGGCACTGTTTATGCTGATTTCATTTATGGTACCTCCTATTTAAAAATAAGGAAATCTCACTAAACTATGAAAACAGTTCTTCATTTACATGTATTCTATTTTCATGCATTCATACCTCATTCATATGATATATTGCTACCTGAGGCACTGACACGGGTACATGAGATTACACTCGGGTTAGATATTTACCCTAGCCTTGTTATAGGCTGCATGTTATATATAATGGAGGATATATTATGATCATTGACCTAGGATTGCGTTATTTATGCGATTTCTTTGCGTAGATGTTTTTCTATTCACGAGTTGGCAACTCACCCCCGTTGTGCCCCAGTTTCTTGCAGGTTTGCCGTACAGGTTTCATTACGGCTTGCGGGCATAGTTTCCTTCGGGTGATTTGCTAGTAGGTGGGTTTACTTGTATCGTACCCCCCATTATATAACTTGTATATTATTATTCAGTTGTATCTAGAAGTTCCATCAACCAAACTTGTATTTATCTCAGATAGAGACCAGTGATGTTTATTCTTTCGACCTTAGAGTCGCGCGTTGTATTTCTGTGGTTTTCTTATGGTTTTGAGTTTCCTTTTGAATTTTGAACCTCGCCGTTGGCGTTGTATATTATATTGCTTGTGTGGTTGTGACCGTCGATTGACGAAGAGCTAGCTCCCGCTTGGGGATGCATTTTTATTGATTTCGTATACTATTCATGTTGTATCCCGTTTGGGGGCCAGTATTTATAAAGGAGACTCTGCCGAAATTTTCAGAAAATACTTGATGTTTTAAAAACGCATAATTCGGCTTATGCTATTAAAACTACTTGTTTTAATTGGTTTTCCTTCACTCTACTACTTTTCTTGGTTTGGATTTCTGGGTTTTCGGCTTACTTAGATTACGTACGCCTCGAGACGTTTCGTAGTTTAAGTGCCGGTCATGTTCCGTTTTTTCGGGTCGTGACAAAGTTGGTATCAGAGCGTTAGGTTTTACCTTCGGAGCGTAGGATGACCCTTGGTTGATGGAATAGGTGACTAAAGTAGAGTGACGTACCGTTGGTATGTTCTGCGGCATATTTACGACACGCCACTCCACTTAAGAAGCCTTAGGATGTACATTTCCTTGTTCAATATTATATTCCTTCCTGATCTAGCCTCATCGGTACCAGTTTGGTTTTGCTGCCACGATTACGGGCAGGGAGAGCTACGGCTAGAGTTGCGGTCAGCACGAGCTCGTCATGAACGAGGACTGACCAGGGCATGATTCCGGCGAAACCCGATTGTAGGGAGGTGTCTTTTGATTGTGTTTTACGCCACGAGCGTTGGATGGATCGCCGTATAAGATTGCTCGGACGTGCAGATTAGCACTAGAGGATTGAGCCAATGATAGAGGCCAGCCAGATTTTGATGACCACTGGTGTGTTGCTTATTCATGATGGTCGCGGCACTGTTCAGCATGCAGATGAGCGAACCAGTTTTTGCTGCGAACGATGAGATATTGCCCCAGATGCTGGAATTAGTGCAGAACGAGTTGTACTAAGAGATGATAGAAGGTCGCTAGTCATCGAGGATGAATGACTAGGACGTGTGGATCGTTCGCCTACCCCGATGCGAGGTCATCAGATAGAATGATTCCAGCTAGAGACGACTTCACGCGGAGACGTTAGGAGTCGACAGAGACGATCGAATGTCAGAAACCTATTATTCCAAGTTTAAAGTAGTCGGAAAGACATGCAGGCAATTCTATGGTCCCTCTAGAAGAATGAAACTCTAACTCGACTTAATGACCGTGTGAAAGCCTTTGAACCTTCGGGTTTGCGGCAGTTCTACGGCGCCATTAGTGAGGCTTGGGTTTGCCCTTCTACGGCTGGACCACCGATGCTGTGGTATGTACTCGATACTATTATACTGTACCCAAGATGTTGAGCTCTTGGGGGATTATGAGGTTTTGACGACTCGATTGGATGGCTCGACTTAATTCGGATGCTAGGTGGTGAGATGCATTTCTTGGGAGACTCCCGATATGAGGATAGCCGTTGGAGCTCAGTCTATGTAGCCACGATGAGACGAGTCCGAAGCAGTCGACATTAGAGAAAGTGGAGTAAAGAGGTCCATACAAGATCTGGATAAGACGACGTTCCACTCCGCCGACATCAGAGATGCGATACGCATGCCGAGGCAGAGTACTGGATATACCTTCTAGAAGGAGTCGCGATGGGTATGCAGCCGTTCCGGAACAAGATGCAGATATAGGAAAGGACGATGACTTCCGGACAGTTGGCAGAGACGAGACATGGAAGAGACCGTGAGCAGGATTCCTTCCAGGACACTGCTGCAATGATACTTGCACCCAGGATCAGATGTGTCACGTACATTCAGATAGGCAGAGGCCGACGCCAGTGATATGCTGTTTTACGAGTGGTCGCGATGATTGACCAAGAGATGACCAGAGAAGTGCCAGAATGGGATCATCCCCGTTAGCACACCTGACAGGGCCGATGAGCCGATCGACCGAGAGATTGGTAATTCACAGTGAAGACCTTGACCCAGTAGTGGTCATTGTTACTCACACCAGCAGGCCAGAGTTCATGATCATCGACGAGACGTCCCACTAGTGACCGCGACAGTTGGCCCGAGATTCTTAGAGGATGCACTTGAGCGGTACTATTCCGCCATTATTGATTTCGATGTTTTGGGTGATTTATTCGCATGATTTGATTTTGATGATTGAGGATTTACGATCCTTGCACAGTGTTGCACTTGATATCGTTTTCGTGCTTGGGTTTCACATGTTTGTGATTTTACGGTTTTAGACATTTGAGTTGATTTTGTACGTATGCACGCACACGATTGGTTCCTGTACTCTGTATAGTTTATATATGCTTGCAGTGCAGTGATACGCCTTTTGTGCACTTAGATGCATTGGACTTTGATTTCGATGGTGATGTGCGATATTTGTTTTGTGCACCTTGTGCACCTGATTTGATTTTGCGCATGTTCGGCACTTGATATTGGATTTCATGATTTCGTGCACGATGGATGCACCTGATTTGGATTTTCGCGTATGTTGGGCGCATGTTTTGAAGTGTGATTTTGGTGCACACCAGATGCACTAAATCGAGATTTTTCGTGCATATCAGATGCACCTGATTTTGCTGCCAGGCACACATGTTGCCTACGACAGATGTTTCGTGCACACCCGATGCACTTAGATGTTGTTTCTGTGCGCAGGTATGACACATATATGGATTTTGATTTCTGTGCGCATAAGACGCGCGTAGTATTCATACGCGTATTTTGGGGATTGATTTTTCTTATAGAGCAGTACGTTTTTATGATATTGCTATGTGTTTTCGTACTGAGCAGGACTAGTCAGAGGACAGTACCTGAATATATTTTACATGTATAGTTTCGAGTTATATCATATTGGTTTTGCTTGGGATTTGGTATTGATGTCTTCCCCATGACTCCGATGATTGCGGGATGCTTGACGGAGTTCTGATTTGAGTTATATACTCATTTTTCTTGCGCATGCGTTGCGCTACGATTTGTTTTATGTATTTATGATTTCGGAGCCCCGGCGATTTGATGGTTTTGGCTGAAATATTTTAGTATTTGGGGGAAGTTTTAATTTAAATTCGGGGACCGAATTTCTTTAAGGGGGGAAGATTGCAACGTTTTGAAAAACGTTTCGGTGAAATTTCGAAAAAACGGTAAAATAAGGGGATTTTCTGTAAAAAGTCAAAATGCAAATATCTTTATTATAAAATTAAATATACATATTCTAGCTATGTAATTACTAGTATTTAGTGTTTATTGAGCCACTGGTGAAAATTTAAATTTTCTGAAAAAAATATTATTTTAATATTATTTTAAGCCGGTAAGAAAATACATTAAATTAGCGATAAATACAAATCTAAATGGGCTAATTTTAATCTTTAAAATCATGTTAAATAAAATCTAGTTGTAATATAAATTTTTAGTATTTTATTTCAAGTTTTAATTGATTTATTTTATGGAAAACAAAAATATAGTTATTTTGAACTAAAACTTGCAAATATGGTATTGTGGGGGGGTCTTTTTGCATAGAATTTTTTTTGTAAAGTCTCTCACACTCACCCTCACTCCCGTTGGCCGGCCCCACACTATTGTATCAGCCCAAGAATTTTATTTCTCTCTTTTTGACCTTAAATCATGTGAGAAATGGGTTAAAATAAGGTTTTTATATAGTAAAGTAGGTGGGGGTATTATGGTAATTTGGGAGGGGCTTTGACTTGGATTCTTTTCCACAAATCCCCCACACCTCTACCCACTCCCTCCTCAGCCGAAAATCTGCACCACAACAGCCCCCATTTCTTCTCCTCTTTTCTCTTCAAAACTCAATCCAAAATGCTTCAAAAAAATCCCACAAAATCAAATTCTAATCCCTACCCATTTCTTCTTGACCTATTCTAGTGTGGATCATGGATCAAGAGAGCAAATTGGAGGCCAAGATTTTGGTGCTAGGTCTCTAATTTTGTGAGGTATAATCTTAGCATTTTGCATAAGTTATTGTTTGATTACTTCAATCTAGCTATTATGTGTTTAATTAGGAGTTAATTGTGGTTTTGATATTAAATATTTAACTTTCAAGAAAGGGTTTTGAATGCAACTTAGGGTTTTATGATGTGAGATTATGGTTGTGTGATATTTTTGACATGTTAATGTTATGCTAAAGCAAATCTAGTTGTTAGTTGCATTTTTGTTAATTTAAATTGTGTTAATTACGCTAATTTGTAAACTAGGTTTTTAAAATTTATTGCAAATGTTAGACTAAAAATCTAATTAGGTTTTTCATGACTTCATTAACATTATTAAGTGTAGTTTAACACTTTAGTTCATGGAAATCCAACCTAAATTGTGGTTTGTGCATTTTGCTATAAAATTGTTAAAATTTAGGTATTTTGTAAACTAGAATTTTAGGGTTTTTGGAATTTAATGAGATTAAATTATGAGAATTGTTTTTATGACTTATTTAAGTTATTTAATAAGTATTATGGCCGCTAGAATTGTTTAAACATCATGTTTTGTACAAAAATGGCGAATTGTGCTTGCTAGATTTTCGGAAAAATGACTTTTTAAGTGAAATTGGGGTTTTTGTGAATTTTAACCTATTTTATATTAAAATTAGTGTTCGTGAATGTGCAAATGAGTGTATTTGGGTTTTTCTCGATGGTTTGGCGTTTGTACGCCGACGTCGAGGGTTTTTGTGTTGATTTGTGAAAGCAACCATAGGTTTTGACCTATGAGGGATTCGTGCATCGTTTTGGTCATGAGTCGGATTTTAATACGATACGGTGCGTTATGATATGTAGGTACCCCATGTGGACTTCTAGACGACAAGCAAGCGCATGGCGACATCGGCACCGGCGAACGAGGACCAGGTGAGTAGATTTATATCTACGGGGAGAAGTCAGGTGGATGGCGTATAGCACCCCCGCAGTCCGTGGTGGTGTATACGGATGCGTATACACACCAACAGTTATTATATGTTACTTAGGATTAATAACGATATTTAGGATGGATATTGGTGTGTTGGATTATTTTAGTGTTGCGAACCCTAGGGTAGTGTTGCACTACACATACACACATACATACTTGCATACATTCCTATTTATATGTGCTCATGGGATTCTCTATAGTTTATGTGTTCACATAGGTATGGGACTATGTGTTCATATACTGGATTTGAGAATAGTATTTGGAATTTGAGATGAGTCGATGAGATTGGGCTTGAGGCCAGGAGATCGGTGATGTGATTTGGTTTGTATTGATATACGACATGATGTTTTAGCGGGTCTTTTGCCGTAGTGATTCTTACACCTGCATGCATACTTAGGCGGTATCGGTATTGTACTAGACATAGATCAGTACCCGGATCATGATATTTGATAAAGAGGATACCAGATGAATAGTACGATGAATGTGATTTTGACCCGTACCCAGATTTGGGATGCCGTACGACGGATTTACGTACGAGCTATTTATTGATGATTGATCCGCACTCTTGACTTGGAATGTCTAATTATAGATATGGTATCGGATATGATATTATTGAGGCGGGATCACCGACTAATATATATACAGGTATGTATATATATCGACTCAGATGTTAGGCTGTTTCCTTACCTGTAGTCCAGCTGGTTAGCTTAGCCCTTTAGTTTAGTTTAGTTGTTAGATTAGATTCGATTCTTATCTATTTCAAAAACTAACGAATCGTGGGTATTTTAAAAGACAGTCCAAGGGATCCTACGGATATTTCAAAAGACGTATCTTTTCATAAAAACACCGTAGCCCCTATTTTCAAAACCCCATGATTCGTGTTATTTCAAAAGGCACCATTTGTAGAACTTTTATTAGATTAATGCAGATTAGTTATAGTTGCGTCTAGTTTTCAGCTACCACTTATTATTGTGGTTCGCTTCGCATCGCATACTTATGTTATAATTTCTTATTGAAATGTTGATATCATGCTGTTAGGACACCAGCACCATTACCGATGATGCGTATGTACCACATACACTTACTTGCCGGCTCACACACATCTTCATCGGTAATTGCCATGTCACGTACACCTTAGAAATATTATTGCTTAACTTAGCTTGATAACTCGTAGTTTGACATAATATTAGTGTACTTACCTTATATGCCAGCTTAGATATTGTAGTTATTACTTGTCACTTCATGCATACTGTTATTCATTGTTATGCCGTATTCATGGATTCTCATATTTATATTCATGGTTTTACATGCTATTGATGATTCGGATTCCCATGATATTTTCTGGATTTGGAGGAAAACCGCAAAAACATATATAAACTGCTTTCCCTCTTTTTAAATAAAAAAATGCGGTTTTCCTATGATGTATGAGTCGTCCACCATGAGTTTGCTGATGGATTTCGAGACCCGATTCGAGGAGTTGGATGAACCGTTTCGGGTACATGGTGGGCCCGGTGCGGTACCCCGGGGCAAGATGAATGTGGTGATGACGTTGAGCCTGGCAGGGGAGCACTACCGACCGGTGATTTTACCTGACGCGTCGGATATCCGGAGGATACCGTCGTGGTCTTGAGATAGATGGTAGGGGCCGGTCTGGACTGACGGCGCCCTAGATATTGTAATTGAGACATTGAGATTTTTGAGATTTTGAGGTACAGAGATTACGACACAGAGATATCGAGATATTTGGATACTTGTTTTGTGTCGATGCTGGGCACTGTTTATGCTGATTTCATTTATGGTACCTCCTATTTAAAAATAAGGAAATCTCACTAAACTATGAAAACAGTTCTTCATTTACATGTATTCTATTTTCATGCATTCATACCTCATTCATATGATATATTGCTACCTGAGGCACTGACACGGGTACATGAGATTACACTCGGGTTAGATATTTACCCTAGCCTTGTTATAGGCTGCATGTTATATATAATGGAGGATATATTATGATCATTGACCTAGGATTGCGTTATTTATGCGATTTCTTTGCGTAGATGTTTTTCTATTCACGAGTTGGCAACTCACCCCCGTTGTGCCCCAGTTTCTTGCAGGTTTGCCGTACAGGTTTCATTACGGCTTGCGGGCATAGTTTCCTTCGGGTGATTTGCTAGTAGGTGGGTTTACTTGTATCGTACCCCCCATTATATAACTTGTATATTATTATTCAGTTGTATCTAGAAGTTCCATCAACCAAACTTGTATTTATCTCAGATAGAGACCAGTGATGTTTATTCTTTCGACCTTAGAGTCGCGCGTTGTATTTCTGTGGTTTTCTTATGGTTTTGAGTTTCCTTTTGAATTTTGAACCTCGCCGTTGGCGTTGTATATTATATTGCTTGTGTGGTTGTGACCGTCGATTGACGAAGAGCTAGCTCCCGCTTGGGGATGCATTTTTATTGATTTCGTATACTATTCATGTTGTATCCCGTTTGGGGGCCAGTATTTACAAAGGAGACTCTGCCGAAATTTTCAGAAAATACTTGATGTTTTAAAAACGCATAATTCGGCTTATGCTATTAAAACTACTTGTTTTAATTGGTTTTCCTTCACTCTACTACTTTTCTTGGTTTGGATTTCTGGGTTTTCGGCTTACTTAGATTACGTACGCCTCGAGACGTTTCGTAGTTTAAGTGCCGGTCATGTTCCGTTTTTTCGGGTCGTGACAAAGTTGGTATCAGAGCGTTAGGTTTTACCTTCGGAGCGTAGGATGACCCTTGGTTGATGGAATAGGTGACTAAAGTAGAGTGACGTACCGTTGGTATGTTCTGCGGCATATTTACGACACGCCACTCCACTTAAGAAGCCTTAGGATGTACATTTCCTTGTTCAATATTATATTCCTTCCTGATCTAGCCTCATCGGTACCAGTTTGGTTTTGCTGCCACGATTACGGGCAGGGAGAGCTACGGCTAGAGTTGCGGTCAGCACGAGCTCGTCATGAACGAGGACTGACCAGGGCATGATTCCGGCGAAACCCGATTGTAGGGAGGTGTCTTTTGATTGTGTTTTACGCCACGAGCGTTGGATGGATCGCCGTATAAGATTGCTCGGACGTGCAGATTAGCACTAGAGGATTGAGCCAATGATAGAGGCCAGCCAGATTTTGATGACCACTGGTGTGTTGCTTATTCATGATGGTCGCGGCACTGTTCAGCATGCAGATGAGCGAACCAGTTTTTGCTGCGAACGATGAGATATTGCCCCAGATGCTGGAATTAGTGCAGAACGAGTTGTACTAAGAGATGATAGAAGGTCGCTAGTCATCGAGGATGAATGACTAGGACGTGTGGATCGTTCGCCTACCCCGATGCGAGGTCATCAGATAGAATGATTCCAGCTAGAGACGACTTCACGCGGAGACGTTAGGAGTCGACAGAGACGATCGAATGTCAGAAACCTATTATTCCAAGTTTAAAGTAGTCGGAAAGACATACAGGCAATTCTATGGTCCCTCTAGAAGAATGAAACTCTAACTCGACTTAATGACCGTGTGAAAGCCTTTGAACCTTCGGGTTTGCGGCAGTTCTACGGCGCCATTAGTGAGGCTTGGGTTTGCCCTTCTACGGCTGGACCACCGATGCTGTGGTATGTACTCGATACTATTATACTGTACCCAAGATGTTGAGCTCTTAGGGGATTATGAGGTTTTGACGACTCGATTGGATGGCTCGACTTAATTCGGATGCTAGGTGGTGAGATGCATTTCTTGGGAGACTCCCGATATGAGGATAGCCGTTGGAGCTCAGTCTATGTAGCCACGATGAGACGAGTCCGAAGCAGTCGACATTAGAGAAAGTGGAGTAAAGAGGTCCGTACAAGATCTGGATAAGACGACGTTCCACTCCGCCGACATCAGAGATGCGATACGCATGCCGAGACAGAGTACTGGATATACCTTCCAGAAGGAGTCGCGATGGGTATGCAGCCGTTCCGGAACAAGATGCAGATATAGGAAAGGACGATGACTTCCGGACAGTTGGCAGAGACGAGACATGGAAGAGACCGTGAGCAGGATTCCTTCCAGGACACTGCTGCAATGATACTTGCACCCAGGATCAGATGTGTCACGTACATTCAGATAGGCAGAGGCCGACGCCAGTGATATGCTGTCTTACGAGTGGTCGCGATGATTGACCGAGAGATGACCAGAGAAGTGCCAGAATGGGATCATCCCCGTTAGCACACCTGACAGGGCCGATGAGCCGATCGACCGAGAGATTGGTAATTCCTAGGAGCACTCGCAATGCGAGAGAAGGTGAAGATAAAAGACAACCGAATAAACCTTATTCCTATTTCTCCCGAACCAGAATCCATCCCCGAACTGGAACAAGTTCCTTCGAGTTCGTATATAACCATACGATGGAGTATTCAATAAACTGTGGATCTTCGTAGTGATACAGAGTGTTATGGAGAAATACAAATGTGAAATGGGAGTGGTAATGAAATACTTGGTTTGGTTGTGAATAGCAGTCGTAATTTACTTTGCCCTCTTTCTAATCCCTTTATTTGTCTTAACTTAATACCTTCTGTACACCACACTTACGCTAATCGGCTTTCTTCATTCCCTACCGTTCGGCACCAGCCTAAGGTTTGGAAGAAGACTATCCAATAGGCGTAACGGGTGTACTATCCCCTAATCCAAGGAGCACTCGCAACTTGAGAGAAGGTAAAAGGAAAAGACAACTGAATAGTCCTATTCGTTTTCTCCAGAACCGGAAACCATCCACGAATAAATTCTTTCGAGTTCGTATATAACCATACGATGGTTTTATTCAATGGAAGTGGACGTTCGTAGTAATACGGGGTGTCCTGGAGAAAAGGGTAAAAGCAGGAGTGGCAACGAGGTCTGCAACTCAGACAATCCAAAAGCCAGTGTTTAAGAAGGTTCTGTTAACTTGGTCACTGAGTCATAGTCAAGGGTCGGGCCATGGTCGCTGCCAAAGAGAGAGAGAGAAAAGAAACACTCAGCGTGCACTCTAGCCTAGATCAGAATGGTTATCACTTTATCTAATCAGGAAACCTCCCACTGTACCGTCAAATTCTCCTCCAAACCAGAAAGAAGAATTAGTCGGGATCACCCGAGGAGTAAACCAACTCATCAGTGGGAATCGGGATCCAACTATCATCGCATGATAACGTGACGGAATCCGCTCACGTTATCACACTCCAGAAGGTATGCGCATATCTGGCAAGTTTCAGTTTCTTTAGAAACTCCCGATGTGATTTTTTATCCCATGCTCTTATGACCTTGATGAAGGCCAACATATCATAAGTCACATGTCAAGTTCTACCCGTCATTATTCAGGTTAATTTGAACCCACCCGTACATACCCTTGACGAAGGCCAAAATAGTAGTACGACTGTCCCAAACCAACGCATCTATATATGCTGCAGAAAAGTAACAAATAGCTACCATACACTATGCCTTGACGAAAGCCAACATACATAGCATGAATACTAAGTGCTACCTTTCTGAAATGACGGAGGGCTACGAATGGTTTTTGGCGAAAAACCTTTAACGTAATGAACTTGATATCGTTGAAGGAACCGGATAGCTTTTTATAAAAATATAGTGACGAAAACCTTTGCTAAAGAGGTCACACCCGGTGAAGGGATCTCGGCTCTTTCCCCGTAGAATGAGATACAGGATATTCCAACTGAATACCACGATGCAAAGCAAAATTAATCGACTATAGTGAAGTTATTGACCTGACGCAAACTTCTGTCCAAGGGGTCACTCCCGGTGAAGGGATCTCGGCCCTTGCCTCGTCGACTGAGGTGCTGGATATTCATAACCGAATACCACTGTGCAAAACAAAAGTGAACGTCCTTGCAATAACAGCCTTTTGAAAATTTGTTCCAACAACATCAGAATAGGTTTGTTTAGCTTGCATTGATCCGAATCAACTCAGTCCCATCAATTGATCTCACCAATAAAGAACGAAAATAATGATGTACGTATATGCCACCCGCATTAGCCACTGGGTCCCGTCATCACCCGTTAGGTTACTTAACTAACGATAGAGCGGGGACTGGACTAGCGCGGGTGCAAAACATATACAACATCTACTAGTATATATTTAAATATATAATATTCGCTCAAGGCGTGATAAAATGCAACATCACATAAATGTAATAAGCATCACAGAACAATACGGAATATCTGGGATCCCTGGGTTTCACAGAGCCGCTACTGAAACCCGACGTTCCCCTGGTCGTGTGGATAGCCTGTGCAATGAAATCCTAGATCCCTACGGGCGCGGCAAGTTACCCGCCAAAACCTGAAGCGAGACAGCCCCTTTCAACAACGTGAATGGACTACCCAGCACTTCACGGAATCCGGTAACTTGGGCACCCCTCCTGGGTCAACCTATACCCCCTACGAGTGCGGTGAATAGCCCGCCAATTCTAGAGTGAATCCCCCTCCATCTCAATGCCATGAGATGCGGGCTCGTTGCCCTCTAGAACCTGGCTATTCGTGCACCCCTCCGCGGGGCAATCCCAGTACAGAAAGTAAAATATACATACAACGGGTACATCGACCTCAGCCCATTCGTGCCCCAAAAGAATAATATACAAACAGGTAGTGACGGAAGTCCACATGTCGGACGCACGCCCCGCAATATCAAATGTACATATACAACCAAACTGTACTACCATTGCATCCAGGCTATCCCCCACAACCAATCCGCAATATCACAGCACAACACAGAACATCAACGTGAATGTCACGTTCGCAAATTCGTCTAAAATGGCTATAGCAGTTAGACAGGATTTACCGATCAAGTGACATTCACGCTCGCAGATATAATGTAAATACTGTGAACTGACATATTTAAAATTTTCGATCGACTAAATTTTCCGAAGTGGGCCCCAAGCACAATTGTAGCACTCAAAAACATCTGGGCCCAAAAAGAATATACCAGAAACCCTATTTCCATGTCAGAGAGCCACTGTAAAAATTTGATGCAGTGAAGCCAAATTTCGGCGGCGGATCCGCTGGCAAAACGTGGTTTTGGCCGCTGATCCGCCACGCTACAGTAACTTCAGCCTACCAAATTTTCACAGAATGCATAAAAAACCCTGCACGTATTTTTACAATGTACCAAATAATTTATAGAGCACTGTAAAAATTCGACAGAAACATGACATGGAAACGCGGTTTTTGGAAAATACGTTCGATCGAACTTGTAATCACATTAGAGCAAGCTAGACTAGGTTAATGGCGTGGCTCTGATACCATTGTAAGTGCACGGCAGCGCCCCAGCCGTCAATCCGACGCTGGAATGCGGAAACGAAACTTTTACAAAACCTGTAAACCGGCACTACCGCACACTATAAACCCGGATCGGGCCATTAACTTAATGCTAGCAAACTAGAGAATGGGAAGAAAGTTATACCGAGCGATCCGTGTTCTTCGGTCTTCGGCCTCCATCCCGATCTCCTCGCGGAATCTCCGGTCTTCATCTCCTTATCAGAAAGGGCACCACATCGCCGATTCTTTTTACGGGCTCCTATCTCTAGACCGAGACAACTCGGACACGAAGTTGGCAGGCCGACGTGTCCAAGAATGCTGTAGGTTAAGTGTAGAGTGGTTTGTCTCAAGGGGTTGTGAAGTTGCCATATTTGATGGAGGAGAGAATAAACTTTGGAGAGAGGTTGATGATTTTATGTAGCAAGCAAAAATGAGAACAACAAATTTCCTTCATCAAATGAAATTCTCCCCCCACCCTAAAGAAGTGGCCGGCCAAAAATATGAAGGAGGGAAAATAATACCAAGGGGGGTGAGCACAAGAGGAGTGTGGTAACCATAAGAAAAATGTGATGATAATGAGAAGAAAATGTCACACTCACTTCCTATCTAAATCCCATCACCATTAATGCAAAACCATGATCAATGAAAAAGCAAAGATGCTTTGAATTATCATGATAAACCAAATGCCACAAAGAACCCTCTACAATTGCTAATTTGCACACTTACAAATTAGCCCCTCCATCAGAAAAATTCGGCCATGAAGGAACAAAGGAAAACTGGCCGAAACGGAATGCAAACTGGCAACTTCAAAAAACTGATTCCGTAATAAATTACAGGAAAACCCCGCGATCGTATATACATACCCGCATTTGTATTCCCACTGAATACAAATACAATGAGACAAAATCTACACTGTACAATACTAGGATCCGGCTTAAACCAAAGCCCGCTAGTATTATTCGTCCGATCATGATCCGTGCAATACCGCATATACATGATCGAACCCTGCCATATCTCCATACGGCCTCTACAGCGTTTCGCCCGAAACTTGAGAAACTGTTTGTCGGGGACTCTAAAGACTCGTCAATTCTTTGGCTGTGGATTTAACCACTAGCACGTCAGAGGTATTAGCCATACGAAACGGGCTACCAGGTATTGACCAAAAGGGACGTCGATGAGCGAACTCATCCTGACACCCTACTGAGCCTGTCAGTGACAATATCCGTACAGTCCAGTCCGTTCGTCTATGAGCATCGCATGGTGGGCCTATGGGTTTGGTACAAGTCAGAACCCCAAAAGCGGTACAAGTCGTGTCGGAGTGTAGCCCAGAACACCCTGAGATACTACTGGAATACCTACCAGTAAATCTCCTTCCTTGGCCAAGGACTTCGTGTAATGGCTCTCCTAGACACAGCGCGACCTCACCCCCAATACCGGGAGAGACGAACCCCTGCAGATCCGCTCACTACCTCCATGTGGCTCGGACTGTACCCAACTAAAACCTGTTTGCACGACTCCTTTGAGCCGTGGTAGGGTAGTAATCAAAGTACAGTGGGAACTCACACGAGACAAATGACGATCTCAGGTCGATGAACTAACCTGTACACATGTCACCAAGGAACTGCTATCTGACGTCAGGTATAAGACCAATTAGCATGTTCCCGGCGAGTCCTGTCCGGTGTACTCATAACCCAATGAGCACCTGTATACATCTTAGGTGAACCAACTGACACCAGTGGCTTGTGAGACTGGCCACTGCCCTTCGTCGGGGTCTTGACTGTATACACTAGTCTACTCTGGAGTATCGATGCCCTGTCTCGAAAACTTCCACGACTAGGGACCTTTTAAGGATGTGCTTATAGACTCTAGCTCCCACGTATATGATCGCCATCATACTGCTGGTAGTCAAGCAAGAATCCTAAGGGCTCTATCAACGTGTAATAGCGACCTGTCAGGTCACCTAAAACAGTACACGATGATAAAGATAAACCAGATAGCATACTATCATCTTGAGTAAGACTGTCCTACCAGCATAGGTCCTCGCTCAATCATTGAAATCACGTGCCTGTGATCCAATAATTGACTCTGAGGGCACTATATCCAACAGCATGTGCGTATTTGATACACACTCAAATTTGATTAAATACGTGTATTTAGTGCGCATACTTTAATCAGACGTTTTGATAATACAGGCAGATTTGAAAGATAATCGGATCATTACTAGCTAGTATTATATCTCTCTCATTATCTCTTTTTTGGTATTCGTATTTTTATGCGAATACAATATTTGTATTTTGATACGAATATGGTATTTATACGAATACGAGTGTAGGGTGTTTTTCGTCACCCCATTGAGATGGGAAATACGCGTTGCTTGTCAGGCGCATTACAGATTCCCCCTGTCTTGGGTAGGCCGGGGTCTATTGATTGTGGGGATCCAAATCTTCAGCAGCCGCGGACTAACTTGCCGTTAATTACCCCTTTCCTTCGGAGCGAAGGAACCTCCGATTGACGGGTAAAACTAGTCATGCGAACTCAATGTGTAGTTTGTGCGTGTTGTGTTTTGGAGAACACTTGGCTGTATCGGGAACCACGCAGAGTTTACGGGGGTCCTACTACCCGGATAGCGGGCTGGGGGTCAAGGGGCCAGCGGCCCTCTTACGGAGTGCGGAGGAACGCCCCGTTAGAAATTTTTTTCTAACGGGGGACGTGTTTGAGTGTGAAGTGTGTATAAAAAGAATAAAAAAAGGATGAGTGGAGTTCTAAGGACGCGCCGTGCCTCACGCGTCCGGCACGTGGGCACTGGGCGCCTGCAAAAAAATTGGTTTAGCCCTTGTACTGAGAGTTGTACTCCCGATTGACTTTTGGAGTCAAACTCCTAAAGAAAGGAAAGAGGGGCTTAGCCCCTGCATAGAGAGTTGTACTTTCCAATTGACTTTTGGAGTTAAACTCCTAAAAAAGGAAAGAGGGGCTTTGCCCCTGCAGAGAGAGTTGTACTCCCCAATTGACTTTTGGAGTTAAACTCCTAAAAAAAGGGATTTATTATTATTATTATTATTATTATTATTATTATTATTATTATTATTATTTTTGTGTGGAGTTAAACTCCTCAGAGATTTTCGGAGATAATGAAAGGGGACCCCTTTCTTCTCCCTTGAGCCCTGGATTTTCTCTTGAGTCTTAGATCTTTCCAAAGTGAGATTTTTGGAGATGGGCCTCCTTCTTCCTCTTCTCCGTTGGCTGGATTTTGGAGAAAAAGAGGGGGTTAGACTTAAAAATCTCCTCTTTTAGAGATCTGATGGGAGATCTGAGCTCCCCTTTTTGGGTTTTATGGTGAAAAACTATTTCTTTTTGGGAAAAAAAGAGTGAGACTCTTGATTTAATTCAATAAAAAGAAAGAAGGTTTAGAATCTTGAGGAAAGACAAGAAAGCACAGAACCCTAGATTTTTTTAAGAGAATGAAATAGTTTTTTTTGATTTTTCCATCATGTTTGCCTTTATAGGCTACACACTTTACATATAGCCCCTTGGGCTTTGCCAAATAGCACCTGTGTCATCCCATGCCTTATATGATTGTTTTTTTTACACATAAACCATGGGATTTACAAAATTTTGACTTTCTGCCCATTTTATATACATTTATTCATAAAAATTACATTTAGACTAATTTATTACCTCCTTTTTGGCATGGAGCCGGCCCCTTCTATGCTTGGTCTTGATTTAGGCTTGGGCTCGGGTCCACTTGATTTGAGGTTGACCTTGGTTTTGACTTAGTCAACTGGGGTGTAATTTTTAACCCCAACAAAGTGTCCTCCATCAATAAATGCACACCACATATGTGGGTCGTGTGTATGAAATTGATGGATCTTCTTTCGCGTGGAGGTTGACTTGATTTGGTTCCTATTTTGACGACATAAAGGTCGATCCTGCCCTTTTTGCGACGTGGACGATCAGTGCTATGTGGACGGCCGGTGATACCCTTTTTGCGACGTGGACAGTCGGTGCTGCCAATTTTGAGACTTGGATGGTAGGTGGTACTATTTTAGCAACCTGTACGGTCGATACTGGCATTTTTGCGACTTGGACGGTCGGTGCTGCCATTTTTTCGACATAGACGGTCGATGACTTGCTCCACTTCTTACGGTGTCGGGATTTGATTTGAATTGCTCCGCTTTCTGCGGTGTCGGGATTTGATTTGACTTGCTTCGCTTTCTACGGTGTTGGGGTTGAAGTTGACTTGCTCCGCTTCTTACGGTGTCAGGGTTGATTCGTTTAATTTGATTTGTTTTGGAAGTTCCCTACCCGTCTAACGGGACTTTTGAGTTTAGAAGTGCTGCCGGGTGGGACTTTGATTTGATCTGTTTGATTTTTGTTGGCTATAGTGCCCTCAAGTCAATTATTGTAATAGCAGGCATGCGATTATGATGATTGAGGGAGGACCTATACGGGTAGAACAGTCTTACTCGAAATGATAGTATGATATCTGGTTTGTCTCTATCATCATGTATATGCATTATGTGGTATTACATATCACTATTACATATTGATAGAGACCATAGGATTCTTGCTTGACTACCAGCATTATAATGTCGATCATATATATGGGAGCTGGATGGTCTATAAGCACATCCTTAAATGTCCCTAGTCGAGGGAGTATCGAGACTGTGCATCGATACTCTGGAGTAGACTAGTGTATACTTTTTGAGACCCCGACGAGAGGAGGTGGCCGGTCTCACAAGCCATTGGTGTCGGTTAGTCACCTAAGATAGTATACAGGTGCTCATTGGGTTATGAGTTACACTGGAAGGACTCGCCGGGAACATACTAGATGGTATTATACCTATTATCAGATAGCAGTTTTTAGGTGACATGAGTACATGTTAGTCTGTCTGTTGGGTTTTGCCGGTGCCCTGGCCATCTACCATGGTCGGTGCGGAACAAAAACCGGCGTTTAAAATTTTTGGCGCAAACAAAGCATGCCCAAGATCGAACCATAAACCTATACTAGTAATCTACAAAGAGATAAACTACTAGGTTAGAATGGTTATATCGAATGAACCAAGTCCTTCGGTCTTCTGCCATCATCCTAAGCTCCTTGAGGCGTCCACGACTGAACTTGGCCACCGGTCTTCCTCCGTCGATGATGATCCACCCGAGAGATGTAGCTCATGGCTCTAGCTCCACATGAAAACTGAGTGAAGCAACTAAGGACTCAAGATTGCTAGTCTTGAGTGCCTAGGATGTAGTGTATGGATCCATGTATTTATCTATCTCACCTCCTCTCTTGATTCTCAACTCATGAGATTGTAGAGAGGAGGTTAAGAGATGAAGGTTGAGGAACCCATGAAAACTTAGAGAGGAGAATGAAGCATGATGGTGAGGTTGAGAAAACCATCTCAAAAAAATGAACCATCCATTAAGAGAGAAATTATCATGCTAGGTTTTGTAAAACATATTCTTTCATTTTAAAAAGCAAATTATACTTGAATAGTATGCACAAATGAATTAATAATTCATTTGTGCACACTATGCAAGCATGGTCCTCACCATACTCCATTCTCTCTAATTTCTACCTCATTTCCATTTAAAACAAATGGATAAAAAAATAAATGAGGTGTCCACCTTCTAGAATATTATCTGTACAAATACAGATTACATTCTATAGTATATACATACTTGTATTCGTACCGAAATACGAATACCCGAAAAGATAGAATAACACAAAGAATATAATACTAGAATATACATATAGAAATACATATACGTAAATTATTAAATCAATACCTGATTTAATAATCCGGCTCAAACCCGAGCCGGCTAGTATTATCAACCGTCCGATTGAAAGTCCGGATAACTAGTACACTCATTCGATCGGAACCATGCACGTATCCAATACGGCTACTACATCATTTCGCCAGAACCAGGGAAACTCTCTGTGTGGGACTCTAAAGACTCGTCAATACGCTGGCAGTCGGTTTAACTACAAGCATGTCAGCAGCACTAGCTGTACGTAATGGCTACCCAGGTATTAAGCGAAAAGAAGGCCGACGAGCAAGCTCATCCGAACCCCTACTGAGCCTGTCTGTGACAATCTTTATACAGTCCGGTCTGTTCGTCTAAGAGTATTGTATATCGAGTCTAGGGGATGGATAAAGTCCAACCCTAAATAACTCGATATTTCGTGTCGGTATGAAGCCCATCACTAACTAAGAAACTACTGATCCAAATCAGTTATTCTCAACTACCATGGCCAAGGATTTCTGGTGATGGCCACCCATGCATAACACGATATCAACCCCCAATACCGGAAGAGACGAATCCCCGACGATCCGCTCACTGCTTCCATGTAGCTCGAGACTATACCTAACTAAAACCTATTTGCATGACTCTTTTGAGCCATGGTAGGATAGTAATAAAAGCACAGTGGGAACTCACACGAGACAAATGATGATCTCAGGTCGACAGACTAACCAGTACTCATGCTACCTGGGAAATGCTACCTGATAATAGGTATAATACCAACTAGCATGTTCCCGGCGGGTCCGTCTAGTGTACTCATAACCCAATGGGCACATGTATACTATCTTAGGTGACTAACTGACACCAATGGCTTGTGAGACCGGCCACCGCCCCTCATCGGGGTCTTGATAAGTATACACTAGTCTACTCCGGAGTATCGATGCCGAGTCTCGATACTCCCTCGACTGTGGACATTTAAGGATGTGCTTATAGACCACCCAGCTCCCATGTATATGATCGCCATCATAATGCTGGTAGTCAAGCAAGAATCCTATAGGCTCTATCAACATATAATAGTAATCTGTAATACTACCTAATACATATACATTATGATAAAGACAAACCAGATAGAATACTATCATTTTGAGTAAGAATGTTCTACTCATAAACGTGTAAGTCCATGTCACGCACCCCACGAGCTTGCGGGGAGGCGGAATATATGAAAAACGATTATCAAAGCTTCGTAACACAGACTTGAGCACACGGATCGTGTCTAAACCATTACTAGCAAACTACGAGAGGTTTAACTACTCGGATTCGAAGTTATACCTCACGTTACTTGTTCTTCGGGTCTTCATCGCTGTCCTCCACTCCTCGTAGGCTCTTTGGAACGTCGGTACCTCAACGGCCTCCTCAAGTCAAAGACGATCCACCCGAGAGCTCCTACTCCAAGCTTGACCTCTAACTTGAGGTAACTAGGTTTCTCAAAGTGCCAATCTAAGCAACCTAGGTGATATAGAGATGGATTATGGATGTATTAGTCTAGCTAATCCTCGATCTCAACACATGAGAGGTTAGGATTAGGGTTTGAAGAGAGAGAGAGAGCTTGAGGAGAGAGAAGGTGAGAATGAGAATCCTTTTGGATGAATGAAATCATTTGTGTATATATGAAACATATCATATAATTAAATGAATAAAAAATAATGATATATCATCATGTTTCATTAATACACTAAGTGATTCATCACATGAGTCATATAAATCATAAATGATTCATTAACTCCATGTATGAATCACACCATGACTCATTTATCCAATTAATGCAAATGTCACCTTAACCCCCAAGTCACCATGCTTCTAGAAGCTTCCCGACAAATTACGAGAACGCCCCTCCTATCCGTGAAAACACGGAAAAACTTTAGACTGTATAAATCCAATAATCCGATACTAGAATCTGGCTTAAACCAAAGCCGACTAGTAAAAACTGTCCGAACATCGTACGTGCGTAAAAATACGTATGCGTCCGAACCTTGTCGTAAAACCATACGACCTCTATATCGTTTCTCCTGAAGCAGGGAAACTCTCTATGTGGGACTCTAAAGACTCGACACTACGCTGGCAGTGGGTTTAACCACAGACCGCAAGCGGCACTAGCTGTATGTAATGGTCCCCAGGTAGATGTCGATAAGAAGGCCGATGAGGAAACCCATCCGAACTCCTACTGAGCCTGCTGTGACAATCTCCGTACAGTCCGGTCTGTTCGTCTAGGACTATCGCATATCGGGCCTAGGGGCGGCAAGCGTCAGTCCCCTAAAAGTGGTATAAGATGTGTCGGAGCGTAGCCCATTACACCTTGAGAAACTACTGGAAAACCTACCAGTAAATCTTGCTTTCCATAGTCAGGGACTTTGCGTAATGGCTCTCTGACACAGCGCGATATCAACTCCTAATACCGGGAGAGACGAATCCTGTCTAACTGCCACTGCCTCCAATTGCTCGGGACTGCACCCAACTGCTACCTGTTTGCACGACTCCTTTGAGCCGTGGTAGGGTAGCAATCTAAGAACAATGGGACACACTCGAGGCGAAGTAGCAGTGTCAAGTCTGCGGACTATGCTGTACTCATGTTACCTGGGAACTGTTAACTGATGACGGGTATAATACCAACCAACAGTTCCCCGCGAGTCATGTCCGGTGTACCCGTAACCTAACGAACACATGTATACTATCTCCAGTACGACGTACTGATGGCTATGGGACAGACCATCTCCTCAACTGGGATGAGAAGCGTACACACTAGTCAACTCCGGAGTATCGATGCCCTGTCTCGATAATCCTACGACTAGGGACCTGTATAGGATGTTGCTTATAGACTACCCAGCCCCCACTAGTGTGACTGCCATCACAACGCTGGTAATCAAGAAAAGATCCTAAGGGCTCTACTAATATGTATAAGCGATACGTTACAAGAAACATATGCACATATTAAAGTACACACAAACCAAGTAGCATACTACCATTTTTAGCAAGACTGTCAATACATCTGTGAATATCCCAAGCTTCCATTAAGTAATATACAAACTAGTATGATACAGTAATGGCCTTCTAGGGCATAAACACTAACAATCTCCCACTTGCACTAGGGCTATGTACTGGCATATCGCAGACCTATCATCTCGAATAGCCTCTCGAACTGCGTCTGAGGAATGGCCTTTGTGAATGGATCAGCAGTGTTATTCTCTGTATCTACTCTCTTTACCTCGATCTCCCGGCGATCTACGATCTCCCTGATCAGGTGATACCGCCTTAAGATGTGTCTGGACTTCTGATGGGACCTGGGTTCCTTCGCTAAAGCTATAGCGCCGTTGTTGTCACAATACAGAGGTATTGGACCAACACTGGTAGGAACTGTTCATATCAGAAAATTGCATTCTAATACCGTTCATTCATTATCTAATTGTTGTATTTATCGGTATTATTGACCAGTGTCTGCTCAGTATTACAGATTACAGGTATTTATGACAAAATACTGGAAATACATCCAACAGCACGGATATATCACTTGAGGGAAGACACTGCGACCAGAAACGCTAACCGACCGATACTTCAGGAGTTCCTTTATACAACAAGTTGTGTACACATTTTTTCTAAATGGTCCAACACAACAAGTGTGTACACAAGACTTTTAAGCACATGTGGATATGATTTTATATGCAATCAAGGATATGATTCTATATGCAATCAAGGATATGATTCTATATACAATCAAGGATATGATTTTATATGCAATCATCAAGGATATGATTCTATATGCAATCAAGGATATGATTTTATATGCAATCATCAAGGATATGATTTTATATGAAATCAAGGATATGATTTTATATGCATATGATATTATATGCATTCAAGACTAAAAAGCATGTGTTCAAATCAAAGGCAATCAAACAAATCAGCATGAACCATAATGGGGCAGATATGAATATTTCTTTCTGAGCCTATAAATAGAGACCAGAGGGAAGAGGAAAGGGTAGCTTTTTCTTTAGTTCTATCTTAGAATTCTTGTAATTTTTCTTTTCATTCTTGAGCTCTTGCCCTTTTGTCTTGACCTTGCAACTTCTCATTTAGAACTTGCAAGCTTAAGGCTTAGGTTCTTGACTTCAAGATCTCTTGTAACAAGTTTGTTCTTCAATAAAAGTTCGTATTTTTATTACATGTCTTGTTCCACTTTACATGATTTCAATTGTGAAATTCATGCCTTGCTTTGATCTTGCAACCTCTTAAGTGAGCTTGCAACCTTAAAGCTTGGTATTTGGATTTCACACGTTGCCGGGGATTGAACACTGGGAGATAAAACGCTTGAACTCATCGGTTCTCTTTTCCTCTTTATTTCATTGCATGTTTTTATGTATCTTCTCTTTTCTTTCTTGTTAATTTGTAAATATGTGTGAGTAATCTTTTCACTTGTTAAGGGTGTAATATGTTAGATCGTATTCGAAGATTTTCTTTGTCCAAAATTTAAAACCTAAAACTTGCCTATTGAAACTTCGTGCAAATCACCCGCAACTCCGCTCACTAGGCATCCTATCCTACCCCGATAGTGATGATTCCTAATCATGACCGGATTGCCCGTGGTTTGCCGAAGGCTAAAATCAAGAGATAATAACGGAAGGACAAGGGACAAGGAAAACGGATTTAGCGAAATACCGCAAATACCGTATTTCAAGTTCCCTAATCCGCGTTGTTACCTATTGCTTTAGTATCAATACCAAGTCGGGGCTATAAGGAATTGGCAAACATCACCTTCATACAATCTAACTTATTACTACCCTTAACAAGCCCTTTTTATTCATATCTTTGTTACGACAATTAGATAACCAACAAATCAAAACACGGAATTAACTCGTTAAAACAAGCAATAAGAAACTTACCATCTCCCTGCGGACGACCCGTATTCATCGCGGATCGCTACAAGCGACACCGTTTTGATTGCGGTAATTTCAGAATTCTTTTTAAACACGACACGGTTAGATCGTGACAATCAAATGGCGCCGTTGCCGGGGAGACGGTAACGCTTTTTATACTTGTAGTTTCGGGTTAAATTTGTGCATATTCTGTATAAAACTAACTTCTAACACATTCAAACAAATAACCATTCTTTTTGAAACCAACCATAAACACAAATAAAATTCTTTTCTTCTCTGGATTTGAATTCTGCTAACACTCTGATTTTCTTAATTATTAGTGTTCAGAATTGTGGTTGTTAATATTGCTTTTTGGCTCAAATATCCGTATTTTTCCAACATATGCAGATTTGACGGATTTTGAGCAGCGATCATACGGAACAAAGGGGCATTTTCAAGTGCAAAGGAGGGTGAACACTCAGTGCCAAAGATCTGGGTAGTTAGACCCGCGCAAGCGAACCATTCGACCACTCGGAGGCAATATCAACACGAGTTTCTGAAACTCGTGCTTTTTGGTACGTATTTTTCTAAACATCCCCTCTCAAACCCGACGCTCCAATATTCTTGTCTTTGCAAGATTCTTAGCAAAAATCGCCGCAAAAAGCCAAAAAAAAAACTAACCGTATTTGTTGCAGCGCCGCATTAAAAGTAAAAAACGATAACTGATTGCTTGAAAACAAAACTTGGTTGAATTTTGCGCATTGCATCATTTAATACGGACTTAAGGGGCTCTAACACCAATCCAGATTGGGTGGGGATTTCATCAACCTTCCCAGGACCCCAAAAATCACTAAAGCATATGCATTGTCCATTGTAACTTAAAAAATACTAGACTTCAGTCCTAAGGACTTCGCGCTCATTAGGAGAAGATAAACCGTGTTTAGAACCTCGCTTAACGGTATATTGTTTACGGGGTGTCTAGAAAAGTGTTAAAGGCGCAACCGCCGAAAGAGAAAGGGTTACTTAATTAAGGAACTTCGCGAAAGCGTTGGACAACCTCCCCTTATCTCTGCACTTACCTGGCCTTGTGATCAGTGTATTTTTAAGCCCGTTTCTCGACACTGTTTAACTTCGACAATCAAGTTCAGGAGTAGGTCTAGTAGACCTAGGTTACCCTAAATCTAGGTGTGATTGTGCATATCTTGTTTGTGATTGCTTAAGCCGTATATCCGTACATATTTCTGTAAATCTCCTTCTAAAAAAAAAAGGAAAAATAAAAAACTTTTATAAAAAAACTTGCCCTTTGTCGCCAAATCCATTTTTCACCCATCACCCATCGCCTTTCTCCATTGACGTTTTCTTACCCTCACCTTCTCCGCTTTGACTATACTAAACTCGTTTAGTGTATGTCCGCTTGGACTCGGGACACTAGCGCCCGTCTAGTCCGCGTTACGTTAGTCGCTACCGACTACGCGATCGACTCCGAAGTCGATACTCCTTCCACTCCTCTTTCACCCCTACCTTTGCCGGCCAACTCCGACGTTGACCGGAATTCTGTTCATACTTCTTCACCTCCACCTTCGCTTTCACCAACCTCTTCTTCCGCGATGTCGGGATTCAATCCGAACATCTCTTTGACCACCCCTGGATTGGCTCCACCTCCTACGGAGACCAATATCCCACCACCTCCGCCTGTTGTAGCGCCGCAGCGAATCGCGCTCCAGGATCGTTTCTACCCCACCCGTTCTGCACTTCCCACCTGCCTTTCTCTTCCTCCGGCCAATGGGGACAACTTTGAAATTAAGCCCCATTTCATCAACATGCTTCCACGTTTTCATGGGCTTGAATCTGAAGATGCCTATATCTTCATCAACAAATTTCAAAACGTCTGTGCCATGATGAAAACCACCCAGCTGTCGGACGATGCTATACGTCTACGGGTCATTCCGTTCACTCTATGCGATCTCGCTGAAAAATGGCTGTATAGCACCGCTTCCTATTCCATAACCAGTTGGGATGAGTTTGTTAAAGCGTTTCTCAAAAAGTTTTATCCAAATCACAAAACTGCAAGGATTCGCAATGAAATCAATCAATTCTCCCAGCTTCCTTCTGAACCCTTCTGGAAGTGACCGGTACAAAGACCTTCTTGTTCAGTGTCCTCACCACGGTATAGAGAAATGGCAACTTTGCCAAACCTTATACGAGGGCTTGAACCCAGCAACGAAGCAGTTGTTGGAAACCATCTGTCAGGGCCACTTCCTATCCAAATCTGACGAGGAAGCATGGCAATTCTTTGACGACCTTGCGGAGCAAACGCTACAGTGGGAGAGCACGAGACCGACGACTTCTTCTTCTTCTACCTCCACTTCTACCGGTCAGTCTAGGGTAGGAATTCACCAACTTGACGTCTCTATTGCAATGAAAGCTGAAATGGCTGCAATAACTAGAAAGCTTAAAGCGATAGAGAGCAAATTTTCTTCTCCTGCTCCTAGCCCTGTTCTTCCACTTCGTACCATCTGCGCTTGTTGTTCCGATCCCTCTCATTTAACCGAAGAGTGTCCTTACAATTCTCCATCTCAAGAACAGGATCAGGTTAATGCTGCATTTCAGCAAAGACCAAGGAATGATCCGTACTCTTCCACGTACAATCCCGGTTGGAGGAACCACCCCAATTTCGCCTGGAATCAGAATCAGAATCAATTCCAAGGCAACCACTTCCAAAGGCCCCCTCCACCGCAACAACAAGCACAACAACAAACTCAACATCAATATCAGCAGCCCTTCCAACCCCAGCCTTTCCAAAACCAGACGAACAACTTTGCACCCAACAACTCTTTTCCACCAAACAACTTTGTTCCGTTAAACAACGATAAGGTTTCCTCGCTTGAGCGAAGTCTGGAGGCGTTTGTTAAACAATCGACTCAATCCACCGCCAACATCCAGTCTTCGATTCAATCTTTAATGCAACACACTGCCGCACACGGACAAAGCATCAAGACCATCGAGGCCCAGATTGCACAGCTGAACGCGGCCTTAAGGGAGCGAGAGAAGGGGAAGCTCCCGTCCCAGCCACTTCCAAATCCCGGTCACCCACATAATGCACATGTTGCTCTTGAACAACAAAACCATAATGTGAGTGCCGTGACTACACTGAGATCGGGGAGGATGCTGCAAAACAACATTGGCACACGGATCAACGATGACACCCCGGCCGCTTCTTCTTCTTCTTCTTCTTCTCCTTCTTCTTCTTCATCTTCTGAGCCTATTCTCCGTTCTTCACAAGGCTCTCCTTCCTCTTCTTCTATGAACGGACCCACTTCTCACTCCACGAAAACACCTATTCTGGGATCCGGTCCAACTCCACAATCTACTCCTCCAGCATTAGACTCAACCAATTTTCAAAATGTTCCATTTCCAAACCGGTTGAGATCTAATAAACAAAATCCTCAAATGGAGAAGATTCTGGAGTTATTTAAGCAAGTTAACATTAACATTCCTCTTTTAGATGCTGTCCAACAAGTCCCGTCTTACGCGAAAATCTTAAAGGACTTGTGCACGAAAAAGAGGAAATCTCAGGTACCCAAGAAAGTTTTTTTGGCTAATGCTGTGAGTGATGCCCTTACCCAATCTTTACCACAAAAACGGAAGGACCCTGGCTGTCCTACGATTTCTATTACTATTGGGGATAAGAACATCAACCGCGCACTATTAGATCTTGGTGCCAGTGTTAACTTGCTACCATATTCTGTATATGAGCAATTAGGCGTTGGAGAGCTGAAACCCACACACTGCACTCTCCAAATGGCCGACCGATCGATCACCCATCCTAGGGGTGAGCTAGAGGATGTGTTAATAAAAGTCGGGGACTTCATATTCCCCGTTGACTTCATTGTACTAGACACACAGCCTGTAGCTAACCCCCGGAATCAAATTCCGGTGATACTCGGTCGCCCATTCCTTGCAACCTCAAATGCGGTGATCAATTGTCGCAATGGTTCGATGAACCTCTCTTTTGGTAATATGACAATTGAACTCAACATTTTTAGGTTGGGGAATCAGCCCGCCGAACCTAATGCTCATATACTGGACGTCTGCTCGATCCAGGAGATCACCCCGGAAGAGTGTGAATTCGAGGAGTTTCTGTTTGAACGCGATAACCTTGACGCCACTAGTGCGTTTCTCTTCGAACCTGCTGCTGCTTCCGCGCCCGACTACGACTACGAGTGTTTTACGTTCTCACACGATCTTAGCCGCTCACAACCCGAGTTTGAATCTTTTGACTTTCCGGATGAGTTACCTGAACCATCCAACTCGGTAGCTTACGCTCGTTTTGAACCTTTGATGGAATCCTTTGAGTTCGAGACCTTTTCTCCAATCCAGCCTTCAATCATTTCACCTCCAATTCTCGAACTCAAGCCTTTGCCGTCTCACCTTAAGTACGCTTACTTAGGTGAGAACGAGACCCTTCAGGTTATCATCTCGGCTTCTCTAGCTCCAGAGCAAGAGAAAGCCCTTCTTTCGGTCTTGCACGGCAATAAGCAAGCTTTTGGCTGGTCCATGGCGGACATTAAGGGGATTAGTCCCCTGATCGTTGAGCATCATATTCATCTGATGGATGATGCCAAACCAGCCCGGGATCCACAAAGACGTCTCAATCCAGTCATGAAGGAGGCTGTGAAGAAGGAGATCGTCAAATGTCTGGATAGTGGTATCATTTACCCTATCTTTGATAGCCAGTGGGTTAGCCCCATTCATGTTGTCCCCAAGAAGTCGGGCATCACGGTCATAACCAACGAGGCGAACGAGTTAATCCCTACTCGCACCCAAACTGGGTGGCGAGTATGCATTGATTACCGAAAACTCAACGCCGCAACGCGGAAAGACCACTTTCCGCTACCTTTTATTGACCAGATGCTCGAACGATTGGCCGGACATGAGTACTATTGCTTTCTTGATGGCTACTCTGGCTATAATCAAATTCCCATCGCCGAAAAAGACCAGGACAAGACTACTTTCACTTGTCCTTTCTGCACGTTTGCATATCGTCGCATGCCCTTTTGGTTATGCAATGCGCCCGCTACCTTCCAGCGGTGTATGATGGGAATATTCTCAGACATGGTGGAGAAATTCTTGGAGATCTTCATGGACGACTTCTCCATCTTTGGCGATTCCTTTGACGAGTGTCTGCTGCATCTCGACGCTGTCCTTACCAGATGTAAGGACAAGAATCTCACTTTGAACTGGGAGAAATGCCACTTCATGGTGCGTGAAGGTATTGTCTTAGGACATATCATCTCACAGAAAGGCATTGAGGTAGACAAAGCAAAGATTGAGGTCATTTCCAATCTTCCTCCTCCCCGATGCGTCCGAGATATCCGAGCCTTCCTTGGCCACGCCGGTTTCTATAGACGGTTTATCAAGAACTTTAGCAAGATTGCTAGGCCCTTGACTCTTCTACTGGCCAAGGACACGCCATTCGACTTCAGCCCGAGCTGTGTGGCTGCTTTTGAATCATTGAAACACTCACTCACTTCTGCTCCCATTCTCTCTTCCCCTGACTGGACGCACCCATTCGAGATTATGTGCGATGCATCCGACTCTGCCATCGGTGCTGTCCTTGGACAACACATCAACAAGATGCCGCACGTAATCTATTACGCTAGCCGAACCCTGAACGACGCCCAACTCAATTATACAACAACTGAGAAGGAATTCTTGGCTGTTGTATTTTCTTTAGAGAAGTTCAGGCCCTACCTCATCGGCTCTCCAGTCATTGTTTACACTGATCATTCTGCTCTGCGCCATCTTTTTGCGAAGAAAGATGCCAAATCTCGGCTTATACGTTGGATCCTCTTGCTTCAAGAGTTTGACCTTGTCATTAAGGACAAACGAGGATATGAAAACGTCGTTGCCGACCATCTCTCACGACTTCCTTCTTCGCCGTCGCTTCAAATCCCGATCAATGACGTTTTCCCGGATGAACAACTCTTGACAATATCTCGCGAACCTTGGTTCTGTAACGATCTAGGAAATCGTTTTGTGCTTGTTTCTGTTTTTGGGTGAAATTCGTCGGTATTGTCAGTTTTATACCGATTGCGATCAAACGGCCATATCGAGTTACCAGCACCTAGTTTTGAGAAAATAAAGCTTGTGCGCACACTTTGAGAGTATATGGGACGTTTTGGTGCAATTTGAATTTTTCCCATTTTTAATGTTATTTTAATCCGGTTTGCGCTTTTCGGGAAATCTCTTCTTTTCACTTTTCTTAAAAAATTTCTAAGTTAATCTAAACCTTATGGCATGTTGTGTGGCCTAGGATTAAAAGGGAAATAGAAAAGAAAAGAATAGAAAAGAAGTGAGAAGAAGGTGCATGCATGTGTGTGTGAGTTGACTTTGCATTTAATTGCATTAAATTGTGGAAATTGCATGGAAACTTCTCTTTTTCTCTCTCCCTCTCATCATGGCCGAGCTCCTCACTCCCTCTACTGCCCATATTCATTTCTTTCTCTCTTTTAGTCATAAAATCCATCACAAACTCCATTTCTTTACACAAAAATCCCAAAATCTTCACTTCATCTCATTTTCTTCACTTGGAGCATACAAGCATGGATTTTTGGTGACCTTTTGTGTAGGTATATTTCCTTTACTGCTTTTTTTGATGCTTTTTAGTGTAACTTTGCAGTTTGGTTTGATAAATTAGGGTTGGATACGAAATATCGTATTTTAGTGTCGGTTTGTAATTTCTAGAACCTGCTTTGATCTGGGTTGTTTACTGGGAAATTCAACATAGTGAGTGTGTTGTACTAGGGGACCTGGAGCACCACCTGAGAGACGAGACCCATGCCACCGGCCAGGGCCGGCGAGGGCTTAAGGAGGGGCCGGCGACGCCGGCCAGAGGGTTGAGTTTGGGTTTGGGTTTTGTACTGTAGGTGTCTGCTAGGGTTTGGGTTCCTCTGGTCTTGTTGAATTTGTTTAGTTTTCACAGTAGCAAAATCTGAGATCATATGTGCAGTTTCTAGTGTTATGTGTTCGTGCGATGCGTGTTACGACACGCGTCGTGCCGTTTTCGTGGTTTCGCTCTTAAGTTGTTTCCGTCGTGTTGCTACTCTAGTTAGCCATGATACGAACACTTAAGAGGTGGTTGTGTGTTGTTGTGTCGGTTAGATATAGCTAGTTTGTATTTCGTAGCTATTATTGATATATGTATATTGTTGTTGTTTATATGTTGCAGGTTCGCAGACGAGGACTACGGACACTGCCACAGGGGGATTCAGGTGGTAGATTCATCTAGCTTGGAGTGTAGGTGAGTAGATTTAACATCTACAGGGGAATCGCCCGCATGGCGTTATGCGTCTGGGCTAGAAACCTTTACCTTTGTCGCATATTCTATATCATGTTTAGAATTGCGCATATACCTGACTGCTTAGTGATAGTTGTGATTGGATTAGTATCTTTAGGACACTGCACTATTATTGACGGCTCAGATTGCGAGAGCACTGATTGGATGCCACACACACCGTCAATAATTGCCATGTCATACACGACCATATTTTAGAAATGCTATTGTATGGTTAGGGACATTGTGACTTTGATACATATTTCCTATTGTTATATTAGACTTGACATGCTAGTTCCTGTTTACCTATAGGATGTTGTATCAGTAGGGCTAGATACATATACACCTAGGGACATGGATACAGGTGTACTTACATTCCATACATATTTATACCTGATAGGTATATCATATCAGCATACAGGCAGGTTTACATGTATTTCATACTTATACCTGATAGGTATATTACATCATCATATTGGCAGGTGTACTCGTATTGCATACTTATTTATACCTGATAGGTATATCACATCATCATGTTATAGGTAGATACCTATATTACTGCTTTACGATTCATGTATTCATTTATATCTGGTGAATGCTATGCTGTTCTTTTATACGCTTCATTACAGTTTCATATTGCGTATATATATTATTCATGGATTATCGCATTGTTATATGGATTTTTCATGATGTTTTCTGGATTTGGGAGCCGTGGTAGTTCATGAAATTATGCATACATGAAGACCCGGTTTCCTTGAGATGATATTATAGCATCCACCATGAGATTTATCGGTGCGGATATATATATCCTATGCGAGGAGGCGTCGAGAGCCGCATGAGGATACATGGTGGGGCCCGGAGGTACCCCGAAGCTAGAATGTTGTCGGAGTGAGCCGACGTCGCACTGAGGCGATGAGGCCTAGGGGAGCCATACTTTCCGGTGACATTACCAGAGACTCGGCGGATATCATGGGGATACCGTTGGGAGTCATGTGCGTATCGATACGTCGAGAGGCGAGGGGCAGACAGAGGCACTCGGGCTCTCGTGATAGCGTATGATACGTACTTATCAGTTTTCTGTGTCGATGCTTGACACATTGGTTTTTATGATATTCCTAAATACTCTTGTATATATAACAGGGGATTGAGCCGCTGTTATATATGCCTTTACACCAATATTAGTGGAATGGGACGCTAATATATGTGTACTGCCCTCATCATATTTATATATGTCATTATATTTAGGATGTTAGAACTGTGCTGGAGATTTGACTTGAGATTCATGAGATTCATTGGGATTGGATGATGATATCGTACACACTAGAGATGTGAGATCCACTTAGTGTGGTACATATGATATATTGTGAGATATACTGAGATTGTACAGACGAGATATGTGGGATCCACTAGCTGTTGTACATGTGATATAGGTGAGAGATACCTGATACTGTACATACGAGAGATGTGAGATCCACCTACTGTTGTACATTGAGATATGGGAGATATACTGTTAGTATACATATTAGATATGCGAGCTACATTTGATATTGTGTAGTTTGAGGAGATGTGACACTTAGATGATATGAGAGCTAGTATGGAGACTGATTGAGGCATTGAGATTTGACTTGTCTTATTGGATTGTGATCCTACCACGATGTCAGGATGCCGTGGAAATGACATATTTCACTCCATACCTCATCTTTATATACTTGTGCACTGTGTTATGTATTAGGAGTACCTGTGAGAGTACCTTCCTGAGAGTTGCACATTTACTTTCTCATATCCCCAGAGCATGATTATTGCATACTGTTGTCACATTATTATTGCAGGACATATTGGTGGTACTTGAGAGTGTACTTTCCATTATTACGTACTCATGACATATTATTATTTGAAATGGATATATATTAGATTCATGCTGTACGTACATTCTCGCGATTACCTGCATATGTTATTTACTATTCACGAGTTGGCAACTCACCCCCGTTGTGCCACAGGTTTTGCTGGAGTTTCCCCAAAGTAGTCAAGGCAAGCTATTCAGCTTTTCAGCTTCACACTCATCTATCATCTTTTGGGTTGCGGATACCACTTCGCCTGTTAGTGTGCAGTTTTGCCAGGTGGGTTTATGTGGTTATCAGAGAGTGTTTTGTATATTCGTTGTATATTGTACTCTCCATCTATTACCAGCAGTTGTTGTGACTTAGAGACTTGGTGAGGACGGTTTTGTATATATATTGTGGATTTTATACAGTTTCTTTCTTCGTCTCTTATTTCTTCGCTACGGCGTCGTATATATGTTGTGGTGTTGTTTTCCGCCGTTGGGCGTGGATTTTGCTCCCGTTTGGGATGCTTTATATTATATCTATGTTGTACCCTTTTTAGGGGCTGGTTTTATAAAGGAGGTGCTGCCAAAATTTTACAGAAAATGTGGACTATTTTAAAGAATTTGGGTTGTGATTTCAAGTGTTTCAAAAACTTACTATTATCTTTTCCGTATTTTTATGGTTTAGATTTCTGGGTTTTGGCTTTCTTTTACTGCGTTACGTCTGGAGGCGTTGCGTAGTATTAGGGCCATCACGTACCTTTTTGGGTCGTGACAAAGTTGGTATCAGAGCGTGGTTTTTACCTTTCGGAGTGTAGGATGACCTGGTATGATGGAGTAGGTAACCTAAGCGGAGTAACGTACTGTGGGTATGTCTGCAGCATACTTACTATGCAGTATTTCGCCTAAAGTGCCTAAGTACAATTTCTTGAGATTCCTTCTTTGATGATTCATATCCTTGCGATTCGATTTCCTTGTTCTTATCGAATCCTATCTTTATTTATAGCCTTGCCATTGATGACTACGGGGACTCAGAGTGATGCAGCGAGAGCCGAGGTCAGGGTTAGCTCGGGTGAGACGAGCACTGACCAGAAGGGCACTCGTGTTGCACAGTTGCAGATGGATCAGCCTTCGACTGATCAGCTAGCTAGATTTGTGACAGAGATGCAGGATTTGCGCCAGACGATGAGATCATTAGTTGATGCCATTAGAGCGCAGCGACAGGAGGTTGTCACCCCAGTTGGACAGTTGTTCCTTGGGATCAGCGTGCAGCAGTCTGTTACTTATGTAGTACCAGTGGATGTAGCCCCAGTTGACGAGACACGTATTCCAGAGACTTTACGAGTTCCAGGACAGTGGAGGACCCGTACAGGTGTGCCAGTCCAGGGACAGAGGTTCAGTCGTCGTGACAGGTTTCGTGCACGGCATGGGAGTAACAGAGGTGTGAGACGAGGACAGTCGTCTAGCTCTTATTTCCAGGATGGTCAGCAGTTTTCTTCCGGATGTTATCGATGCGGGAGTTTGGATCATCGGGTTAGAGTTTGTACTGAGCCACGTTGTTGCGAGACAGCTATACCGCAGAGTGGAGGATTTCAGCCAGTTGTGGGTAGGAGGCAGACACGAGGGTTTGTTTCTACTCAACCGGACGCCCGGACGTCCAGTGCAGATGTGTCAGGTATCCTTGTTCTGATTCGTTGTTGTACTTGTTGGTTTTTCGCACTTTGTGCCGTGGTTGGGACGAGGATCTTGTTAGCTAGATCAGCCGTTTTGTTGTGTTAATTTCTGTCAGCGATTCTTTTGTTGCGCGACACGTATTTCAGTCGTATGCCAATCGGTGAGGAGATTTTGCCGTCGTTGGATCCTTCTAGAGATGTTGGATTTGACGTTCTCCTGGGCATGGATTGGTTAGTTACGTGTTAGGCGTCTGTGGACTACCGTGTGAAAACAGTCAGGATTTGTTTTCCCGGCGAGTCAGTTCTTGTTGTGCAGGTGGATAGTTGTACCGCCTCTCACAGCTTGAATTCAGCCTTTTTCCGCTAGTCAGATTTGGAGGAGATGTCGAGGATTCTTGGCGTTCATTCGAGATACCGGAGCCACATTGGGATTGTTGGACCGGGTAGTTATCGTGCAAGAGTTTTCCGACGATATTCCAGGAGAGCTAGCGAAATTCATGGAGCTTAAGGATCTGCTGCAGAGTTGTTTGTTGGGAGGTTTGTGTGTCCGTGTGTTTCGCTGTTAGGAGTTCCTATTCTGTTCGTTCAGGAGGATGACGACAGTTTGCGGTTGTGGATTGATGGATCGTCAATTGAACCGGCTTATGGTGCGGTTAGGTATCTGTTACCTTGATTGGACGATTTCTTCGATCAGCTCCAGAGAGCGAGACTTGTTCTAAGTTTGTTTGGGATCTGGTCATCATTGTTGCGGGTTCGGAGTGATGGCATTCCGAATTCTGTTTTTGTGCGTGCTACGGGCAGTTTGTGTTTTGGTAGTGTCGTTGGACTTGCCAATGCCCTAGCAGCATTTGTGGGATATGATGTACCGGATTTCTTCAGGCCGTTCCTCGACCAGTTGCTGTTGTGTTTTGACGACATTCTGGTCAATTCTTTGTGTCTTGAGGAACAGGAGCAGCTTTTGAGAATGTGTTTTTGCAGACATTGGTAGAGCCCAGTGGTTTGCTAGTTTCTCGGAGTGTTCCTTCAGGCTTGTTTGTGTTGACTCCTAGGTCTTGTAGTTACGGGAGACGGTTTCGTATGGTTCCGAGGGAGATCGTGACCGTACAGCTTAGACCCAGACTTGTGTTCGGACAGAGATCCTTTGATTTTGGGTTTAGCAGGTTTTTACCGCCGTTTCGTGCAGGATTACTAGAGTATTGTTGCACCGTTGACTGTAAAGACCTAGAAAGGAGAGTTCTTTTCTTGAACTGAGGCATGTGTGCAGAGTTTTCAGCAGTTGGAGATTTGGTTAGTAATTGCATCAGTTCTTGCTTTTGATTCGGAGCCCTTGTTTGTGACGAGGTTGTGCTAAGTTAGGGATGCGTTTGAGTACCTGATGTTATCGGGTAGAGCCGTGAAATCCTAGAGAAAGCACATCAGTCAACTCTCTGTGTTCATTCAAGTTCCACCAGCTTTGACGTGACTTATGAGATAGTTACGGGTGGACAGGAATGTAAAGAGAAATTTCAGGTTTCGTTTCAAGGTGTTTGTTTGGTTTGTTGTTTGCGGCAGTTGGGATCGTCACTCGCCATTGTAGGATACTTCTGGATAGCTGTTATCAGGAGATGTTTCAATTGGCAACCTTTAGGTGTAGTCGGGTAGTGTCGATCACCAGTCTGTTTTTCTGACTCAGTTTAGTAGGATTTTTGGACCTCAGCTTGTCTAGAGACTTTGGAGATGTTCAAGTTGGTCTTTTGAGATCCTTTATGTGAGTTAGTTTTCGTTGCTTTAATTTGGCACTTCCGCCCAGATTATAGATTATTCACCCCGTTTTCATGGTGTTGATTTTTGGCAAATACCTTCATGACATTTTCACATGATTCAGCACAGACCATTGGTTGGGACTCGATCTTTTCGTTCACAGGCAGCCATGTGTGTAATGGTTGGGCAGGTGAAGAAACTTCGGTCAAGGGTCTTGCCATCTGTGGAGAGTTTCCTTGGACGTAGCTGTATAGTGAGGGGATCACTTGGGAAGCTGCGAGTGAGATTTGGGAGTTTTGTACTCTTCTCTTTGAAGGTATGCTTGGTGAAAATTTTAAATTCGGGACGAATTTTTATAAGGGGGGGAGATTGTAACGATCTAGGAAATCGTTTTGTGCTTGTTTCTGTTTTTGGGTGAAATTCGTCGGTATTGTCAGTTTTATACCGATTGCGATCAAACGGCCATATCGAGTTACCAGCACCTAGTTTTGAGAAAATAAAGCTTGTGCGCACACTTTGAGAGTATATGGGACGTTTTGGTGCAATTTGAATTTTTCCCATTTTTAATGTTATTTTAATCCGGTTTGCGCTTTTCGGGAAATCTCTTCTTTTCACTTTTCTTAAAAAATTTCTAAGTTAATCTAAACCTTATGGCATGTTGTGTGGCCTAGGATTAAAAGGGAAATAGAAAAGAAAAGAATAGAAAAGAAGTGAGAAGAAGGTGCATGCATGTGTGTGTGAGTTGACTTTGCATTTAATTGCATTAAATTGTGGAAATTGCATGGAAACTTCTCTTTTTCTCTCTCCCTCTCATCATGGCCGAGCTCCTCACTCCCTCTACTGCCCATATTCATTTCTTTCTCTCTTTTAGTCATAAAATCCATCACAAACTCCATTTCTTTACACAAAAATCCCAAAATCTTCACTTCATCTCATTTTCTTCACTTGGAGCATACAAGCATGGATTTTTGGTGACCTTTTGTGTAGGTATATTTCCTTTACTGCTTTTTTTGATGCTTTTTAGTGTAACTTTGCAGTTTGGTTTGATAAATTAGGGTTGGATACGAAATATCGTATTTTAGTGTCGGTTTGTAATTTCTAGAACCTGCTTTGATCTGGGTTGTTTACTGGGAAATTCAACATAGTGAGTGTGTTGTACTAGGGGACCTGGAGCACCACCTGAGAGACGAGACCCATGCCACCGGCCAGGGCCGGCGAGGGCTTAAGGAGGGGTCGGCGACGCCGGCCAGAGGGTTGAGTTTGGGTTTGGGTTTTGTACTGTAGGTGTCTGCTAGGGTTTGGGTTCCTCTGGTCTTGTTGAATTTGTTTAGTTTTCACAGTAGCAAAATCTGGGATCATATGTGCAGTTTCTAGTGTTATGTGTTCGTGCGATGCGTGTTACGACACGCGTCGTGCCGTTTTCGTGGTTTCGCTCTTAAGTTGTTTCCGTCGTGTTGCTACTCTAGTTAGCCATGATACGAACACTTAAGAGGTGGTTGTGTGTTGTTGTGTCGGTTAGATATAGCTAGTTTGTATTTCGTAGCTATTATTGATATATGTATATTGTTGTTGTTTATATGTTGCAGGTTCGCAGACGAGGACTACGGACACTGCCACAGGGGGATTCAGGTGGTAGATTCATCTAGCTTGGAGTGTAGGTGAGTAGATTTAACATCTACAGGGGAATCGCCCGCATGGCGTTATGCGTCTGGGCTAGAAACCTTTACCTTTGTCGCATATTCTATATCATGTTTAGAATTGCGCATATACCTGACTGCTTAGTGATAGTTGTGATTGGATTAGTATCTTTAGGACACTGCACTATTATTGACGGCTCAGATTGCGAGAGCACTGATTGGATGCCACACACACCGTCAATAATTGCCATGTCATACACGACCATATTTTAGAAATGCTATTGTATGGTTAGGGACATTGTGACTTTGATACATATTTCCTATTGTTATATTAGACTTGACATGCTAGTTCCTGTTTACCTATAGGATGTTGTATCAGTAGGGCTAGATACATATACACCTAGGGACATGGATACAGGTGTACTTACATTCCATACATATTTATACCTGATAGGTATATCATATCAGCATACAGGCAGGTTTACATGTATTTCATACTTATACCTGATAGGTATATTACATCATCATATTGGCAGGTGTACTCGTATTGCATACTTATTTATACCTGATAGGTATATCACATCATCATGTTATAGGTAGATAC